>OY744493.1:7091481-7137729 GCA_963556185.1 Pseudopediastrum boryanum
AACCCGTATATTGTTCCACCTTGTTGTCCTTTGTGACACGTTGAGGTGCGGGGCCCATGGCATGTTTTGCTAGGGCATATCACGAAATGTAACAATATTAATAGCGTAGCTTGCTCGTGCGAATGGATATGCTCTGGGTGACTTTAACAGGGCAAGGGGGCACATTGTTTGGGTATCAACTGAGGTGGGGGACCTGGCAGCAATGGTGGCGCTGGGATAAATGTTGACATTGGTTAAGGCTGCGGGAAATGGCTCCTAAGTTTGGTGCTTGTCAATGACCTAGGAGATGGTTGTACGACGTAGCCGAGCTGGGGCTCTAGTGCTGTGAGCATGTGATGTCTTGAGGAGGGGCAGTTGCACAGGGAAAAGACAGCACCCGTGCTAGCGCTTTTGCTCTTTTTATAATGCTGAAATGTATGGTCCAACATTAGATGGATGGACCATGGCGATGCATGGGAGCCGTGTGGACAGGGACCTTAGGAGCGACCTGATAAGGTTGCTGAGGTCTCATCACACGGCTCCATGCTTTGCATGGCCAGTTGGTCTGATGCAGCTTGTTAGTAAGTCCTAATTGGCTCCAGCAAACAGATATGCATGGGGTGTTCCAGAGTTGCAGGTTGATGCGGCAGCGGTTTGCAGAGTTCCTGAGGAGGCAGTGTGCACAGGGGACCACAGCATCATTTGAACCATGACTTATGATAGGCTCTACACAGCCTCTGAAATGTAGATCTTTTAGCCCAGCTCTTATGCTGTTCTCTGATAGCTGCTGTGGGCGCATCATGTGGTGATGATGGTGCTTGTTGCGCCGCAATGGAGGTGGCAGACCTGGGATAGCGGATGCTGGTGGTTATTGCTGAAATACAATGGCATGCTTACACGCCCCATAGAGACCACGACGGGGCTGCGGAGCGAATTCGCGCAGCCGGCAGTTCGGCCGGAAACCTAGCATAGGCCCTGAACTCCGCGGTCCTTCGGTGACCCGGCTCGGTGCGCCTGTCCTTTTAGCAGCTCAACGCAGCGCCCTCAACACGGTGGGCATGGGCGCGTGTACAGAACGACTACTATTTCGTGGCAAAGCCCAGATACATGGCAGCATCATACTGCCTCATGTGGCACCATGATGTGCACTTACCTAGGCTTTGCAGCACAAACAGCGGGTGTTCAAATTGGTTCACCTTTGCTGTTTGTTGCAGCTTTAATAGCAGTATATAAATGGTTCTGAAGAGGATAAGAGCTGTGCAATAGGTGTTAGTCCTATCTGTGTCTACTTGGGCTCGGCTGCATAAGACATGCAGTTAGTGGTCAAGGCACCATGGCCTTTACAAGCTGCACACATTTCCGGTAGCATTGCATAGTATCCACAGTACGTAGTGCAACCTGCATCACCTCGATGTTAGGGATGCAGGCCTGACAGAAGGGATCTTTGGCCCCCTTTTGAGTCTGCCCAGACTCTGAGTGTTACATCAAATCTGGAAGTAGCTGAGCCTGCTTTGGTTGCAAAGAGACGATGGAGGCACAGGGGTTGGTGTGTATGAGGGCTTAGCTGCCGGATAAGTAGGAGCTCTAGAAAATGTAAGGATGATGGGTAGATATGTCTACTGCATCATCTCAGTGCCATGCACAAAGGTCTAGACTGTATGAAAGGAGGTGCTTAACTTTTTATGGGGACTATGGTGACCAGCCGCTGCAACTTGAGGTCATTGTTGCAGGGAGGGGGGGGGGGTGCGGAGGGGTGAGAATATCCTCAAATTGAACCCGGAGAGAGGTAAGAGGGCTGGTAACAGTGGCATGGGCCTTGTGAGGGGACTGGGAGGTGCAAGGCAAAAGGAACTGTTACATGAGGAGGGAGAAAGAGGTGAGGAAACTCGAATGGAGACGGGAATAAAACACTCTCATTGTTGTGCTTGACAAGCACTGCCTCATATGTTCCTCTGTGCTTTGGAAGATTGGAAAAGATTTGCGCTTTGGGCTGTTGGGAAAACAGCCGCCAAGTCAAGAAGCGTACAGCCGCCTAACCTCCATAAAGCACTGTAGCCCTTTTTAGGTGAGAGCCAGCAAGCAGTCGGTGTTATGCAAAGCTGATGCCATGCTTGCTGTGTGTTCCTGTGTCCTTGCAGAGGCTGAAGTGGCTCCCCCCGTGTTCCTGAAGCTGCGCTGTGCTGAGCTACTGCTACCAGCAACCATACCAGCCATTAAGAAGCAGATGCAAGGAACACACAAGAACCGCACACTATCAGGAGCTGCCGCTAGTGCTGCTACTGCTGGTGCCGCTCTCGGTGCAAATGTTACAGCCGTGTGTTCTGATCTGACGGCTGCAGCGCCCGCCTCAGCTGATACTGGGGCAGCTGCTGCAGCCGTCAGATCAGCACACCCAGCTGTAGCACAACCGGGGGGAAGCGGTACAGCCGTACTGCCAGCGGCGGCTGAGGGCAGTACTGCCGGTGGCAGCAGTACGGTGGCGGCGGCGAATGGGCCACCGGCGGATGGTGCGGTACGGTACTACACGTGGTACCTGCATGTGTTTGTGTGGGAGGCGGTACAGGTCCCGGGGGCGGCGGTGGGTGGGCGGGAGTTACCAGCAGTACCACCGGTTGCAGCGGCTAACACTAGCAGCAGTGTGGGTAGTTTTGAGTCAGCGGAAGCAGCAGCGTCGCAAGCAGCTTCTCTGCAGCTTCTGAAGAGCAGTGCGCCGGGGCTGCTGTCTTCACTACAGCTTGCCTTGGGTTCTGAGGTTGCCATGGCGTCTGTTCCTGTTGTGCTGGATGGCTGGATGTCTGGTGTGGGTGTGGCAGATGTTGGAGTGATGAGCTTTGGGGTGCTGCTACCCAAGGAGATGCAGGAGGAGCTGCCACCATTCCCAGCTTGGCTGCCTGGATGGGATGGAGCACAAGTGCAGGTATGGAGGGGGAGGGGGAAGGCAATGGGACAGGTGGGGGTCACCACAATTGGGGGGGGGGGGGGGCAGGGGCTTTGAGCTTAGCCTGCAGTTTAGCTGCAGGGGTGGGACTAAGGGCAAGAGCAGTTGGGGGCAGGGGTAGGGAATGGGGCAGTCGGGGGTCACCAGGAGTCAACAGGATGGGGGCGAGGGGGTTGGGGAGGGGGCTAAGGGTAGCTTGCGATTGTCAGGGTGGGATGTGAGTGCAAATGCAGGTAGGGGAGCAGGAGGCAGCGGGGCAGAGCTTCTGGGGAGATTGGAAAGGGTTTGTTGGGGGATGTGAGGGGCAGGGGCTCCAAGGGCATGGCTGTGCTGGGGTGGGACGGAGCACAAGTACAGCTGTAAAGAGCAGGTGTGGTTATCGTTTAGGTGTAGTAAGGTACTCCTGAAGGAGGGTGCTGGGGTGTGCTCTCTGTAGGCAAGGGATAGGATGGCTGCTGATATGTGATGAGGCACATGTGGAGGTGGGAGGGGGGGGGGTTCCAGCGTATTTGAGTCAGGGTATGGTAAGGAGACGGCGATGATGCGTGTGAACACTAGAGTCCAGTGAAAGCATGTAGAATTGTTGGTGCTGTTTCAGCTGGAACCGCACTTTTTCTTTACCATACAGGCACTGCTGGTGGTGCTTAGCAAGCATTCTTGCATGTTCTTGACATGGTTTGTGTGCCTCTCGTGCAATGAACTGAAGTGTTGCTGCTTCTTAGGCTACATAATGCTTGTAGCCCCCTGTGAAGATGTTTTGTATTGGCATATTACCCAGTGGTTGACGGCGTGTTCCTGCTGCTGTTGCTGCTTGTACCTGTTGCCTCCAGATGCGTCTGGTTGAGTTGCGCCCTGTGTCGTTGAGTCAGTATGAGCTGCAGCTGCTCATATGCTTCCAGGAGCTGGCTCAACATCACATCAGCCTGCCTAGCAAGGTGAGGGGGGGGGAAGGGGGGCGGGGAGGGGCGGATGATGGCGGGGAGGGGCGGATGATGGCGGGGAGGGGCGGGAGGATGGCAGGGAAGGGGAAGGTTGAGGGCAGGGAGGGAGAAGGCGAGAGGAGAGGTGGGAGATGGTGACTGGGTGGGTGAGGAGAGGTCAGGTAGGAAGGGAGGGCAGGACGGGAGGAGGAGGGCGTAGAGGCAGGTGTGGGGAAGGGCAGCAAGGGATGAGGGGATTCACGGTGGGAGGAGGAGGAAAGAGGGGTAAGGGGGGCCCGAGAGGCAGGCGAGATATGGATGGGCGAAGAGAGGTCAGGGAGGAAGGGGGGGGGGGGCAGGAAGGGAGGGTGTGTGTTTGAGAGCAGGGGAGGAAGGGGGTGGGGGGCAGGAAGGGAGGGTGTGTGTTTGAGAGCAGGGGAGGAAGGGGGGGGGCAGGAAGGGAGGGTGTGTGTTTGAGAGCAGGGGAGGAAGGGGGGGGGGGGGCAGGAAGGGAGGGTGTGTGTTTGAGAGCAGGGGAGGAAGGGGGGGGGGGGCAGGAAGGGAGGGTGTGTGTTTGAGAGCAGGGGAGGAAGGGGGGGGGGGCAGGAAGGGAGGGTGTGTGTTTGAGAGCAGGGGAGGAAGGGGGGGGGGCAGGAAGGGAGGGTGTGTGTTTGAGAGCAGGGGAGGAAGGGGGGGGGGCAGGAAGGGAGGGTGTGTGTTTGAGAGCAGGGGAGGAAGGGGGGGGGGGCAGGAAGGGAGGGTGTGTGTTTGAGAGCAGGGGAGGAAGGGGGGGGGGGGCAGGAAGGGAGGGGTAGGCATAAGGGCAGTGAGGGGGCTGGTGGAGAGGATGGTTATGGTTTCTAGAGGGGTTGTGATACTTTGTGAAAGCCAGGCATTAATTACAGACCCTGCTCTGGCTATCATGTGTTACAAAGCCTGCAGCAACACCACAGGGTGCCAGAAAGGTGCTTGGCCTCCCAGCAGACCACCTGGTACAGCTGCTGCTAGGTTTGAAATGATGCAATAGTGTTTTGAACCTGCATGAGGATGCATTCCACATTCTCGTACATTAAAGTATGTCCTAGCCCTTGCATTGCGTGTCTGGTCGCAGCCCATCCAGCTTTAGCTTGCATTCCGGACTTCGTGGGGAGGGGGGCAGGGTATGGGGGTTGTTGGCCAGTCACAAAGCATGCGGTCTGTACTGCTCTTAGCTATGTATTTCCGCTAGCTCTTTTAATGTCTGATTGTCGCCGCCCTCGTCACCTTAGCTCTCAGTATTGGTTTTTCTCAACACACACTAGCAAACTGGTTGGACTCGTGTGGCGGGTGCTGCATGGCCCGAAAGCTGTGCAGTGATCTATCTCATATATTGAATTATAGACCATATGGAATGCACCTTCATATCGCCTTGTCAAACATTGACCTGTCAGTTTTGGCCCCAGCTTTTCCAATATGGCTGCTGATGTAGCAGTAAAGAATCCCTTGCTAGTCTGACTCTCAGCGTAGTTGTACTGGTCGATTCAGCCATGGCTGCAGGGCCGTCTACCAAACCCTAAACCCAGCCATAAAGCTTTTCTTACTGTTTCCTGAACCCAATACCAAGCCATAAAGCTTTTCTTACTGTTTCCTGAACCCAATACCAAGCCATAAAGCTTTTCTTACTGTTTCCTGAACCCAATACCAAGCCATAAAGCTTTTCTTACTGTTTCCTGAACCCAATACCAAGCCATAAAGCTTTTCTTACTGTTTCCTGAAGCCTATAACCAGCTCTGAAGCCTTTCTTACTGTTTCCTGAAGCCTATATCCAGCTCTGAAGCCTTTCTTACTGTTTCCTGAAGCCTATAACCAGCTCTGAAGCCTTTCTTACCTGTTGCTGTGTGCAGTGGGTGCGCTCCATGGCTGTGTTACCAGATGAGATGGACGAGGAGGAGGAGGAGGAGCAGGAGGAGCTGAGGAAACCTGGAAACAACAAAATACCACCACCAAACAGCCTCGCAGCTGCTGCTGCTGCTACTGCTGCTGCAGCAGGTGGTGCAAGCTTACCACCATCAGCAGCAACAGCAGGAGCAGGAGGAGGAGGAGGTGTGCAGGGTCAGGGGGAGGAGGGGCTATCTGGGGATGTCCTGAGGGAGACGCTGTTCCCAGGGCGGTTTAACAAGCTGATGGGGTACTATACCCTACGCCAGCAGCTGCTGCAGCTGCTAAACCCTGGGCGGGTGATGCCTACACCCCTGGTGCCGCCGCTGATTAGTAATAAGAGGTTGTTTAATTTGGGGTCGTGGGTGGATGATGGGAGCCTCGCGGAAGTGAGTTATCTCATAGTGCCTATGGGGGTCTTGTCGGAGGAGGTGATGGTGGGGTTGAGGAGGGGGGTGGGGGGGAGAGGGGGGCAGGGGCCTATGGAGGGGGTTCAGCAGCAGATGGTGAATGGCACAGGAGGGGTTGGGGGGGTAGGGGGTGATGAGGAAATGGATGGGGGGGAGGAGGGAGGGGTGAAAGAGGAGAAGCAGTGGACAGAGGAGGAGCTGGAGGAGATGCATGGTGAGGCAGAGAAGCTCATTGATTGGAGCTTTATGAATAAGATTGCTGTGGGCCTGCAACCAGCAGTGGGCTTGCTGGCATCATCACTGATGAAGCCGTCATCATCATCATCAGCAGCAGCAGCTGACGGCCAGCCGCCGGCGGCTGTAGCAGCAGCTGCTGGGCAGCTACCTGCAGTAGCAGCAGCGGCGGCTGTAGCTGATGATGAAGCCGCCCTGGTTCATCAGCTGTCCGAGGTTACTGCTGGATGTAGTGTAATCGCAGTGCCATCATCAGATGAAGGCCACGAGGCGTTGGACATCCCCCCGGAAGCACTACCATCAGCAGCAGATCTAGAAGCAGCAGCTTTAGAGGGGCGGGAGGGAGCAGGGGGGACGGATTGGACGCGGCTGATGAGTCATCCCCTGGGGTCTATGAAGCTAGCGCTAGCAGTGCGGGCGGCACGAGGGGAAGGGACACAGGGTGCTGCGGCGGCTGGGTCGTTGGGGGCATCAGCAGCAGCAGCAGCGGGGGCACCGGCAGCAGCTTGGGGTGCAGCGGGTGGTTTGGGGGGTTCTAATAGGCCTAGGTTACAAGGGATGCCTGCTTTGGTGCCCTCAGAGGATGGACCTGCTGCTGCTACTGCACCTGCTGGGGCTAAGCTTATCACCATTGAGCAGGGAACCAGCGCAGCACCCACAGCAGCAGCAGCAGCAGGGGCAGACTCTGGGAGTGTGGGGGGTTCAGGTGCGACCTCTTTCACTATTCCCGCCAATGCTCAGCCTGGGGACGTGAAGATCCTGCCCCGTCCACCCGCCCCTCCTCCGGATCCTGCGGACATCCCGGTACTGGCAACGCTAAACCCCGGGCCCGCTGTGATGAAGGGCAAGCCCGCTCAGGGTTTAGTCATTGCTGCTAAAGCGCTGGAACCTAATGCAGCAGTGCGAGCGGCAGCTGAGGAGCTGCTGGTGGGGCGGATCTTGATCTCAGCTCATATGGCTAAGATGTTCCGCTGCTTGGGTATCAGTAATCTCACAATTAAGGACAATATTCCGGGTTTCGGGACCCATGAGGAGTATTTTGAGAAAAAGTATGGGATCACGGGGCTGTCACCGGAGCTACCACTGCTGGTGGTGGCACTGGGGCGGGGTTTAAGGGACTCCTGCCTTAAACCACCGGGGTGCACCCGGAAGGAGAGGGAGGCCATGAAGCAGTACAGTGTGAGAGGGGGTGGGGCAGCCTGCTACAGCAGTGGGCAGGGTGCTGCTGCTGCTGCTACTGCTATGGTGGCTGCAGCTGCAGGGGGGTGGGGCGCTACAGCAGTAGCAGGGTTAGCACTAGCAGGAGTTGGAGCTTCTGCTACAGCTAACATTGCTGCGGCTGCTGCTGCTGGTGGTGGGGGTAGGGCTTCTAGAGGAGGGATGCTGCCGGGTTTAGGGCATAGGAGGGGGCTGGGTAGAGGGGTAGGGCTGCGTAGGAGGGGTAGCCCTGCAGGGAGTAATGCTGCTGCTGTGGCTGCTTGCTTTGGGGGTGGGAAAGCTGCTACTGCGAAACACACTTGTCCCGCTGATGGTGTCACCGGTCAACCCAGCAGTAGCACTAGCAAGAAGCCACGTTTGACTGCTACTGGCAACGGCCACAACCAGCAGCAGCAGCAGGAGGATGACGACGAAGAGGAGGAGGAAGTGGTAGTGTATAAACCAGCTGGCAGTGCTGCTGCTGCTACTGCTGGAGGTGTAGCAAATGGTGCTGGTGGCAGTAGCAATGGCACTACGGCAGCAGGTGCTACAGCCAATGCTACTGCTGCTGCAGCAGCTGGGGGTAGTAAGAGTTTTGATGTGATGTATTTGCCTATGGAGCTGGCCTGGGTGATTCCTGTAGATATCATCAGCTGGCGTCACCTGCAGGTTGTGCCTTCCATGATTTACAGGGTGGATTCACTGCTGGCGCTACAGGGCATGCAGAAGCACCTGGGGAAGCTGGAGGATAAGTACCGCCAAAAGAAGGAGCAGCTAGAGCAGCAGCAGCAGGAGCAGTTGCAGCAGCAGCAGGTTGGGGGAGGTGGAGGTGGGGGGATGGATATTGATGGGGGGATGGAAGGTGCGGAGGGTGCGGCTAATGGTGGTGGTGGTGGTGGTAGGGTTGTTGCTGTGACAGGTGGTCCCAGGTCTGCTGGGCTGGCTGGGAGGAGTGGGGGGTTCTTGCCAGCTGCGCTGGATACCTTATTGCAGAAGAACAAAACACCATCAGCAACAACAGCAGCAGGGGCTGCAGGGAGTGGTGTTGCTAATGGCGCTGCTGGTGCTGCTGCTGCTGCAGCGACGGCTAATGGAGCTGAGGAGGAAGAAAAAGCGAAGGGGGATGGTGGGGAAGAGGGAGACACTGCTGCAGCTGCTAAAGCAGCAGCGGGAGCAGGAGGAGCAGAGGGAGGCACTGGTTCGAAGAAGCGCAGCGGCAGCAGCAGTGGCAATGGGATTGAGTTGCGTGATATTCTTGAGTACCCTCAGAAGAGTGGAGTGTGCCTTGCCCCTGGTTACCTGCCCCCCACCCCCCCTGGGTGTTTATTGTTATGTGGCATGACCAGCAGTGGCTGCAGGGAGGGGTTCAGTCTTGAGAGGATGGAGTACCTGGGGGATGTGGTGCTCAAGTGCATGGCCACGATGTACCTGCTGCACACGGCGGTAAGAAGAGGGAGGGGAGGCGCAAAGGAGGGAACAGCGAAGGCGAAAAAGGAAGAGAGAGAAGGGGAAGAGGGAACGGGGAGGAAGGATGATATGAGGAGATGCGGGTGGGGGTTAAGGGATTGAGGTGGGGTGGTGAATAGGGGGGATATCAGTGGTTGGTGGGGGTTATCACAAGAGGAGTGGGTGCAAGGGCTTATAGAAACAGGAATGTAGGGTGATTAGTTCAGAGGGGACAGTTGAGTGCCTAGTCACCCACCTCAGGTGAGGGTTTTGCGTAGCTTGCAGGCAGCTGCTGGCGGCAAGTTGGCCAAAGGGCAAGGGGTGGAGGGGGCTTCAGAGCCTGAGACATAGGAAATGTGACTGGGAGTCCTAATGGTCAATGGCTGGTGGTGTGGGGAGGCGGTATGTAATAAACAACAGTGTGAATATGGTGGGCAAAGCAAAGGCAAAGAGGCAAGGCAAAGCACAGCCCACCTTGAGGGAGCATGACATGCATTCATGGCCATGCAGCTGTTAAGGTTTGTTGTGAGGAGGTTCTGGTGCTTTGGGTACCCCACTTTTTCTGCTTTATTGCTTGCTTCATTCACATAAACACATGGTCTGACCACCTGCATTGTACTCCTAAAAAGGTTCAGGCAATGCAGATTATAAGATTGGCTAGTCATAGGGTTTGCACCAAGTGGTTGAATTACATAAGTATGTAGTATACCATACCAACACTCCCTTGTTGCGCGAAGCTGCCTATGTGATGCTGACGCGTGCTGCTGCTGCTGCTGCTGTCATCCTGGTAGGATTTGACTCGTGTGAATGAGGGTGAGCTGTCCCTGGCTAAGGCCAAGCTTGTGCGTAACTTCCGCCTGGCTGGTCTGGCCAAGGCTGAGGGTCTGCATGATCACATACGATTGCTGCCATTCAGTAAGAAGGACTTCACACCACTGGGACTGGTGGAGATGACTAAGCAGGAGGTAAGGGGGGGGGGGTTGGGCGGAGGGGGGCAGCGGGGGGCAGCGGGGGGAGAGGACTAAGGGCAAAGGGTGATTGTGGAAGAGGGAGAGCGAGGACGGGGGAGCACAGAAAAGGGGGTGAGCAAGGGGAGACTGGAGGGAGGAGGGCGCGGGTGGGAGAGGGAGGGAGAGAAGAGGGGAAGAAAGAGGTGGGGGGAGGGGGGTGGCAAGGGTTCGGGGGAGGGATGGTAATTGGGGATTGAAAGGGGAAGTCCACCATGCACACACCATAGCTACCGGATGTATGATACATTTTGTAGTAGAGGAGCAAAATTGAGAAGATTAAGTCATGGGAATGGCAACTTCGCTTATGGCCCTGGACAACTGGTTGGCAAATTTTAAAAATGCAGCAGCACTTCAAGGAGCACAATGAAGACTCAATGTTATATTTATCAGCGTGAAATCTTAACCAGATAAAGGTAAGTGCTGAACAGGTAACGTTCACCTGTTCAAAAGCAGCAGAGTTTGTTAGTGCAACTTGATGGCCAACTTAGCAGTGGCTCTGGGGGGTTGGGGAAATTATCGCTGTCGACATGGTGCAGTATTTATACTGCTTACAAGTGCACTTTCTGGCTGATTGGAACCTTCAGCAATGTTCTATACTACAGACAATATGGCAGAGAGGTGATGGGGGCAGAAATATGTAGGGCCCAGAAGGGGGCGGGGGTAAAGCACCTCCAGTGGCAGGCTGGGTTTGGGGAAGAATGGTCAATAGGGTGTGGGTACCTACAAGATATTATCTGAGTAGGTCCCTGGTAGTGTATTTATGAGGGGTGTGTGCTGAGCATTGAGAGGGGGTGCTGTCCTGATTGTTACTGAAACTAATTCTTGTTTTCCGGGGGCTGGTGTGTAGTTAAGGTGGAGGGGGCGAAGGGGGTGAGGGAGGTGGAAAGGGTATGAGTAATGGGGACGATGGTATGCGATCATAGTCCGTAGTGTGTTTCGGTTGGCATCGAGCATCTCACTTTCAGGGCAGTGGCCCTGCTCTTATAACTATCACCTCACAAACCACCTCCCCTTTCCTATTTTGGCATCTCTTACTGCAGATGCCCTTCCAAGGCACTAGGTATGAAGCCTCTCGGGTCCCATCCGAAGCTCGTTCTTTTGCAAACGAAGTACTTCTTTGAAGCAGCTAGGCTTTAGCACTCATTTGTAGGCTCAGGTGCTTGGCTCAAGTACAACTGGTACCCCCATCACCTCTGATGTAAACAAACCCCTGACAAAAACACCTCTTCCACCTCCCCCCTTTCATTGCAGCGTATGCCCTACCAAGGCGCGTTCCGAGGCAAGCGGCTAGCAGATGGTATGGAGAGCCTGATAGGTGCTTACTACCTAGCAGGAGCTGCAGCAGAGGCTGAAGCTAACATGCCATCAGCAGCAGCAGCGGGTGATGGTGGTGGTGGTTCTGCTGCTGCTATGTCTGCTGCCATGTTGGCAGACTTCAATGATCGTCCAGTATCAGCAGCAGGGTTGACGGCAGCAGCTGGACTGTGTGAGGCCATGGGGGTGCTGCCACCTGGTGAGAGGGAGGGAGGGGTTTAGGGGGGGTGAGGGGATAAGCAGGGGGGGGGGTATGGGGGTTTTGGCTTTTAGCAGGAGGCTGTTTTGGCAAGGGGTGAGGTAGGTCATGGGTGGAAGTGGTATGGAGAAGGAGGTGTGTTGTGACAGTGGTTTCATTACATGAGGCTATGGGGAGGGGGGGTGCTGCCACCTGGTGAGGGGGGGGGTAAGGTGGGGTTTTGGGGTTGAGGGGGTGTGGGTTTGAGGCTTTTGGCTTCTAGCAGGGGGCTTTTTTGGTGAGAGAGGGGGCGCAGTGTGTTTGGGTTGGTGGTTGGGTGAATATTGGTGAGGGCTGTGGTGCATTATAGTAAATGCAGCAATTGGTACAAAAAAGAATGTGTGTTATGGCAGTTGTTTTTCTATGTGTATTAATGGGGGTATGGCTACCTGGTGAGAGAAAAAGGGGGCGGCCTGCTTGGGTTGTAACAGGGGTTCTTAGGGGGGTGGGTGTTTGGGCGGTTGGGCTGTTGCAGGGGCTTTCTTGGGTTGAAGAGGCCATGGCTTTGGGGCGGGTGGTTCAGTGGTATGCAGGCAAGGGGGGAGGAGAAGCAGTGTCATTTATGACTAGTATGTTTTAGGTTGTAAAGTTACGATTTTAACAAATGACGTGACAGGGAATCGAACCTGAGTCTGTCCTGTGACAGCCAGGGGCCATGTTTTAGGTTGTGAGGGTGCATCCCTTGTGTGGGGTTGGGAGGCGGGGCGACCTGATGGAAAACACTGTGGAGAGGCCTTACAAGGCAGGCAGAGACATGGCTGCTGGTGGTCGGTGGCTTTGCATCCATTTACACGATCATGATTGATTTAGCTTCTAAAGTCTCCCCTTATCTTCCCCTTCCGTCCCCTGTCTTCCCAGGTGCTCAGCAAGTGACCCTCCTCCCATTCTCCTGGCAACACAACCGCAACCGCTGCGCCCCCACCATCCGAGGAGGAGTCATAGACACCAGCAGTGCCAGCATCACACCCACATATGACACACTGGCCGCACTGGCCTCAAACCCTAAGACCCAGTCCGCAGCAGCCAGGCGTGTGGCAGCTGAGGGTTTAGCAGAGGCGGTGGAACCCCTGCTGGGTGGGTATTACCACTTCAAGACCCCTGAGTTGCTGCTTGAGGCGTTCACTCATGTGTCACTGCTGGGTATGCCCAGTTACCAGCTGCTGGAGTTCCTGGGTGATGCGCTCATTGATGTCATGGTTAGCTTGAATATCATCAGGAATGGATTGAATGGAAGGTGAGGGGGGGGGGTCTTGGGCGGGGGCAGATGGGGATGGGGGGGGGGGTTAAGGGAGCGGGGTCTAGGGACTGGAAGGGGGGGAAGGGTGGCTAGGGAAGAGGGGGAGGGGGGCGGGGGAGAGGAGGGTAAGGGCGAGGGGTGTTGAGACTGAAGCGAGGGGGGGGGGGGGTAAATACCTGTGGAGGAGGGGGGAGGAGTCGTAGTGCAGGGGAGAGGAGGGAGACAGGTAGTCAAGGGTGAGACTGACAGCCAGCAGGGTCCAATGTCGGGATAGGTATTACTGTAGTATAGCGCCTTGGGTGGGTTGAGTTTGATAATGTCTTCATCTATCAGGCAGGCTTGACGAAACTGCACCTGGCGTGGATGTAATAGCACATATTGCTTCCTGCCACATGCATCCAGCATGGTATCTAACCTCTGCCACCCAGTGAATGTACTGCATGTACACAGTGTCCTGCATGATAATATGTAAAGTTTCAGTTCAGCGCCCCTATGAGTGGACAGGCCAAGGGGTCCGCTCCCCTCGGGTCCCCCCCCCCCCTTTGTTATCCTATGATCTCAACTGTCCCATCATGTTCCACCGTGTTACTCATCCATTTTATCTGATTTTACCCCTGTCCGTTTGGCCCCCCCCCCTCCCCAGGCCCCTTGACCCCTGTGAGCTGACCAAGCTTCGTGCTGAGGGAGTGCGTAACCAAGCCATGGCAGCAGCAGCTCTCACCTCTAAGCTGTACCTGCACCTCAGGGCTCATGGCAGCAGCCTGGCGGAAGCTATTGAGGCCTCGGAACAACATCTCAAACAGCTGAGGAGCAGGAGGGCAGCAGCAGCAGCAGCTGAGGAAGAAGAGGGTGGAGAGAAGGTAGCAGGAGGAGGAGTGCAGGAGGGACGGGAGGAGGGGACAGGGGATGGGATGGAGTGTGAGGGGCCCACTGCTCCTGTTACTGGTCCTGCTGCTGGTGGTGATGCTCATATGGTGGAATTGGGTGAGGCAGACCACCCTAAGCAGGAGCAACAACAGCAGCAGGGTGGAGAGGAGAGCATGAAGCCTTTAGATGATGATGATGATAGCATCTGGGCGCTGGTGTGGAAGCCGCAGCGCTCTGGGGCTAAGGCGGCAGCAAAGCTGGCAGCAGCAGAGGCTGAGATGCGTGCTGCGTCATACCCTAAGGTGTTGGCTGATCTTGTGGAGGCGGTGGTGGGTGCCGTGTATGTGGATAGTGGGGGGGACTGGTGGGCAACTTGGCAGGTCACTAAGCACCTCATGCAGCTGTGAGGGGGGTTTAGGAGGGCAGTGCTCGCTGGTTTAAGGAGGCAAGAGGAGTTCTAAGGGGTTGTGGGTGTGGGAAATAAGCTGATCGCTGAGGAAACGTTTGTGGATGTGGGAATGTGGAAGATGTTCTGCAGATGGCATGCCCCGCAAACGCTCGGCCTGGCAGCAGCAGAAAAAGATGAGGATTGATTTGGGCTTAGGTTGATCATGTTTGGGATTGGTGGGCAATGAGGGAGGACACTGCAGCTCTGAGGTGGGGGGAGGGGTACTGGTGGTCTTTACAGGATCAATGTGTTATTGTGCGGTGGCCCGTATGTGTCCTGAGGATGTTTAGGGTAGGGCAAGCCTTGAAGGGGGCAAGAGGAGGTGGAGGCTGATATTATTGTTATGTGTGATAAGCTGTTTAAGGTGTTGTTTGATCCTGGTGCCTGCCCACCGCCCATGTGTGATGGAAGTGGAGCAGGTTTAGGGTATTAGGGTCCATTTGTTTGTTCCATGTGGTGTGCACGCCGTTGCATCTAGCCTCAGCTTGTGTATGGGCAAGTCCACCATCGGTTGTGTGCCTTTGTGATTGTGATCAGGAGCTTTTTTTTCATGGCCTGGGTTGGATTGGCCATTGGCATAGCTGGTATTGCGTTCTGATCGACTGATTGGAGGATTCTTGTGCGGAGGCTTCTGGGGTTTGCTGTGCCAAAGCTTGTTGCTTGGCTCGGTTCTGGTGATTGGGGTGGCAACCTTTTGCATCTCATCTTCGCCTCTCTCCTGGAGATGTGTAAAGGTGCATCACAAGGTTATGCTTCAGTTCTTATACTGCCAAGCAATGGAAGGGAGGGACTGGTGTGCAACATGGCAGGTCACGAACCGCCTCATGCAGCTGTGAGGGGATGGGGTTTGGGGTGTGTGCTGGGTAAATAGGGAAGAAGGGGTTTGTGGGTGTGAGGGATGCACGGGGGCTGTGACGAGAAGTAAAGCTGTGTGCAGGAGAAATTAGGAGTTGGGGTTTGGGTTTATATTTGTGGGGTGTGGCTGGAGCACTTGCATGTGGACTCGTGTTCTTTTAGGGCGATGTAGGCGTTGATCCGGGTTGCAGTTGAGTCAACCGCCAGATCCAAGAGCGGTGTGTCCTTCTGAAGGTGGGGATTTGCAATGGTTGGTCCTTTGGTTGGTCCTTTGTTGAGCGAGTAGACTATGCATGGGGAGGTGGTTGTTTATCTTTGTCACAGCACTTTTCCCTCCTTTTCTTATGCGTACCCAACCAGGGAGGTGGTTGTGAGCCTAGTGCAGAGCAGGGCCACTGGCATGCAGTGGAGATGTCAGCAGGGCTTTTTGAAGGTTGCCTGGGCTGAAAGCTGTGCTTTTTGTTCTGTTGGCTTGGAGGGATATATGGTGGTCAGCATTGGCCGAGTCCCTTCTTTGCTGTAATTTCACTTCACTTCACTCTGGCCTGCAGTAATACCCGGGCCAATATACATGTCGATATCTTGACGTGGTCTTAAGCATGTGATTTGATTACACAAGTCTTGGTCCCAAGTCTTGCACTGCATGGCAAGAAGTAGGTGAATTTCCTGAAGAAGTTGTAGCATCTCATGGGGGAGGCTACCATGTTCTCATGTTGCTGTGTGGAAGGTACTGGTACTCTGTTGAGACACCCTGCGGGTTTTAGTGTCAAAAGAGAGATTCTGCGCTGTTAGAATCTGATACATGTTTCCAGCTGGTAAGGCGCATGAGGTTGTTGATAGGCCCAATGGCAAGCACAGTTGGGTGGGGGGATTGGTGGATCTGCTTCCATCACATCATGGATGTCTGCGTATTCAGTAGTTGTTTGGAATGGTAGTTTGAACTTGGTTGAGGCTCCGTTTCATTGCTGAGACAAGCCGGGGTTGACCTGCTGTCCCTTAGGGGCCAGATACAAGGGCTTTGGCACTTGGTAATCGCTTTGACTGTAGTTATTGATGGAGGATAACGCTGTCATGTATGTGCTGTCCTGCTGTACTACATACGGTCAAAGCCACCGGCGTGGCATGCTCTAGGCTTCAGATGGGGTCAGTTGGTGTGGAAGGGTGCCAGGAGTGGAGAGGGTGTGGGGGGAATGGGGAACGCATTATGCATGCTAGAATTACCTCTCCCTCAGATCTATGCAGGGCTACTCCCCGGGGTCCACTCACTCACAGGAGTGGAGGTGCTGCTAATGTAGCTGCAGGAGTATCACAGCAGGAGCCAAGCATGTTACTGCTGCTCTTGTTGCTGCCAGGGGTGGGGGGGAAAGCCCGTACCTATCATCTTGTTGGCAGTTGTTGAGTGTACTCAACTGCATGTTTGCATGGTTGTTTGTGCACTTGTGTCGCGGGTGGTTGTAGAGCAGTTCCCACTAGGAATGCTCAGTCCCCGTTTACCAGCACTTGTATGTTTGCAGGTAGGCTGCTGCTAGTAGCTGCTAAAGCACGCTGCAGCTGTGTTGCACGTTGGGGCTCACACCCCAGTTGTGTGGTATTGAACTCAGGATATCAATGCAGCGTGTCTTGGCCGGAGTCATGCGTCCTTGCTGTGGCATAGCTCCAACCATGTTGAGTGGTAGTGTGGGAGCACAAGTGTTGCATGTTGTAGCGCAGACTCTTCAAGGCCTCTACCAGCATGAACCACGCACACTGCCTCTTCGTTACAGAGGCTACTTGTGGTGAGTTGTCCTGGTAGGCTCCTTGACAAGGCTGTGTTGCAAGGCAAGTGAGGGTACTTACCAAGTGTGTTTGCGACGTGCTAGACCTTTGCGATAATGGTACGCACAGGTTCAATCAGGGCCGGATGATCATGGTGCACATGGTGCTACACGCAGATGCAACATTTGGGGGACAGAAGGGACCAAGGTGGAACTGCTTCTTGCATTCTGTCCTTTAGGGCAGGCTGCTGTCAAGGTTGCAGTACGGGGGGTTCCTGCTAAGCAGATCATATATGTGTGTGGCATGCATGCTCTGTCGGTGGTCTCCTGCTGCCCTAATGTTTCGGTGTACTTATGGGTGGCTGCTGGCATGCATGGCACTGGGTCTTCCGGTGCAAAGTCATGTGTAAGCCATGAGTCTTGTGCATGTCTTTAGTACCATGACGGGTGAGTCGTCCGCATTGTATGTGATTGCATATGCACTGCACCTTGCTCTAGTCATTGTCAACTCCAGCTTTCAGAACCATGTGAGCATCTCCCAAGCCGCTGCTGTTGCGACTTCTTGATAGCTGGCTCTGTCTGCAGCTGTATGTGTTTGTGCGCGCTTTCTGTTGCTGGCTATGTGTCAGGGCTGGTTGTGCAACTCAGTGCTCTTGGGGATAGATGTTAACGTGTCTCTGCAGGACCTGCTGTGATGACTTTGCATGGATTCGTTTGCTTCGCAATGGACAGTAGTGCAGTGCTGCCATCGATCTTCGGCAGCCCTCATGTATTGCACATGCACTTTAGCATCCGCTGTCCAAACACATTTCATCATGGGGCAAAGTAAGTTGTGATCAGAGGGTTATGTGTTCCTGAGAGACGTTTTAGTGCATGTGTCATGTGCTTCTTCTCCATGCTGGAGCTGTCTTGGCTCAAACTCGGCGTTGTGGCTGCCCTGCTGGGGGTTGCTGAGCATGAAATGCAGATAGGACAGCTGTGTTTTGTAGCACCTTCCACAGCAAAGGTCTATTGAGTTGACATGATAGGTGTGTTTGCTTGGTAGTGGGGCTTCCAAAGCGTGATTGAGTTGACATGATAGGTGTGTTTTTGTAGTGGGGCTTCCAAAGCGTGGCTTGGTGGATCTGCCCCTGCCTGCGTAGAGGTGATGTATCCTGCCACTGTATGTGGTTTGCAGTTTGCAGTACTGAGCAAGGCATTCCACTGCTTGGCCTGCTGTTGACTGGGTCAAACAGTCAGCGCACGCAAGTCGAACTGGGCTGGCCTGACATGCGTTGGCTAGCAAGGGATGAGGGGGCTGCTGGCAGCCAGTGTAAGACTCTTGGAAAGGAACTTCGAGTATGCCATTGGAGCTTAAGTTTGATTGCTCCTTGTGGGTGGCGCTGCCCCCACCGGCGCCCCCGTCGGTTGTGATGGGGCCATTTGGTTATCTGTAAGCTACAATGGTGGAGTGCTGAGACTGATGCATGTTGTTGATGTTACGCCTCCCAGTTGGTGTAAAGCCCTCTGAACAATGCATGTGAGCAAAGCTGTCGACCTGCACAGCCGCTACTAGCGAGTAAGCGCTGCATGGTACCGACCATGCTCCCGTCGTCTAGAGAAATTCTACTCCCTTGCTTTGCATGTGATACCAGAGCCGCCATAATTGGGGCTGAGAAACAGCATCACCAGATGTCAGCCTGCAGTCAACTGTACAACAGTCCACTGAATGTATCAGTACAGTGACAGTGTTGTGTGTTGCAAGCATACAAAGAGGGCCCTCAGCTGACTGAAAGGTTACGCAGAACTGTTGAAGATAAAAGTAACCTGCACAAAACAAACAGAACAAACCGGGAAACAACATGGATGCTTTACCCAGATGCATAAGTGAATAGCACCGAAATCGCATGGATAGCGTCACGGTGCAGCAGCAAGTGGCTAGTACTCCAGGTGGCAATGCATGGGATCAAGTCCAAGTGGTCAGACTTTGCCATTTCAGCTGAGGCTTCCCGTGAGAAGTTACCCGCCAATCAACCAACCTTACAACAAAGCCCATACCGGCAAAGAGGGGCAACACTGTTGGGTCAATGTCCCTTGAGCTCTGCAGCTCGCCACCACTTCTGTTACCTTCTGCATGGAACTAGCGTACCACACCAGCAACACCCTGAGACCATTTCATTACGCAACCATACATTACAAGGACTAAAACGGCTGAAAGATCCATACTTCCTTCCAATGAACCCCGCATGCATTGTACAGGCATGCGCGTACAGTGGGCCAATGCTTGTTGCCAAAGAGCTCATGCATGGGCAACAGCTGCAGACTGTTACCAAATCCATGCAAAACATTAAAACCATAGGTTGCAGGTCGCAAGTTGGACCGCTGCTCATTTTCCTGTCAACTGTTTTTACCAGCACTTTATGATATGAACCAACCAAAAATGGCAATCGACGCCTCATTGCGGATCAGGCGGTGGCCTGAGCCACACACAAGCAGACATTGAATCTCTTAAAACAGCCCTTTGCGCTGTGCCCATGAACAGCCTGCATATGTGACTGGCTGCAGCCATCTGCCCATATCAAAGCAAAACGTCATTTCAACCAACCACAGCTGTGGAGACCTGTATGAGTGCATGCTGGAGCCCGGCATGACACCAACATAAGGTTAGCTACTGATAATGCTATGACACCAACATAAGGTTAACTACTGATAATGCTATGACACCAACATAAGGTTAACTACTGATAATGCTATGACACCAACATAAGGTTAACTACTGATAATGCTATGACACCAACATAAGGTTAACTACTGATAATGCTATGACCCCAACATAAGGTTAACTACTGATAATGCTATGACCCCAACATAAGGTTAACTACTGATAATGTTATGACCCCAACATAAGGTTAACTACTGATAATGCTATGACCCCAACATAAGGTTAACTACTGATAATGCTATGACACCAACATAAGGTTAACTACTGATAATGCTATGACCCCAACATAAGGTTAACTACTGATAATGCTATGACACCAACATAAGGTTAACTACTGATAATGCTATGACACCAACATAAGGTTAGCTACTGATAATGCTATGACACCAACATACGGTTAACTACTGATAATGCTATGACACCAACATAAGGTTAACTACTGATAATGCTATGACACCAACATAAGGTTAGCTACTGATAATGCTATGACACCAACATACGGTTAACTACTGATAATGCTATGACACCAACATACGGTTAGCTACTGATAATGCTATGACACCAACATAAGGTTAGCTACTGATAATGCTATGACACCAACATAAGGTTAGCTACTGATAATGCTATGACACCAACATAAGGTTGACTACTGATAATGCTATGACACCAACATAAGGTTAGCTACTGATAATGCTATGACACCAACATAAGGTTAACTACTGATAATGCTATGACACCAACATAAGGTTAACTACTAATAATGCTATGACACCAACACAAGGAAAATTACTGATAATGCTATGACACCAACATAAGGTTAACTACTGATAATGCTATGACACCAACATAAGGTTAACTACTGATAATGCTATGACACCAACATAAGGTTAACTACTGATAATGCTATGACACCAACATAAGGTTAACTACTGATAATGCTATGACACCAACATAAGGTTAACTACTGATAATGCTATGCTCTTGTAGCTGAGTTAAGGGCCCCTTCACCAGCTATCAGCTACAGCCGGCCTAGTAGTCATGCACCCTGCAATCCAGTCCAAACAGGCAGGCACATGCAGGCCCGCACCCAGTGCAGGACAACAACCTAAGAAGCAGCGCTGTCCCCACCCTTGTACTATGCGCTTTGGCGAATGAAGGGCACTAGCACACATGGCTCTATTGCTCCCACAATCATGCTTGTTGTGGAAGATTGCCAGCCCAGTAGTCACAATGGAACGGAAAACACAAAGTAGAAGGACACCAGAGGCAGGTGCACACATGGTCAATGACAAAGAACCAGTGCTGTTCATATAACAACACAAAAACCATTCAGCAGAGTCAGTACGAGCCAATGATAATAAGATCTCATGCATTCTTAAGACGGATGTTGTACCACCACCAGCAATTAGCCCTCATGGCCCCGCCTCCAAGCAATCCCTAATGCCAACAGACAGGATGCTGCCTGTTCACAGGGGTTATTTCAAGCAAGCCAAAATCCCATGTATGTTTGCTGCCACCTCTGCATAAGTTCCAGCAACAAATACCCGCCAAGCCATTAATTGTCAAACTGGCAATCGTTTGAGACGTAAGCATCCCCGCCTTCCACCCCGTTGGCAAGGCAAATGACAGCCTACCTTTCAGTGCCAGTCACAAATCCCCCCCCCCCTGGCGCATGAACAAAAGCACCCAAACATATCTCCTGGCAAACCCTGTTGCCTGCAACAAAAAAGTAGCATTGATACATGCCCAAAAGTGCTGGCCAAGAATGCCGAAAGGTGCATGAAGCCCCACAACACCACCCACAACTACTACAACTTCCAACAACTCCCTGGAAAGTCTGAGGCAATCTTAGGCCAGTCAAACACTGTCGCAGCAGATGGACATGCCCCCCGCTCCCCTGGGTGGTCATGTTGCTGAACACAAACACAGTCCAGCTGTCATGGTCAGATGGATGGCGGTACGCCATTGTCAAAGTAAACCAGCAGTTCTAACCCCTTACACGGGCACTACCATCAGCAATGTATCCAACGTCATTACAGAGCTACCCCAAAGTCCCATCCAGCTACTGCCGCCGGCCTATGTTACACACACTGGAATAGCCCTGACCTTGCAGCTACACCCCCAGTAGTTGGTGCCCACCATCACCCTATCGCAGTCTGTGTCAGTGTAAGTGATAGCAGCGTTAGTTTAACACCTACAACCTGCTGCACAACCTGCGGTTGTACCAGCGTTTCTCCCATCGCATGCACTACAGTCACAGCTTGCAGTACCATCTACAGCAACAGCCCTTGGTGGGATCAGCATCTGCTGTGCAGGTGCCGCTAGACTTCTGACACATGTATGCAATGAGCCCACCATAGTAATCAATCCCCTGCGCACTGCTCCCCACCGCAGTTACGCTAACACGAGCACTTGCAGCTGTGTAACTGCCACCAGACACAATAGTTTTGCCACTTAGTATGGTGGCAGAACTCAAAGATACAATGCTAGAGGCCAAGTCTTGCAGCTGAGCAGGAGTAAGAGCAGTCTCACCGAGAGCAGGTGTAGTGCTGCTGCTGCAAACCACCTCGTATGTACCTCCTGTCAAAAAAGCACCATTGGCACAGCCTGCAGTGACTGTATACACACTCTGAGCACTGACTATGGTCTTTTCCTGGATACCTGGCTGGCCCTCACCAGCTGCTACTGTGGAGGCAACATTAGGGATAGGTGCCTCAGCATATAGCCTAGTCACCAGGTTAGTGATTCCAGCTTGGGTACTATACAAACCCTGGGCCAGAAAGTTGTAAAGCCTGTCAAGGGCAGCTGATGAAGCAGCATAGATACCAGTGCTATCAGAGCCCTCTGGAAACAGAACAGTCACGAGATTGACAAGCCCGGCTCCACTGGCACCATACATGTTCTGTGCCAGGAAATTGTAGAAACGGCTTTGCTGTGCAATAGGCACCCCGTAAAAGCCTGTCAAGGCAGTACCAGAGGGCCAAAGCGCACTTGCAAGGCTACTCAGGCCGGGGGTGACACCATACAGCGCCTGAGACAAGCTCCGGAATGCCTGAGTTGCAGCCATACAGTGCTTGGCTCACCCGATCGTAGATTGGCCTTCCAAGGCTGAAGAAGCCGGTGTTGCCAGTGGCGGGGAACATGGTGGTAGCTACACGGCTGTACACATTCAAAGGTTGATTGAAGAAACCAGTGAATCCACTGGATGGGAAGAGGTTCTCAGCCACACGAGTGTACACCGGTGCGCCCAAACTGAAGAATCCGCTGCTGCCAGAAGACGGGAAGACATTGACTGCTGTGGCATTGGTGCCTGTTGAGCTCTGACCAGTAATAGCTTGGGCCACGCGGTTCAACTGTGCTTTTGATAAGAAGTAGAAGCCCGTATACCCTGACAAAGGGAACAGGTTGGATGCCAGGGTGTTGTAGTACTTGGCATGTGCAGAGCCAGACAGGGAGTAGACTCCAGTGCTGTTAGTGGAGGTAGGGAAGAGGGCCGACACCATGTTTGCGAGAGGGGCACCAGCGGTAAGGCCCCTGCCTGGGGTAGTTAAACCGCTGGCTAAAGTCCTTGTGGCTTCCGGCATGTTCCTCTGCCCATCGGCAACATTTGAGTAGAAGGTGGCACACCTGCTGGGTCAGAAAGCAAGGGTGGAAAGCAGAAGCAGCAGAACTTAGAACCACGCCTGTA
Source organism: Pseudopediastrum boryanum (assembly GCA_963556185.1). Classification (NCBI taxonomy): domain Eukaryota; kingdom Viridiplantae; phylum Chlorophyta; class Chlorophyceae; order Sphaeropleales; family Hydrodictyaceae; genus Pseudopediastrum; species Pseudopediastrum boryanum. The sequence goes on from OY744493.1 coordinate 7,114,635, forward strand.
GACATGTCTGTCTAAGGGCTATTCTGCCACAATTATGGCGGCAAGATCACGGTGAAACTCTGACCCATGGTCTACACAAGTTTAATGGCACTAGTACTAGTCTGCTGCAAAGCTCAGTGGCTTTAGATTTAGAAGCTCAGGATAGATGTTGAAGTAGCGTCCATGGGTTACCTGGTAAGAATTTTGACATGTTATGACTGATACAACTAACAGAAGCATTGTGCGTAGCTAGTGGGACACAAGCATCAGTGGTCTTCGTTTCCTGGGCAGGAGATGATCTGCGAAGGCAAAAGGGCTGGGTATGGTTTGGACCCCGCCAAAATACCTTCCCCTTATAGCCGACAGAAGTGCTGTGGTATTGTAAAGTGATGAAATTAAGCAAGGCTTTGTGGACAGAGGCCACAGACCCATGGACATTGGGTGCAGGTTATCAAAGCAGAGGAGAGTGTAGACTAGGATGCAGCAGGAGTCACAACTGGACATGTGAGCTGCTAATCATCCAGGGTTTTCCAGATACATCAGAAGCGAGTCCCGTGATTGTCAAGGTTGCCGTCACCATGCAGCCTTCATGACAAGACATTGCCACAATAGCCATGCATATCTCTTCGATCAAGATACTTACGATGGCTGATACGCCGACCCCATAATCGTACAAGATGCGTTCCCTGCTTGCACTGCAATCACCGTAGCAGTGCTTGCAGTGTCATCGACAGCTTCTTGAAGCAGGCGCCTGGCATTGGCATCGAGGCTGCTATTGGCGCACACCAGGCACGGCGCGCAGGCGAGACAGACGCACAGCAGCACCAGCCAAGTCGCAGTCATCCAGTGATCTGTACCACAAACAAACACAGTGGTCCTCATGTGATCTGTATGGGATGGCTCTCAAACGTACATTTCTTTCTGCTGGCTCGTAAGCAACCACGGTCCCCTGCTGTCCTGGAGGGCTGCGTGTGTGCAAGAGTACGGCGCCACACATGCATCCCGATGCACAGAGGCAGCCCTTATGTCCAATCTAACCAGTAAGGACATCTTGGAGCCGACACTGTCGTTTGAGGCTTTCAACAGGTTTAGGAGCTATTGCAGCCCGAATGTGCGCACCTTGCGTGGACCTCATGGTTTCCACTCTGTATATGGACTGCCTGCATGCCGATGCTGTGCGCAATACAAGTGCGTCAGAAAGCTCTGTTAGCAATGAAACAGATCCCCTCCAACACAGTATGTGGACATATACACTGTAAACAGCCTTAAGACTGCTTGCTGTGGCTTTGAACAGACTGCCTCAAAGTTGTGTTGGTTGGGGGCAATACATGCAGGCAAGCGAGAAAGGCCATAAGTGAGTTACCCCTTGTTAAGCATAGCAAATGCAAGTACCGGCACCCGTGCGCTGAATTCTGGTAAGGTGGGCTCTAGGTGGGCTCTAGGGGATGCTTTTCCCGGAATATGCGAGCCAGAAATAAACGGCTAGTGACACTGGCGGCCGGTGACGGGGCGACATTCCCGTTGATATTCCCATTGATACTCCCTGTGAATATACCCCGTTCGCCTGCCAGATCGTACGTTGTCGCGCTGCAATCTATTTTTAGGAATAAAACACTGGAGACACGATGCATGACAAATCGCCGAGTCACTCCTTTGTGCGGCTTGTGTGACAGGCCTGTTGACAGGGAGCACTTCCGCAGGCCTATACATAGCCGCTGCACGATTCCATTTCTACACTCGACGCCAAGTCAGCATCTCATCCTACAGAAGAATACAGAAAAAGTTGTAACAATGAAGGGTGAGTATGGGTGGCTTCACCAGGGATGGCTTCGGCATGCAAGCAGTACAATTCTTCATGACTGGCCTCATGCATCCTCCCACAGTGTCTGAGCTACTACCTAGTACTCGCTATCGCTATTACTGATTGCAGATTACATGGCAGTGCTTGCATATGCCATTTTGCTCCTACTGCGTGTTAGGCCGCACGATCAATCGGCGAAAGAAAAGGGCCTCTTCGCGTTTCCTCGTGTAGTCAATGCTTGCCAGATTTCGTTGTATGGCAGTCTAATCTGTCTCGCCCCCTTACTGACGGCCTGGGTTCTGCTTCCATCTATTCCACCCGCAGGCCTCGTGTTGGGAGCCTGTCTCCTAATCTGCCTCCTCAGCGTGGCTAATGCTGCACAGGATGCTTCTCCAAGGAGGAGCTTGGCAGCAACCACTCCAAAGCCCGCTGCTAAACCCATTACCTCTTTGGCTACAAAAGCTACCTGCTCCATTGTTGGGCAGCTCTACCAGCCAACGTAAGTAGTGAATCAGCGGCAGGAATATCAGGGTTAGACTATCAAGAAGACCAACAGCCCCAGATTCCAGTACATGTGGAACAGGGCCGGAGATGGTGCTTATCGTGTCCGCTGCCATGTGGCCACACACTGAGTTGTTCTCTGTGCTGCTCAGGTATTGCTGGGCATGGTCACATATCCCAAGCACGCTGCAGTCTCACACTGTACAACGTAGCTCCTCGGGCATTGCAAAATATATGCATCCTTATGTCTATCTAGCATGCATTTGCATTATATAGATACAAGATGTCTTGTCCCCAACTGAGTTATGGCCCACTTCAGAACGGGCCAGGATGTGGAGGAACAGCAGCATCTGCTGTCTATCATGAAACAGATCAGACACAATGATGTTAGTTGCCAGTAATCCTGCACATGACCATGTTTTTGTGTTCTTAACGTTATGCCAACTGACCAAATAAAAGGGAGCTATAGCTGCAACCTCCCTGTGAGAGTTGGACACAGCAGAGGCCAGCTGCAGAACATTTTCTTCTTCTTTCTTGCACTGTCTGATGTCAGTCCTTTTTCCTTCTGCCTTTCAGGTGTGTGGACTTCTACAACAACATTGCTGATGGTATCAGGGTAACTGCTACCGCCACCAACAGAATTGCCACTGGCCTGACCACCGCCAGCAGGGGCCTTGTCACGGGGACTCCCCTAACCAACTTGGCTACAGCTGTGTTCCCTGACGGTTCTGGAGCTACCGGCTTCTACGCCACTACCCTTGGCAGTGGTCGCACTCGGTTCTACAACAACCTGGCTTTAAGCCTGTATGAAGGTACTGCTGCTGGCCTGGACAACATGGCTGCAGCCCTCTTCCCTGCATCGGACAACGGTGATGGCTTTTACAGCCTCGCTGCAGGATCTCTGAATGCCGTGGCCACCAAGCTATATGGTGCAACTGGTACTGGCCTGGACAACCTGGCTTTGGCTCTTTTCCCTACATCGGACAACTCGGCTGGTTTCTACAGCCTCGCTCCAGCATCTCTGAATGCCGTGGCCACCAAGCTGTATGGGGTTAGTACTACTGGCCTGAGCAGCCTGGTCTCTGCCATCTTCCCGGATACTGCTGGCTCAACGGGCTTCTATGGCCTCAGTCAAAATGCAAAGGACACTTTGTATACGGCCATTTCCACTGCGTTGTATGAAGCCGGCACTGGTCTTGACACTTTGATCCAAACCATCTTCCCCACTTCTGCCGCTGGTCTCTTCAGCACTGGTAACGCCGTCTACCTGCAGAACCTGGTTAAGCAGGCCCTAGGCAACTACCCATTAAGTGCTGCTGGGACCACCGTCACCCAGGACATCACCACTGGTACCAAGGCCTTTGAGGTGACCGCGACTTGTGCCAGTACTGCCTTCCTGATGGGCGGGACCTACGAGGTGACATGCGCAGTGGGCAACAGCGCTGCCGGCCAGCCCGATGCTGCAGCTCTTGATGAACTCGCTGCTAGCGTGGTGAACTTGCAGAAGGCTTCCATCGTCACTGGTACCACTGCCAACAATGCCAAGGTGTTTGCGAGGTACATGGGTGGCAATGATGTGGATTACTACAGTTTGCAGAATGCAGAGATGTGTGTCCAGTACAGTACCCCCATCTGCCGCACCGGCGCCGGTGGTTTGTATGATGGGAGCGGCACCGCTGGTTGCTGTGATTTATCTCCAAGCACGAACACCTGTAGCTGCGGGAGCTGCAACGCTGCCGGTGATAACTTTGGCAATACTGGTTGTGACGCAGGCTGCCGCTGCTTCACCAATACTGCCGGTGATAAGGTTGACACTGATACTTGTAGGGGTGTAGTTGCTAGCGGGGGTGAGAACTTCTACCAATGTCTGTGCACCGTGAAAGCCACTCCTGTCTGTGCCAGTCTTGCTTAAACATCAGGACTTCCTGACCACACAGCTCTTGTACTGGCGATGACAACATAGTCTAGGTATGGTTTCAAATGTAAAAGAGGTGCTTGCAGGAGTTGACCTGAGTTGTTTGCTGTTCTTCCTGTCTTCCTGGGTTCTGAAAGTTTGGAGTAGGATGTATGAGCAGCGAGATGGCTGTGATCATTATAGTTATGCTGGCCAAAGCAGAATGCCTCTTCCAGCTGACTGGTGCATTTTTTGGAGCACCTTTTGAGCATCAGGGCTATGGAGATAGCCAGACCCTAAGAGGATTGTCTTGGCAGTTTTCTTATGCCCTACTATAATCCCAGGGTTCTCTTTTGGGCCAATCTGTCTGTATATGACCGGGATATGGAAAGACGATGTACCATGTAGTGGGCTTGTGCTGGGTTTATCCAGTTAAAACGTGGGAAAGGGCTTCCAACTGCGGCTGGGGGCAGTCTTTGGAAGGGCCTGTCAAGGCCGTGCTCTTGGTCAGAAAGTGACTATTTTTCAATGTGCAATGCAGCATGGACTGCTCTTTATCATATGTCTCTGCTTACCTGTCTTGGTTTGGTCATTATAGAAAAGTGGTAGAATGTTTGGGCAACTATACCCCAGTGCTATGAAGGACTGATTGGCTCACAGGGTCCTAACTGGGTTTGGAAAAGTTGTCTTGCTGGTGTGTTTGCTCATTGATTTCAACATTTTTGCTGTCTGTGAAAAGATGTGGGTTTGCCAAATTGACTGGGATCGCTGCCATGTCAAAAGTAGGTACATGACACGACACGACACGACACGGGTATTCATCTGCCTATGCCTGCACAAGCAAATGCGGCAGACTTACTTTGCTAGCTGATAAGGATGCAGGTGGGCTGTCCTGATGGCAATGGGCCCCAATATCTGCAGTCAGTAGGTAGTGATGATGACTTTGGTGGGCATTGAGCTGGGGTCATGCTTGTGCTGAGCTGTTGTTGATCCCCTTGCCATTCCACCCACTAGTTACAGGCAGATGTTGTGATTCCAGCTCCCTTCCTAAAACCAATGTGGTTAATGGTATTGCTTTCTCACTCGGTCTGACCCGCGGTGTCTGTGTAAATGGATGGGCCGGGGTAATGGTCCAGGAACTGAGCACGATGAATTCGGGTCATTGTGCTGTGTGAAGTGCACATGCGTGTAGGGAATGAGATGTGGTTTGATGGATGCACATTCCAGATCATAAATGGAAGTTCCTAGTTGCCTGTGGTGGCCATGGGTAGCTGGGCTTTTATGAAGGTGTAAACGATATGTGTGCTCTTAGTGTGAACTTCTTTTAATCTGAAGAAGGAATGATGGTTGTTACCTGCTGATTTGTACCAGCAGTGTGGCTTCTGTTCAGCAGCGAGAGTTCTAAAGAAATTGTAGCAGGTAGAAAAGGCGGCACATCAGTCTTGACCAGTCAAGCACCATTTTGCGTCAGTATGTTCAGCACAGTTTTTCGATCGCCTGATACTTGACAGATGTCCAATTGCAGGCCTAATTTCTCGCCTAATTTCAAGAAGGCGCAGCCAGCGGGTGGTCCACTTGTCCACTTCTCATAACTGTTTCACAACCAAATCTCCTTTGTATGTGCACCTTCCAGGGGGATTCACCCCAGAAAACCTTGCGGACATTAACAGCAATCGCTGGAGCAGATGTGCACAGTTTGCACAAAATGATCCAAAGCTGTTGTGAAGCAAAAAACCATCTGAAAGAGTAGCGTGTCAAGCGCCAGCACAGGCACTGCAACAATGGCTCAGATCCTGTATGCATTTTCCAGTTTAAGTGATCGAAGCTTTCAGTCCGCAAGTTGCCTTTTGCTGCATGCACTTGAGTAGCCAGTTGGTGCGGCTAAACTTCATTCACTGCCAGTCTACAGCTAGCTGACATGGACGCAGCTGAGAAGTGAGCTGCAACCTCCGGATGCGATGTGTCAGGATCCACGCGCACGTCCCATTCCGTCGGAGAACTACCCAGTAGTCCCATTTTGTCTTCAGTCCCTTTAACTGGGAGCTCCTCCTGGAGTTCGTCTGCTCGAAACTCCTGACCGCGACGCATCGGCAGGCATGCATGTTTGAAAGGTAGACTCATGCGTCATTACAATCGGTAACAGTATACGTTTCTGATAGCTCAGTGGTCTGGCACTTGCGGTTCACCATCATCAAAAAATAAAGATCCGGAGAAAATGAATGTCTGACTTCAGATCGGCCTATCGCTCACATCGGCCGCCCGAACTACAACTGACACTCTATACGCACTTAGCAACTGTGTCCTGGCAGGTAAGACTTTATTACGGTTGCTTACAACCCAGTAGTGTGAGCCATGTGATGAATGGCAGACTGCAACGCAAAATCAAAGACCAACGGCAGTACCACACCTGCCGATGTCGGCATGTTTGTCTGTCTGGCTTTGACTGTCCTGGTAGCAGAAGGCAGTTACAGCCGCATAAATCTATAAAGAGCATAATTTACAAACCAAAACTAAACGTGTGGCAACCGCAATAGGGCTGCTAGGTCGGACCGACCAAACACACACTCATCGGATGGATCCAAAATACAGTTGGTTGCAAAAGTTTTGGCCCAAAACTCAGATTTTGTTAGGAAATGGTCTGCTTCTGTGAAATGGCATGGCCGTTCATTGCTCTCTTGCACAGGCAGCTTCTGTATGAGGTCCAGGTTGTCACCAATGGGTGCGTTCAGCATCTCTGTTGCTCTGTGTTGCTTGGCTGCTGAGAAAAGCAGGGGTCTTGCAAGGGAGACAGCGGAGGCATTTTTGCTGCTTTTTAAGGGGGTAAATGCTGAGAACTGCCAGCAGGCACAGGTGCCCTTTCTTCACTGCTTAGGGGCAGTAGCATATAGACCAGGTGTGAAGCAGGTGCAGGGGCTATACCAGTTCAATGGCAGGGCAGGTGGGGGTAGGCAGGGCATGCGAGAAGTTGGGGCAAGTGCAAGGCTGAGCTGAGAGGGCTGTGGGAGGGGAGCAGATGGGGTGTGGGGCTGGCAACCACAGGAGGGGCAGAGGTGGAAGGGGAGAGCCAGGTTAAAAAAAGCAGGAGGGCTATAGGAACAGGGGGGAGGCTTGCTGGTCTGCGTCTGCGGCTAAGGCTAAGGCTGGCTGGCTGGCTTTTATATAGTATATTTATAGGGCACGCCCGGGGCTCGAACTCGGGACGTCTCGCGTGCGAGGCTACTTGTGGTACCACTTGGGCATACCAACTGCAGCACATTGATGCTCTGCCTGTTTACTTTCTTAAACAAACAACAACAACAACAAACTTTAAGGTGTGGCAACCGCAAAGGGCCGCTAGGTCGAACCGACCAAACACACCATCGGATGGTCTTGCTGCTGCTGCTTAAACGAAATGGGCTGGCCTGACATACATTGGCTAGCAAGGGATCTAGGGTGGGCTGGTGGCAGCCATGGTGTCAGTTTTGGACAGGAACTTGAGTATGCCGTTGGAGCCTAAGTTGGCTCCTTGTGGGTGGCGCTGCCCCCACCGGCGCCCCGCTTTGACGGGGCCATTTGGTAATTGGTAATTGGTAATTGGTAAACCCCAGCCTTATGTTCCGGCCAAACCTTTTGCAACCAACTGTAAAGGGAAGTTCTATTGAGGCGAGGTGGCTAAAAGTCAGTGGATTCGAGGCCGTCAAACAGGAGAACTTACCCAAGCATAGCTAAGATCGGCTAGCCGGTGCTAGACCAAAGCCATCAGCAGAACAAATGCAGGACAACCACAGAAGGGCTTGGCCATCCATCAACAAAACAGCACAAATACAAGCAAAACAGCATATAAAGAAGCAGCACCTGCACCACCTGCCCCGGTGTACGCCACAACCACTCACCACCTACTTTCGGCTCCTTTCTGTTCACTCAACCCATCCAGTTACAAACAAACAAACAAAAATTTAAGGTGCAGTTAACATAACATAACAAACATTTAACAGCTGCAGCCCATCGTATCCTGCCTTCTCGCAGCTGCAGTTTTTGGTAACCGAACAGCTCCAGCCCATCCTATCTTCTTAGCATCCCAACTGTCAAGCCAAAAGTTTTCTGCACCTGACCCAACACACGCACCAGCAGCACCACCATAAAGCACCTTCACGAAGCACACATAATGACCTGGCCGACAGACCTGACACCTTAGCCAGCAAGCTGGGCTGCACTGCCTGTAAAAGGGAGTTTTATTGAGTCCCTCCTATTTGCCTGTAGACTCCCTCCTATTTGTACCGCAGCTGCGGCTGTTGGAAAGCTGCCACACTTACAAGCCGGGCAGGGCCGCCTGCATTGCAATACATCAAAGCCTGCTAGTTGAAGGGCATCTGCTAGCCCAGATACCACACTCTTTCCGTTGAACACACAGAACAGACACATCTTGCAGTTCATTCCTTCTTTGGTGGCCCTATGGCACCATTCATGCACAAACATACCCTGCTTGGACACACCTGAACTCCATGCCCACTCTGCATCCTAGAAAATTCAAACCAACCCTTTCCTCGCCAAGCACATGACCCACCGAATCAAACATTACAGCCATCTCAACCAGCAAATCAATCAGCCTGCCTGGTTCTGCATTAGTGCCTTAGAGAGTCAGCGGCAACACATTGACAGATACACATGTAGTCAATGGCCATGCCGCAGCCATGCATGGCCCATCCTCCATGGGACACAGAGCTGCCAAACCTTACCTGTGCCCATTCTTGCACGTTGCTGCATTGGATGCTGTTTAACCATGCACAGCCACGGCTAATGAAAGCCTCAAGTGGTCAGATTGGTTACGAAGTGAAGGCTCACAGCCACTTCTACTTCATGCCCTTAAGGAGGTGGAGCATGCGCAACACAAGACATCCACAGCATGCAGACTGGCTTGGACTGTGCTGCAATATGCAGGAGCAGTTCAAACCTAGCAAGCAAAGCCCATGTAGAAGGCAAGCTGCTCCCCAGGTCGCTTTGCTAAGCTCTTGATATTGGGTCATAGTCAGCAGCTGCAGGGTAACAAATACCAACAGACCTGCCATAACAGTGGCAGTCTAAGCGCCTGCTCAACCTGTACATGTAAACAACTGGCCGTGTAACAGAGGTGGACTGCCTAAAAGGGCAACTGCGCACCAGTCAATGTTAGTACTGGTTGATGCCAAAGATCCGCACTTTATGCAGGGCTGGGAGCTTGGCGATTAACAGGATGAGGACAACAAACAAATTAAGCCCCAACGGCTGCTTGTGGAAGTCTGCTCCGTGCGTTGCCATTACAAAGAGAATGATGGGCACAACCGTGAAGAATTTTCGGTTGCTTGTGCCATACAGCTCATTGTCCATCTGCTCCCACACAGTCAAACCGCTGTATCGGCCTTGGTCTTCTGATGACACAGAGCCCTTCGTCCAATGAAGTATGTAGTAGGTACATATGCCATGTAACAGATGGACATATGTCCATGCCAGACCACCATCGTTCATGAAGGCTGAAATAAGCAGCCATCCTAGGACGATAAGTGATATGTACCAGGTCCAGACTCCAGGGCTGTTGATCCAGTTGACTGTCTTATTGATGTCAACCTCTGAGGGAGTGCGTCTGTGCCGCATTCTGCCTTGTGGCCCCGCTAGAGGGCTATGCGTTAGAACGGATGCCAACGGCACCTCGTCAAATCCAGTATATTGCCAAGCACTATTCTTTGTGGTAGGCAGACCGGCAACCAGTGCTAGTGTATACACATACACCGATCCTAGCTCGATGCAAGCTTGGCTGTGACCAACGCAAGTGTCTCGGGTCCGGTCTGCACTTCATGACAAGGTATCACATTTAAGAGAAAGTAGGAGCAGCTTCTGTTTCGTTGCATGCCAGGTCGTGTTGTCGTTCCAGCGAATAGCTGCATGCACATATAGCAAGGTTGGTGTAAGATTCTGAGTCAGCTTGAGCTGGCGTGGGACCCAACTGGAGTGTGACGGTTCCGCCGGTTGCGGTTCTCTTGCTTGTATCAAATGGGACAAGCCCGACCTTGCAAGCTTACACAAGTATTTTGTTCACCGTTGGCCGTGTTTCACATTCACCCTTGGGTGCTATTTTCTCCACATGTGGCCCCTCGACGATGGTTTGAGCTGTTATTGATATCCAAGCGCACTCCAGTCGCTTAAAGATTCGCCGGTGACCATATAAGCATTGTTTTGAGGAACGACCCGTCCAAAGCCGTCGGATTCATGCGGGAGGTGCCCTAAGGAGGGGGGCCATAAGGGATGTCTAATATCGTACGGCAGCCTTCAGCAGAGCAGTTGAAGCAGGTTAGCTCTTTATACATTTGAAACTGAATTTGACGCTGGGTCCAGCTCGGCTGACTTTGTCCCTGCCGGTCCGCAGTGGTTCGACGCGATAGACAGAGATAGAGATGGTCACCTAGCACCGAAGGAGCTGCAGAGTGCTCTGCAACTAGGAGGCCTTAATTTCAGCTTAGCCACGGTCGCACACATAATCAGGTTAGGCACGGGCATGTTACTTAAAAGGAACACCTTTGTGGCAGTGCTAGCTGCAGCCTGCCTTGCCCAGCTGTAGAAAGCTCCTACCACACTTGTCTGTGCGTGTAGGATCCATGACCGAGATGGGACTGGCACAATAAAATTCGACGAGTTCTCCAAGCTCCATGAGTTCCTCACAAACGTCCAGCGCAGCTTTGACTACTTTGATCAAGATTGCAACAATCTGCTGAGCTATGAGGAGATCTTCTCAGCACTCAAGCATGCAGGTGAGGCAGATCATGCGCCACCGGACATACAGGCAGGATGCAGAAGCTGCAAGCTTGGATTAGCAGAGGCATCCTACTCAAAGCTGGTTGGGGCTCGTGCAGTGGTTTATTCAATGGAGGCACATCAGGCGCAGCTGGTGTTAGCAGTGGCTTGCAGTGAACGATAGCGACAACAGATCTTTGCAGCCTGCCCCTTGAGAGCTTGCTGTGCTGTTGCAGAACCACGTGACAGGTCCAAAATTAGGCAAAGGGTTGCAGCAAGAGCTTAGAGCAGTCATGCTAGCCTCAATCATCCAGGGTTCCAATCTTTATGTTGAGAAAGCTTTCAGAACGTGGGAACTTGATGGGCTGGCCCTGTATCCAAGAATATCTAAGAGTGTTTTGGCAGGCCATGTTGCACCGATCAATTCCCTCATCTTATTAATTGCAGGTGCTTTCACATCACAAACCCCTTGACCACCTTTGGTTATCAATCCTCCAGTGCATGGCTAACATGCACTGCTTTGCATCCTTTTTTCCAGGCTACCACTTAGACAAGCCAGCCCTACAGGTCGTCTTTCAACGATTCGACCCCAGCCGACAGAATGGCCTGGGTCTCACAGAGTTTCTAGCTCTCACGCTCTTCCTCCGCAGTGCAACAGCAACCTTCAATGCCTTTGACAGCGGCCGAACAGGCGTGGTGCGCCTTAACTTTAACCAGTTCTTGTATGCCTGTGCAAACACCATATGAGCCGCCGAGCAGCAATGCTCACAGCAGCAGCGCCGCGTGTGGGAGAAGCTGCAGCGGCAGTCACAATAGTAGCAGCAGCAGCAGGAGGCAGCAGCAGCAGTGGTAGCAGGTGCAGGAAGGGGCAGCAGCAGCAGCAATAGCAGGGGGAGGAGGAGGAGACAGCAGCAGCGGTAGCAGGAGGCAGCAGCAGCAGTGGCAGCAGGAGGAGGGAGTGCTAAGCAGCAACCACGTGGTGAATGCATCATACAAAGAGCAGCAGCAGCGCATACAATTCCAGCACTGGCAGGGTGCAGTAGTGGGGGGCTTGCTCTGGGTCAGAGTGCGGATTTGGGAAGCAGACTCGATTCAAGTATGGGGCTTGGCAGCGGTGCTGCAGCACCAGCGCTGGTGGTGGCAGTCACTGCCCAAGCTCCTGCAACAATATGGAGGGCGCGGCAGCTGAGGTTGCATGCAGATGTTGCTGCTCCCATCGATCGACTGACATAACTGTGGATGGAAGGGAGTTTCTTGCCTTTCTCATGTGCCCAGAAGAGACTAGAGACTTGGTGGATGTTTGGGAGGTCTGTCCAGTGGCACTTGAGAGGGTGTGCATCTGCCAAGAGGCAGTGGTCTAACAGCACTGCAGTGTTTGTGATGGGTGGGGGGGGTGTTGGAGCTGCTTGGAACTGTGTTAGTTTGTAGCGTGCAGATGCTGTGGTGCTGCTGGTTGTTCTCAGCAGCTTTCATGTGGAATGCCAGATGAGGTTTCACACAGGCACTGCGTCAACACGTTGGGGAGGCTGGCACCTGAGATGGCTGGCCTTAGCCTCCTAATCAGAGAGGAACGTTTATTGACAGTGAGCTGCTGGCCCCAGCAGCACTATGAGCAGAGGCTGGAGCATTTAAGGTATTATCCTAAGGTAGCGCAAGGTAAAATGTATAATATGCTCTGTGATGGGGCACATGGCATACATAGGGACTGTCTGAAGTACTGTTACTTGTACCAAGGTCCAGCGCCGTTTATGAACTGATATCGGGACTGCCCTAGCGATAGTGCTCTTTGGATGGTGTAGGGAGCCGTGTGCCCTTGTGGGGTTGCCGTAGCTGGACTGTCTTGCTGTCTTTCGTGTTTGGTTTTGTTACAAAGTGTAGGGGGGTGGCTGCATCTTAGGAGAGAGTGCATGCATCAATGGTGATGTCTGCTGATTGATCTATACTGCTTGTGAGTTCTTTGCTTGCTCTCTGGTAAATGCCTGGACTTGCATGGCATAGCTCTGTTTACACCATCTGGTTCTTTTCGACCTAGCAGCCCTTTGCGGTTGCCACACCTTAAATGTTTGTTGTTGTTGTTGTTGTTGTTGGGTTTGTGGGAGTCCTTGTCCACTCTGAAATATGTTTGATACTCGGATGGCCCTGCCTGCTTTCCCTACCACTGTACCCCCCCTTGTAACTGAGTCTAACTGAGCTTAACTGAGTCTAACTGAGTCTAACTGAGCTAACTGAATTTAACTAAGCTAACTGAGTCTAACTGAAGCCGAAACTCAGTTATATGACTGAGCTCAGTAAACTGAGTCTAACTGAGCTAACTGAATTTAAGTGAGTATAACTGAGCATAACTGAAGCAGAATCTCAGTTATATGACCGAGCTCAGTCAACTACCTGAGTATAAAGGTCCAGGGATTCCCCCCCTTCTCTTTGTAATTCTCTCTTTCTCTCTGTAGAGGCCAAGCCAGCCAGTTCCCAGGTCTACTTGTCTCAGCCTCACTAGAATTCGCAGCCCTCTGGCTCTCTATTAATCTATGGCTCGCACTTACTCGCCCGCCCACACCCCTAACAAACTGGTTGGAGTCATGCTTGGGTGCTGCACGGCCCGGAGGGCTGTGCAGTGGCCTCTCTTAATAAAGGCCAAGCCAGCGCAGCCCAGCATGTACTAAATAAATTCACGGTCAAATGAGTTGTGTCCATAGGACGAGCAACAATGGCAAGGCAACATCTGAAAACCATGTGCAATCATAATATAGTAGAACACAGCAGCCATCATACATAACTCATCCGATGTTATGATTGCACATCTGATGCAATTAAACCCATCTGATGCATACACAGCTACAATAAAGCTACTGCAAGTGAATCCAGGACCCTGAGGATGCGGGTGTCCTCATACGCAAACCAGCAAGCAGTACCAGACATGTGGCCAAAATAAAGTAACGGGCACCGAATCAAGTCATAGCTGGCAAAAGTTGAAAGTTGGCAGTGGCAGTGGCAGTGTCTCTGTCAACTTTGCTGAAGTACCCACAGAAAGCTGCAGAGAATAATACAGGCGCAGCACAACATGAAAGAAAAAAGGGTTCCAACTGCAGGAGAAGCAAGTATCATCCGAATAGCAACAGACTTTATGAGCTCCTCAGCTGCAGCCTTGGACGGGATGGACAGAAGCAGCACAACAGCAGAAACAACCCATGTTGAGTAGCAGCAGCAGCGGCGGCCATAGCAGCAGGGGAGGAAATATAACCTGCAGACAACTAAACGGGAGGGGCGACAGCAGCAGAGGAGAGGGCAGGGAGCAGCACCAGCAGTGGAAGAACTGAGGTCCCACAGCAACAGGAGGAGCAGCAGCAGGGAGGCAGTAACGGCGGGTTATCATCAGGAACAGAGCAGCAGCAGAGCGCCACTGCTGCTGTGTTGCTGCTGCCATCATCAAATCATAGTTGCCGCTGTGCCGCAGCTGCTAGTGGATGTACCTTACATATGCATTAACATCATCTGTGGCAAGGACATGTAAGATGTTGCAATGCATACTATGCTATGCACCAACGACATGGCTGTTACTGCACAAGCAATTGGCAGTCAAGACACTACATATCCATGGGATCACAAGGAGGGATTCCATACAAGCAGGGCAGAAATTGAAGGAGCCAGAACTGCATAGTAAAGCAGATCAGAATTGCAGGTCATTGTTGTGACCTAAGCAGAGCAGCTTGCCACACTGGAAGCCCTCCTAAGCCTCAGCTGCGCTAGTCAGAGGCTTGCTGTTCCAACCTTTACTTCAAAATGTGGAGATGGATTGCCAGAAACTGGAGGAACAGTGCTCTACAAGGCTGCAGACTGCAAGACCCAGCTCCAGGCCTACCTGCTGCTAGCACCCATGCAGCTCGAGTTGGGGGTATGCTCGTATATGTTCCACGCGTGCTCTGTGCCAATCCATGGCCTCCATCCAGCTCCTTACGCCCAGGTTAACGGCTGGCTCTGAGTACTTAAGGAGACTTGAGAGCCACTAAGTGGCCAATGGCACGAAAGACAGCGTAAGTTGCCAGCCCCCAAATAACATGGCGGTCCACGTAATCCTCAATTCAACTGCATACGTAGGACAAAGGATAGCTCCTTGGCTACAAGTAGGTCGGCGGTCAGTCTACACATGTGGAAAGTCAAGTGCACAACTGCCAGGGAAATCTTCCCTAATTATTACAGCAGAACGTAAGGCTCTCCTGGCGAAGAAAGAACCGCTCGCCTGGCGTCTGCTGGCGGAGAGAATAGAAGAGAGTGCCGAGTTACACGGCGGAGTGAGTGTCTGTCGACTCCAAAGGCCACACGGGGCTCCACCGCTATCCACAGGCCTATGCTATGGTATGGCTTTTATGCACACCCCATGCTATGGGGCCTCATATCCTGCCGTGTGGAACACGTTGTAGTTACTCCCCTGAATGTTCCAGAGCCACAACGCCAAAATCCAACGGCCTCAGGCCGAAGAGAATGACGCTGCGTAATCGGAATGCTTTTGTACGAGTTCTTTCTAAGTAACTGGCATACTATTTTCTGCTGTAAGCATCGTTGACTCCCAACCGCCCAGCATGCCGTCAGCCCGGAGGCAGTTATGTTCAATGAAACGCATTCAAACGCGCACAGAAGCTTACCTAAAATGATTATCTGCCTACATTCAGCTGTCCTGAAGTGTCCAGGCCATGAATAATCCTTTCCGGGTGTCCTGGACATGACAGCAATTCGAGGGCCGTGAGGCGTGAGTCAGCCATATGCCTAAACTGGAGAGGCTCATGGCAGGGCACTTGTATGGTAGTATTAGAGGTGGATGATCTTCGCAGCTGGAGGTCTCAACTCTGTGTATCTTCCGCTATCTGAGGGCCTGCCAAGGCAGCAGTTAGGTCCTTTGGGCCTCCCCTTTGGCTGGCCAAACCTGATAGTACGCTCCACCAGCTTCCATCAGAAGGTAAACCGCTCTGCCCCCATAGCAGGCATATGCTGATATCCAGCCCGAATTACTGCTCACCCAAAGCATGTCAGCAATATCGCGCCCTGCTCATATGCCTTTTGCATATACAAAACAACACTGCATGCCTTGTCTGTTTGGGCAAGGCTGACATGTTGACGGAAGTAAGCAGGGCATTGCATAGATGGAGCATCAGCAGCAGCATGGCATAGCTACCTGTCTTGGCAGGTGTTTTAGCATGGTTGGTCACAGAGGAGCAGTAAATTATGGCCGTGGTGAACTCGTGCAGAAGCTCGATGCAGCAGGTATTGTTTCCCACCATGATAATGGTTACCTAGACCCAAACACGAATGATGTCTGGAAGAATTCGTAGGGAACTTGACATGCCCTTGGGCTTGATGTGAACTGGACAGCAGATACCAATGTTGGCCGTATGCACTTTGATGCATCAGCTTTTGCTTGACCGTCAGTTTCGGCCAATGCTCCTGCCTTGTGCCATCTCCATGCAGATCACTGTATCGATAAGCTGGACATCTCCACCTCCTCGGCTTTTGCTGAACATCTGCAGTGAGACCTGCAGGCTTTGGGCAACTACCTACAAAGCTTTCCTGCCAGGACTTTTCAGGCGACAGAATGGAGCTACCTGAAAGCAGTCAGGTAGTCCTCTGCCTTAAGGATCCCCATGCATAGCAGCAACAGCGCCAATTTGCCACATAAGGGCATGCTGTGCGGCCCTTCGATGGATGATGCACGTGGTGGTAAATGTAACTCTCTGCAAGTCAATCAATCAATCAATCAAAACGCAAGACCAGCAATGCCAATGGCCAAACAAACCTAGGCCACAAACACAAGGCTCCTGATCACAATTACAATTACAATTACAATTACCAAATGGCCCCGTCAAAGCGGGGCGCCGGTGGGGGCAGCGCCACCCACAAGGAGCCAACTTAGGCTCCAACGGCATACTCAAGTTCCTGTCCAAAACTCACACAACGGCTGCCACCAGCCCACCCTAAATCCCTTGCTAGCCAATGTATGTCAGGCCAGCCCATTTCGACTTGCCATGTGCTGACCAGTTGACCCAGTCAACAGCAAGCCAAGCAGTTTAATGCCTTGCTCAGGGTGATCACAATCACGAAGCCACACAACCGATGGTGGATTTGCCACACACAAGCTGAGGCTAGATGCAACGGCGTGCACACCAAGGGGAAACAAACACCACCACTAAAACCCAAAACCTGCTCCACTTCCATCACACATGGGTGGCGGGGAGGCAGCAGGATCAAGCACCACCCTAGTAGGGGCTGGAGGTGGCTCCCACCACCTAGGTACTGGTGAACCACCATCCTCCCAGCCACTGAAAGGCACCACATAGCGCTCCACATGCTTATCAATAGCTTGCTTAGTGCGCCTTCTACACCTCACTAACCGTTGGCTTTCCCAAGGGTGCGTAAGATCCCACAACCTCTTCCTCCAAGCACTCTTAATCTGACATGAAGCCTCCCAGCTCCCCTCATCTTGACCAAGCACCTTCAGATCAGCACACACGCATTTCTCCCAGGTATGGCGAGGCCTACCCACTGGCCTCGTCATGTCACCATGTAATGAAGAGAACAACGCAATATGCGGCAACCTGCCCTCCTCCATGCGGCCCACATGCCCCAGCCACCTCAGCCTATTTGCTGTGATGTATGCTGACAAGGTGGCTACCCCACATGATTTCCTGATATGCTCATTGGTGTGCCGATCTGACAGCCTGACCCCCAGGATGCTCCTAAGGCAGCTAGAGTGCACCCGCTCAAGCTTTTGCGATTGCACTTTGGTCAGGGACCAACACTCACTCCCGAACAGCAGAATTGGCAACACATATGCCTTGTAACACTTCACCTTCGTAGCCAATGACAGATGCTTGGTACCCCACATCTTTTCAAACTGCTTAAACCTCCCCACAGCCTTACCCCTCCTGATATTCAACTCCACATCCAACCTGCCATCAGTCACAAGCACACTTCCCAAGTACTTGAACTGTGACACCTCTTTTACCACACCCTCACTGATAACCACCTCTGGTCCTTGCTGCACTGGCACATCCCCCTCCTTCCAATCCTTGTCAATGGACAGGATCTCAGTCTTGCTTGCATTGATGCGCAACCCAAGACTAGCAGCAACCTTGTCCATCACCTGCAGCATGACCACCAACTCCTCACTGCTGGGACTTAGCAACACCATATCATCTGCATACAGCAGAACAGACAACAGCTCCACACACCCACCACTACCACACCCATCACGCTCAAGTTTCCCATCTGCATGATAGGCTAGCTTCACCCCACATCCCTCCGGCATCTGAGCCATTGCCTGCCGAACCACAAAGTCCATGTAGATGTTGAACAGCAAGGGAGCAATGACACATCCCTGCCGCACCCCGCCATGCACATCAAACCACTCAGACACCACACCACCCATCCTAACAGCAGCCTGTGTGCCAGTATGCAAGTCCATCAGCAACTCTATCAGCTTTGTGTGTACCCCGTACACATGCAGGATGCGCCATAGCGTGTCTCGCGGTACAGAATCATATGCCTTACGCAAATCCACAAAAGCCATGAATAGAGGCTGATCGAATGCTACAGACTTAGAGATGACCTGGCGTATGGTGAACAGAGCATCAGTGAGGCCCCTCCCCTTCCTAAAAGCAGACTGGTTATCAAGCAGTTGTGCATCGATATGAGAACTGATCTTAGCCAAAATGACCAAGACATACACCTTCCCCGGTATACTTAGCAAGCTTATCCCCCTATAGCTATCTCTCACTTTGCGCTCTCCTTTGCCTTTATACAGTGCCACCAACAGTGCACGTTTCCACTCCACTGGCGCTTTCCCTGACTCCCACACCGCCACAATGACCCTGTGCAACCATTTCAGCATGGTCCCACTGAGCTTTAGCATAGGCGCTGCGATACCATCAACCCCAGGAGCTGCCCCATTACGACAGGCAAAGACAGCTTCTTCAACCTCCTGCACAGTAGGTGGCTGAGCTGCTGCTTCACTCTGCTGGTTTGCACCTTGCCCTGCCTCCATCTTCTGCACTAACTCCTCAATGGTCTGCTGCATTTGCTGGTCGAGCTTGGCAGGGCAGTTGAGGACATCAGCAAAGTGCTCAGCAAAGCACTTCACCACCTCCTCCCTGCTTTGGAACAGCTGCTTGCCATCAGCACCCCCTAGCACAGCTGTAGGAGCAGCAGAGCTACTGCCCTGCTGCTCCTTGAAGATCCGCTGGACATGCTTGTGGAACACGGCTAGATTACCAGCTTTTAGAGCATGTTCCGCAAACAGCGCTTGCTGCTTGAAGTACCGCTCCTGATCCTTCTTAACCGCTCGCCTAGCAGCATTATTGGCCTCCCTGTAATCTGCCCTGGTAGCATCATTAGGAGAGGACAGCACCGCTGCATGTGCTGCATGTTTCCGCTCAATCTTCTGCAAGGTCGCATCGGATATAGCGAAATCTCGGCGCCGCTGCTGAGGCTTGAGGTTTAGACCAGCCTTATGGGCTGCTTGGCTGGCTGCCGCTGTTAGCTGTGTCCATTCGTCTTGTGCGCTCTGCAACTGAGCCCCTACCAGACGGCTGAACTGGTTAGACATTGCCAGCTCAAAGCACTGCTGAGTTGCTGCAGATTCTTGCAGCCGGCTGCAGTCATAGGGCCGTGCTGGCTGTCCCTTCGCACTGTGCTGCTTGGCCACTGACAAGCGGAGGCGCATCGTAAGCACCAGCATTCTATGATCAGAGCCACCTGTATCAAAGCTGCGAAAGACCCTGCAGTCTGTCACACTTGACATGAACCGCTTGGAGACAGCTATGTAATCGATGACCCTGAGCACATCCTGCTTGTTTCTATTAACCATCTTGTGAGTAGCAGTCCGGTAATTGCTGTGCTTGAAGAAGGTGTTGGCTAAGCGAAGGTTCAAGGCACCATCCAGCTGCAAGAGTCGCTCACCATTCCCTGAAGGCTGCTGCTTCCCAAAGCCATGAGGCCCCATAACACCCCCATACGGTTCTGGATCAGTGCCAACCTGGGCGTTGAAGTCACCCAGAAGGACTAGCATGTCCCTGGAAGGCAGCGCTGCCAAGATAGCTTCCAACTGCAGGTAGAAAGCTTCCTTGACCTCCTCAGGGGTGGACTCGGTATCAGTCGGCGAATATGCTACCACGATTGAGGCGTTTATCCCACTGCTGATTCTCACACGGACTACCAGGATTCGCTCACTGACAGCAGACCAGTCGATTAGGCAACGGGACCACTTCGAGTTAAGAAACAGGCCCACCCCATGTTGCCGTGGCTGACCCTCTGGCAGCCCGGACCATATCAACTGCCAGTCCTTCGTAACATTACGACATCCACTACCCGGTATCCTGCTTTCAGCAACACCACAGGCTCCAACGCCAAGGCGAGACAGCTGCATGACGTAAGAGGATAGCTTGCTCTGTACCGAAGCATCGTCACTGCCGAAAGTTCTGCAGTTCACGAAGCTGAGGCGTTCGGACCCCGTCTTAAGCAATCGCAAGTGCTCAACAGGCCCATGCCTCTTGCTGTGCACGTTGCGAGGTCGTTTGACCCGGTTGCATGGCTCAGTGACCAGCTGTGCGCTGCAACTGGCGCGCATGCCCCCTGGACGAGACAGGGACGCACACACGGGATCCAGCTGCCTTCACCGAGTTCTAAACTCCCTACTAGTTCACTTTACAGGCTCGGCGGTAACATGCCTGAAAAAGACATGTCACCGCCAAGCAGAGCGATGTATAATGTATAATGTTATCTGTCTTATGGTGACGGTACTGGTGGATTAACTGGTGGATTACCAGCACCACCGCTTCTGTAAAGCCATGAAACACCAAGTGTTACAGACATTGTTACAGACATTGTCTGGCTTTTTCTATGCACGTTCCCCGACTGTGGTTTTGGGCTGTATTGCAGATGCGCACGCGTTGATGTCTTCTTTTTGTACAATCCTGTCCATTTGACTTATGTTTGAACATATTTTGCAACAGAGAAACACAGCATTGAATCTGCCAAGTGTGACGAAGAGACAGAGGAGCCATCGCCGAGAGAAGGAGACAAACCTAGACATCGAGGTAAGTGGGCTGGATGTTGCAGAACAGCCTTTGGGATGGTTAATGTAGACAGCAACGGCAGGCTTCAGCAACATTACCATAGGCAGTCAGCAGGGCTCGGTGCGTCTTGTTTGAAGCGTCCTTTTTGAACAGAAGATACATGTAGGGTACATGCATTGAGCCTGCATGAGAGGATGGAGTGAAGTACACCAGAAATGACAGGCGATGACGTGCTGGAGGCACGATGTATAAAAGACGGCTTGAGACAAGTATGTGCAGTCAGCATTGCTTGCCGTGCACCTCTTTACTTGGTGGAGATGTATCTCAAAGTGGTTTTACGTTCGACTACGCAGCATCAATTCGATTGTGTCCTCACGTATCATGCCTGATTATGCCTTTTGTGGATGTCAATGCAGGCAAAGTAACCCTTTGTGGATTCAATGCAGGCAAAGTAACAGAGCAACCCAAGCAGACACGGTTACTACTCGTACCAAAACCACCTAAGTCGTGAAGCTACAGGTCCAAGAACCCAACAGCTGCAAGGAAGACACCTCAGCCTGCAAGACACCACCAGCAAGCCAAAGGCCGCTACCAAGAGGGAGAGACAGAAGGCATAGATAGAAGCTACTGTAGGCAAGCTGGTGGAGCTTGCATATGCAGCAGATCAAGAACTGAAGGTAAGCAACTGACTGTTTGCCTTGGCATACCATGATATCCACGTTGCAGATTGGAAATATTGCCGATTAAGATGTATGCAGACATCAGAGCAAGCTGGTTCAACTGGTTATCTTCAGTGTTACGAGCTGTGTATCCAGCAAGCATGGCATGCAGGAATGATTGCAGTTGATGTTTGCAAAATGGCTGCATCCCCACTACATCTTCTGATGTATGTTCACGACTGTTTGTTAAGAGCTTGTTATTCAAGGGCAAGTGATAGATGCCTTCTTTTTTCTTTGTGGACATGTCCATCTTGCAGTGGATTTTGGTCCCACCCCGGTCAATCAATCAGAACGCAAGACCAGCTAACGGCGGTAGTTGCAGAATTTTCTGGGTTCAAGACACGTGTCCTGCGGACTGCATATGGCCAGTCGATGTGCCAGCGAGTAGGCACGGCACTCTCTGCCTGCTATGTACTAATTGGCAAGCAATGCACAGGGGTTTAGTGCGCTTGCTGCTGGTTAGCATCTGATGCTGCCGAAAGCTTATGTGCTATGAGTGCCTATTATACCAGGCCAAAGTGGGACCAGAAATACTTGTAAGTATAGCTGTCATTTTTGTTGAAAGTGTATTGGGATAGTTTTTGTGAGAATGCGTATGTTCCATCCACAACCTTGGTTGCAGTTGTGTGCAGCATCCCTGTGGTTACGGTATTTGTAGTCAACCTTCAGAGCATCTGCAAACTGAGCACTCACAGAGAGGCGAGTTGCTACACATTTGCTAACAGTTACTCGTTGTTATTGCTGCTGTGCAGGTATCACATGGCAAGAAAACTTCATGACTGAAAATGGGGCAGTCCCTCTACAAGTGCCAATGCCTACAGAAGCTGATAGGACTTAGTGTTTGTACCGAGTCATGGTTGGCATGTTCATATGCCTTGTGGTAAATATTGCACAGTAAGGCTCATTGCCATTGGTATGATGTAAGAAGCCCGATGGTGCTGCAGCGGCCTTGTTTGAGCGTGGGTGCTGTTCTGTGCGGCTGGCTGTTTGTGGGCATACCAAGGTTGAAGGTGGGCAACATCAGCCTACCTGCTGCTGGAAGCTTTTGCTTGGCTCGCTGCTGCAGCTATTGTATGGGAGTTCAAAATCGGCCGTATACTCTGGCAAAGTTTGTGCAGAAAACCCGTGGTTACAGAGATGAAGATAGCGAGTGGCTGTTTGATTTACAGAGCAACTTGGCGGCTTTATGGGTGTGAGTCAAGTGATGTTGGAAGTTGTGACAGTGATCTTTGTATTAGATGTGGTGGTGATAAAAACGACTTGTTTGAAGTAGATACTACTGAGTCAGTTTGTTTTTTGGAACTCTTTGAGCCTTGTTGGGCCTATGGCACTTATTGCTATGGCATATCATGAAATGTAATAATAATGAGCCTTGTTGGCTCTGGGTTCCGCTTCGTTCTTT
>OY744493.1:7137929-7273913 GCA_963556185.1 Pseudopediastrum boryanum
GAGTCAAGTGATGTTGGAAGTTGTGACAGTGATCTTTGTATTAGATGTGGTGGTGATAAAAACGACTTGTTTGAAGTAGATACTACTGAGTCAGTTTGTTTTTTGGAACTCTTTGAGCCTTGTTGGGCCTATGGCACTTATTGCTATGGCATATCATGAAATGTAATAATAATGAGCCTTGTTGGCTCTGGGTTCCGCTTCGTTCTTTTAATGTAATTCTCGTACCGATGAGGCTAAAGGCAGTCCTATCAGCTTCTGTAGGCATTGGCACTTGTAGAGGGACTGCCCCATTTTCAGTCATGAAGTTTTCTTGCCATGTGATACCTGCACAGCAGCAATAACAACGAGTAACTGTTAGCAAATGTGTAGCAACTCGCCTCTCTGTGAGTGCTCAGTTTGCAGATGCTCTGAAGGTTGACTACAAATACCGTAACCACAGGGATGCTGCACACAACTGCAACCAAGGTTGTGGATGGAACATACGCATTCTCACAAAAACTATCCCAATACACTTTCAACAAAAATGACAGCTATACTTACAAGTATTTCTGGTCCCACTTTGGCCTGGTATAATAGGCACTCATAGCACATAAGCTTTCGGCAGCATCAGATGCTAACCAGCAGCAAGCGCACTAAACCCCTGTGCATTGCTTGCCAATTAGTACATAGCAGGCAGAGAGTGCCGTGCCTACTCGCTGGCACATCGACTGGCCATATGCAGTCCGCAGGACACGTGTCTTGAACCCAGAAAATTCTGCAACTACCGCCGTTAGCTGGTCTTGCGTTCTGATTGATTGACCGGGGTGGGACCAAAATCCACTGCAAGATGGACATGTCCACAAAGAAAAAAGAAGGCATCTATCACTTGCCCTTGAATAACAAGCTCTTAACAAACAGTCGTGAACATACATCAGAAGATGTAGTGGGGATGCAGCCATTTTGCAAACATCAACTGCAATCATTCCTGCATGCCATGCTTGCTGGATACACAGCTCGTAACACTGAAGATAACCAGTTGAACCAGCTTGCTCTGATGTCTGCATACATCTTAATCGGCAATATTTCCAATCTGCAACGTGGATATCATGGTATGCCCAGGCAAACAGTCAGTTGCTTACCTTCAGTTCTTGATCTGCTGCATATGCAAGCTCCACCAGCTTGCCTACAGTAGCTTCTATCTATGCCTTCTGTCTCTCCCTCTTGGTAGCGGCCTTTGGCTTGCTGGTGGTGTCTTGCAGGCTGAGGTGTCTTCCTTGCAGCTGTTGGGTTCTTGGACCTGTAGCTTCACGACTTAGGTGGTTTTGGTACGAGTAGTAACCGTGTCTGCTTGGGTTGCTCTGTTACTTTGCCTGCATTGAATCCACAAAGGGTTACTTTGCCTGCATTGACATCCACAAAAGGCATAATCAGGCATGATACGTGAGGACACAATCGAATTGATGCTGCGTAGTCGAACGTAAAACCACTTTGAGATACATCTCCACCAAGTAAAGAGGTGCACGGCAAGCAATGCTGACTGCACATACTTGTCTCAAGCCGTCTTTTATACATCGTGCCTCCAGCACGTCATCGCCTGTCATTTCTGGTGTACTTCACTCCATCCTCTCATGCAGGCTCAATGCATGTACCCTACATGTATCTTCTGTTCAAAAAGGACGCTTCAAACAAGACGCACCGAGCCCTGCTGACTGCCTATGGTAATGTTGCTGAAGCCTGCCGTTGCTGTCTACATTAACCATCCCAAAGGCTGTTCTGCAACATCCAGCCCACTTACCTCGATGTCTAGGTTTGTCTCCTTCTCTCGGCGATGGCTCCTCTGTCTCTTCGTCACACTTGGCAGATTCAATGCTGTGTTTCTCTGTTGCAAAATATGTTCAAACATAAGTCAAATGGACAGGATTGTACAAAAAGAAGACATCAACGCGTGCGCATCTGCAATACAGCCCAAAACCACAGTCGGGGAACGTGCATAGAAAAAGCCAGACAATGTCTGTAACACTTGCAGAGAGTTACATTTACCACCACGTGCATCATCCATCGAAGGGCCGCACAGCATGCCCTTATGTGGCAAATTGGCGCTGTTGCTGCTATGCATGGGGATCCTTAAGGCAGAGGACTACCTGACTGCTTTCAGGTAGCTCCATTCTGTCGCCTGAAAAGTCCTGGCAGGAAAGCTTTGTAGGTAGTTGCCCAAAGCCTGCAGGTCTCACTGCAGATGTTCAGCAAAAGCCGAGGAGGTGGAGATGTCCAGCTTATCGATACAGTGATCTGCATGGAGATGGCACAAGGCAGGAGCATTGGCCGAAACTGACGGTCAAGCAAAAGCTGATGCATCAAAGTGCATACGGCCAACATTGGTATCTGCTGTCCAGTTCACATCAAGCCCAAGGGCATGTCAAGTTCCCTACGAATTCTTCCAGACATCATTCGTGTTTGGGTCTAGGTAACCATTATCATGGTGGGAAACAATACCTGCTGCATCGAGCTTCTGCACGAGTTCACCACGGCCATAATTGACTGCTCCTCTGTGACCAACCATGCTAAAACACCTGCCAAGACAGGTAGCTATGCCATGCTGCTGCTGATGCTCCATCTATGCAATGCCCTGCTTACTTCCGTCAACATGTCAGCCTTGCCCAAACAGACAAGGCATGCAGTGTTGTTTTGTATATGCAAAAGGCATATGAGCAGGGCGCGATATTGCTGACATGCTTTGGGTGAGCAGTAATTCGGGCTGGATATCAGCATATGCCTGCTATGGGGGCAGAGCGGTTTACCTTCTGATGGAAGCTGGTGGAGCGTACTATCAGGTTTGGCCAGCCAAAGGGGAGGCCCAAAGGACCTAACTGCTGCCTTGGCAGGCCCTCAGATAGCGGAAGATACACAGAGTTGAGACCTCCAGCTGCGAAGATCATCCACCTCTAATACTACCATACAAGTGCCCTGCCATGAGCCTCTCCAGTTTAGGCATATGGCTGACTCACGCCTCACGGCCCTCGAATTGCTGTCATGTCCAGGACACCCGGAAAGGATTATTCATGGCCTGGACACTTCAGGACAGCTGAATGTAGGCAGATAATCATTTTAGGTAAGCTTCTGTGCGCGTTTGAATGCGTTTCATTGAACATAACTGCCTCCGGGCTGACGGCATGCTGGGCGGTTGGGAGTCAACGATGCTTACAGCAGAAAATAGTATGCCAGTTACTTAGAAAGAACTCGTACAAAAGCATTCCGATTACGCAGCGTCATTCTCTTCGGCCTGAGGCCGTTGGATTTTGGCGTTGTGGCTCTGGAACATTCAGGGGAGTAACTACAACGTGTTCCACACGGCAGGATATGAGGCCCCATAGCATGGGGTGTGCATAAAAGCCATACCATAGCATAGGCCTGTGGATAGCGGTGGAGCCCCGTGTGGCCTTTGGAGTCGACAGACACTCACTCCGCCGTGTAACTCGGCACTCTCTTCTATTCTCTCCGCCAGCAGACGCCAGGCGAGCGGTTCTTTCTTCGCCAGGAGAGCCTTACGTTCTGCTGTAATAATGAGGGAAGATTTCCCTGGCAGTTGTGCACTTGACTTTCCACATGTGTAGACTGACCGCCGACCTACTTGTAGCCAAGGAGCTATCCTTTGTCCTACGTATGCAGTTGAATTGAGGATTACGTGGACCGCCATGTTATTTGGGGGCTGGCAACTTACGCTGTCTTTCGTGCCATTGGCCACTTAGTGGCTCTCAAGTCTCCTTAAGTACTCAGAGCCAGCCGTTAACCTGGGCGTAAGGAGCTGGATGGAGGCCATGGATTGGCACAGAGCACGCGTGGAACATATACGAGCATACCCCCAACTCGAGCTGCATGGGTGCTAGCAGCAGGTAGGCCTGGAGCTGGGTCTTGCAGTCTGCAGCCTTGTAGAGCACTGTTCCTCCAGTTTCTGGCAATCCATCTCCACATTTTGAAGTAAAGGTTGGAACAGCAAGCCTCTGACTAGCGCAGCTGAGGCTTAGGAGGGCTTCCAGTGTGGCAAGCTGCTCTGCTTAGGTCACAACAATGACCTGCAATTCTGATCTGCTTTACTATGCAGTTCTGGCTCCTTCAATTTCTGCCCTGCTTGTATGGAATCCCTCCTTGTGATCCCATGGATATGTAGTGTCTTGACTGCCAATTGCTTGTGCAGTAACAGCCATGTCGTTGGTGCATAGCATAGTATGCATTGCAACATCTTACATGTCCTTGCCACAGATGATGTTAATGCATATGTAAGGTACATCCACTAGCAGCTGCGGCACAGCGGCAACTATGATTTGATGATGGCAGCAGCAACACAGCAGCAGTGGCGCTCTGCTGCTGCTCTGTTCCTGATGATAACCCGCCGTTACTGCCTCCCTGCTGCTGCTCCTCCTGTTGCTGTGGGACCTCAGTTCTTCCACTGCTGGTGCTGCTCCCTGCCCTCTCCTCTGCTGCTGTCGCCCCTCCCGTTTAGTTGTCTGCAGGTTATATTTCCTCCCCTGCTGCTATGGCCGCCGCTGCTGCTGCTACTCAACATGGGTTGTTTCTGCTGTTGTGCTGCTTCTGTCCATCCCGTCCAAGGCTGCAGCTGAGGAGCTCATAAAGTCTGTTGCTATTCGGATGATACTTGCTTCTCCTGCAGTTGGAACCCTTTTTTCTTTCATGTTGTGCTGCGCCTGTATTATTCTCTGCAGCTTTCTGTGGGTACTTCAGCAAAGTTGACAGAGACACTGCCACTGCCACTGCCAACTTTCAACTTTTGCCAGCTATGACTTGATTCGGTGCCCGTTACTTTATTTTGGCCACATGTCTGGTACTGCTTGCTGGTTTGCGTATGAGGACACCCGCATCCTCAGGGTCCTGGATTCACTTGCAGTAGCTTTATTGTAGCTGTGTATGCATCAGATGGGTTTAATTGCATCAGATGTGCAATCATAACATCGGATGAGTTATGTATGATGGCTGCTGTGTTCTACTATATTATGATTGCACATGGTTTTCAGATGTTGCCTTGCCATTGTTGCTCGTCCTATGGACACAACTCATTTGACCGTGAATTTATTTAGTACATGCTGGGCTGCGCTGGCTTGGCCTTTATTAAGAGAGGCCACTGCACAGCCCTCCGGGCCGTGCAGCACCCAAGCATGACTCCAACCAGTTTGTTAGGGGTGTGGGCGGGCGAGTAAGTGCGAGCCATAGATTAATAGAGAGCCAGAGGGCTGCGAATTCTAGTGAGGCTGAGACAAGTAGACCTGGGAACTGGCTGGCTTGGCCTCTACAGAGAGAAAGAGAGAATTACAAAGAGAAGGGGGGGAATCCCTGGACCTTTATACTCAGGTAGTTGACTGAGCTCGGTCATATAACTGAGATTCTGCTTCAGTTATGCTCAGTTATACTCACTTAAATTCAGTTAGCTCAGTTAGACTCAGTTTACTGAGCTCAGTCATATAACTGAGTTTCGGCTTCAGTTAGACTCAGTTAGCTTAGTTAAATTCAGTTAGCTCAGTTAGACTCAGTTAGACTCAGTTAAGCCCAGTTAAGCTCAGTTAAGCTCAGTTAGACTCAGTTACAAGGGGGGGTACAGTGGTAGGGTTCTGTATGCCTCTGTGCTGGATGAGACTGCAGGCAATATGACTAGGCACAGCGCCCTTTTTCGATGCAGTGGGCTGTTTGTTTTAGTACCGGCAGTAATCTTGTTACAATGTATGTACATTAGCGATAAGTGATTCGGCTCTCAGTATCATACGTTGATACACAGATCTGTACCGGGTGGCAGCAACTGTATCATGGGACAGGGCTTCAGCAGTGTGCATGCTCTTTGGCGGTAGACCACCGCTTTTTCACTTTTGCAGGACGGTTGTGCTCTGCTATGCGTCTCTCAAATCGATCCGAACTGGGACTCACCGCGCGCATGCCGTCGGGCCGGGTCGCACTCCATGGCCCGACCTCTGATCCACGGAACTTGGCACATCAATCAATTCTTATTAAATTTCCATTCAACTCGCTTCAGAAGTTACAGCTTGTTGAAGGGATACGGGGCTTGCTTCGAAAAGCGGGCTAGGGATGTCGGGCATGTATGAACTCATGTATGCACCAGGCACAGGGCGACGAAGGGCCTCCGCCAGCTCAATATCCAGCTCTTCTTTCTCCTTTTGCAGCTTAATACGACTTCCATATGCACGCCACGCAATGCCATGCGATGTGGAGTTCAGCGAGTCACGCGAGCAGCACAGGTATATGTAGCACCGTATGCAATTGCTCATGAACATCAATGACGACAGCTTCACTGTCTTTTTTGACTCTCAAGCTTGTCAGGGCCGTCACCAAACCCAAAACAACTACGGGCACATGACAAAGCAGCTCTTATTGCTGTGCCGATGCGCTTCTGAACACGTCCTCTCCAATGTAAGTGCCCAGCCATGGTGTGCAATTGCAGAAGTGCACTTTCTGCTATCGTCCCTCACCCATTTTGGGCAGCTATTTGCACATGACAGAGTACCGTGCAGCACAAACGCAACAGAACCTTGCAAGATAACTCCTGTCTTGACTACCTGGACCAAGCCAAGCCATATCTGCCGTATGAACCAGAACGAACAGCATTGGATCCAGTCACCTAAGATGACAACATCTGCCATTGTGTGATTGCTTGCAAGTACCTGCTCCACAGTATTTGCAGCAGCCACCCAAGTCATACCACTGTGCAGAATTTTGTCACACATTGTGGTTATGATGCCTCAGCCAATCGAATTTTGCCCGTTCCAATTGGAGTCGTTTGGGCTGCATGGGAGAAGTTTATTGCAATAGAACCTTGGGAGGGTTTAGGGTCAGACCCTAGGACAGCAGATACATCAGTCGTGAGGCTTGCTACATATAATGGTTGGTTTGTTGTACCTCAGGGGGATGGTCAAGCACAGGAGAAGGGTTACCCGAAAGGCATGCCCAACTACATTAAGCATACTGGTGGAATTCCCTTTGCTCAGGTTAAACAATTAATGCGTTTCCGAACTGGTGCACATCATTTGCGGGTGGAAACTGGGAGATGGTTGAAGCCTAGGTTGCCAAGGTCACTGAGGGTCTGTCAAAAATGCACGTGGGGTTCCACGGTCGAGGATGAGTATCATGTGTTGTTTGAATGCCCTGCGTATCACCGCATCAGGTTGAAGTATGAGACAGCTTTGTTCTCCAAATTTGGTGGAGTGTCACGGGTTGCTAGGTCAATGAAGTTTCCTGGGAAGGTTAGTGCTTTTATGGATCAGGAGCCAAGAAAGGTTGCTGCCTTTGTTTCAGAGTGCTTGGACTATAGGCGTTTTGAGGCACCGGACCTGCATCCATATGTGACAAGTGAGACGCTTCAGGAGTTAGGTCTGGTTGAGTACAAGGTTGATACATTTTCGTCTGATTACGATGACTTTGTTGATGAGACCCTCAAGCAGGCAGCCGATGGATCACTACTAGGCCCCACCTTCCCCAAGCCCAGGACGCACAGTCACCGCATTCCCCCATGGTAAATTCCATGGTTCATGGTTCCCCGGGTCACGAAGGGCCAGACAGCGGCGCGCTCCCCAACCCCATGTACGCACCCCCGACCCCATATTCGCACTCACCCCAGACCCCATAACTAAATTCATTGAGGAAATTGAGTTAGATGCCCATGGAGCCTAGTTTGGCTCCGTTACGGGTGCCCCCGGGGCCAACTTGTAATCTGTAATCTGTAATCTGTATGTATAGGAAGTAAGTTGTCCTGGTTGTTGAGGGTTGCTTGGAAGATGATGGCGCAATTAAAGTGGCAGGAGGCACTCTCTTGTAGTAACTGTAGCACTCTCTTGATAGAGAATTGTAGTAGGTGTAGGGCAGTTGCATATGCTGTTTGGTTGTGCGGATCTTGTGCGTTCTACAATTGCCCGTGTGCCGTGTTCAGGTAGCGGTGCTAGTTCACGCGATGAGGAAGTTGTGTTGATTGCCGCACACCCCTCTGGCGCCTTTAACGCCGTACTAACCCTTCGGCATGAAAAACAGTAAGCACGCATTTCTAGATAGCACGCCGCTTCTACGGTACGGGCACGATCAGTGCGATGAGACCCATGTTGGTCGGTTATAGAAAGCCTCTGGAAGTACCCCCCAGCGCGCCGAATAGCAGTACTGTCCTTAGATTTCGGCAGTAGATCTGCAGGTGATATTGCTGAGACAGTCACTTCTGATGGATGGAAGCAGGCAGCCGATGGATCACTACTAGGCCCCACCTTCCCCAAGCCCAGGACGCACAGTCACCGCATTCCCCCATGGTAAATTCCATGGTTCATGGTTCCCCGGGTCACGAAGGGCCAGACAGCGGCGCGCTCCCCAACCCCATGTACGCACCCCCGACCCCATATTCGCACTCACCCCAGACCCCATAACTAAATTCATTGAGGAACAGTATTTTTTTGCCCATGGAGCCTATAAGGTTGGCTCCGTACGGGCGCCCCCTTTGAGGGGCCATGATGTAATCGTAATCGTAGATCAATATTTGAAGTGCTTTTGGCAGCCCGCATTTGCTGCATGCTGATCCGTCCTTGAGGCGCAGTCGGCTAGGGCTGGATGTGACCGATGATGGCACTTTCCATTGCCCTGCATGCTGAACTTACACGCAATAAAACCCTCCTACACCCAGCAACCTTCCTCTAACATTAAGATAAAGGGCTTCGCCCCAAGATGGCTGGCCCCGGTTATGGTCTTGGTTTTGCGCAGCGTACCTAACTTGTCAAGGCCTATTACGTGTAAGCCTGCTAATCTAAACCGTGTAGCATCACGGAGAAGCAATATAGCTAATGGGGTAGCTTAGGGGCCTGTTGGTAGGGTAGCTATCATGATGGACTGATGACCGGCAACAGCTGCAGCCAGTGCACTTGCTGCTGGGATACAGCTGCATAATGACTAAAGAGTGCTGCCATCTTGGGGGAAAACAAATATATAGCATTAGCAGCAGGCCAGCTTGTGAAGGAGAAGCAGTGCCATGTGGAATTCGCTGACAAAGATGCAAAGCGATGCATACATGTTCCTGGCAACGTTGCAGTAAACCAGCGCATGGTACAGCTCTAGGTGCTATCCATTTAACAGCAGCAAGCTAAAGTAATTCCCTAATCCTAGCCCGAACAGGGTGGCTGGGCAAGGTCATACCCTTGCCATCTCTGTCTGATCTTAGTCATCTCAGACGAGCAAGAAAAACGAGGAAAGCAATGCTTGCTGTCATGTAGGCCTCTGATATGCAGCATTACCAAGGCTTACATTTGGAACAGCCTTCCTCTGCGGCTGCGGGACAGGCCGCGTGCCCTGCTCGTCGACACTGCCCGACACGGTACAGCGAGCATGGACCTCTGCCAAGCGCCATGCTGGTCGTCCAATCATTGCTTCGGCACCCTCTATGCTTCCCAGGCAAACGTGTGCAGAGTGTCCAGCAAGCCAGAACCTTCCTGCTCCGGTCAGAAACGGAGATCGCAGCTTGCTTATACGAGCTTCGAGTGGCAAGCAGGCAAGCATCCACACACATGGCATGCTAGTAGCGTAACATTGCATGGTAAGGTCCGTGGCTATGCAGTTTGTTGGGACCGGCCAAGCGTCAAACGGGCATTGTTGCTCACTACAACAAACAAGACCACACGGAACAGTTTGGTGTGCTGCGAATTTCCCTGTCACAGGGAACGAGAGGCCAGCTGTGCCTGCCAAGGCATGCTTGGGTATAAACGGGCAAGGAAGAGGCGCAAGAGAAGGCCAAACTTTGTGCGGCCCAGTTTCAGTGTCACTCGGTGACTCATCGAGGACTAAGCGACGCCAGAGATTCCGAAGCAACGACGTATGCGACGCTATAGCTTGCCCCTACCGGGGCCAGCCAACCACCTGCAGTACACGTCCCTGGCAATGGTGTAATTGGGGGTACTTCTTACTTTCCTTTAACTACACAGTGGCCCGTGTCGCATGTCAGTTGGGCACTTCACTTTGTGGTCACACCAGTGTAGTACTTGTGATTGCCATAGAGCCATTCAGCCATTGCCAAGGGGGTTCCCCTTTGCTTGGCTCTGCGTAGTTCTCTCTGCCTGTAGTGTGTGATTGCGATAGAACTGTCTACCTGCTTTCTTCAGCTGAGGGCTAATGCTGGTAACAAAGTTCAGCCATATCATGTGGTAGCAAAGTTCAGATATAAAGAGTGTATGAATGAGTGGCAGGGGCCTCCGGGTTGATTCTCAGCAAGGGTGGCTGGTGCGGCTCTCCACCGTGGTTGCTGCACAGGCAGTGCTGCCATTGTGTGCATGCGTTGGTCAGAGGTAGCAACTGGAACTGATATATGCAACATATGGCCTGCATTACATACGTTTGATACGCTTATGTCTGGCACTGATGGAACCATGTGGTGAGCGAATGACGTGGCAGAAAGTTGTGGCAGACATCGCTGCATGTTGCTTTGCCATCTGTGGTCACACTACTAGTATATGTGATTGCCATAGAGCCATTCAGGCATTGCCAAGGGTTTTCCCCCTTTGCTTGGCTCTGCGTAGTTTTCTCTGCCTGTAGTGTGTGACTGCAATAGACTGTCCACCTGCGTTCTTGAGCTGAGGTGTACATGAGGGCTGCTGCAATGCTGCTGCTGGTAAGAAAGTTAAGCCATACCATGTGGTAGCGAAGTTGCGATATAACTAGTGTATGAATGAGTGGCAGGGGTCGCCGGCTTGACTGTGAGCATGGATGGCTGGTGAGTGCGGCCCTCCACCGTATTTGCTGCACAAGGTTCCTACTGCCATGATGTGCATGCGCTGGTCAGATGTAGCAACTGGAACTGATCTATGCAACATATCGCCTGCATCACATACGTTTGATATGCTTCTGTTTGGGACCGTTGAAACCATGTGGTGAGTGAATGACGTGGCAGGTAGGCATCGCTGCATGTTGCTTGGTGGCGGGAGAGCAATAAGCAGAGGTATCAACAGAAAGGGCCATCAAGCAAGCCACTGTCTAGTGGCACACTTGTGCCTTCTGATTGCTGCAGCGCTTGCTGATCTGTCACTCACACGGGAGTAAGGGACCGGGCAAGGCAGGGCCGATCCCAGACATGTATACTATACTGCCTATTCCATGCAGCTTTCGGATGCAGCTCCTGCGGTTCTACCATCAACTCTCCATGTTTCGCCCTTTAATTCCTGTGTAGCGCTTCCGGAGGGTGATTTCGGTGTAGGTCCTTTTGAGCCCAAAATTCAGGATGGCCGTTGTACTTGACTGCCAACGCAGAAAGCAGTGGACTGTGACATGTATAGTAAGGCAGCGCGGGTTATGGACGCATCGTAATAGCGGATAGTCTTTATAATGTTGTAGAGGCAACTTGCGGCACCAGCAACTGACATGCTGCCGGTGACCAGCGATGCCGCACGCGATCCAAAGCCTCCAAAGCATCCCCACCGCCTTGTCAATGCTTTCAAGTCTTTCTGGTCAGGTTGAGGCGCCAATAACAAGGCTGGATCTCCTGCTCTCACTTTACTAAGGCTGCTTTTTACTGAGCTTCCGGCTCCGCGCCTTTCAGTAACCCCTTGCCCGCGGAGGTATTACAGGGACGTGTAATAAATACACAGCGATATCTTTGCCTGGCTCAAACATCCCTCGAGTGACCAAAGCCACTGTTAACTCCGGGCTTACAAGCCCTCCTTGCTTTCTTAAGTAGGAGGGAGGCTCTTACCCCCATTGGGGCAGTGGAGGTAGTTGGGTGATTTTGACCTAGCTGCTGGACCTCATGTTTAGGCATATATTGTCATACATGTCGAAGTTTACCCGTATTCTGTTCCACCTCGCTGTTCTTTGTGACAGCTTGAGGTGCGGGGCCTATGGCACTTATTGCTATGGCATAATATGAAATGTGTGTGTGTGTGTGAATCTTACATTGGCAAACCCATCGGCACGCGTGCGGTGCCACAGTTCACCACAGGGGTGGCAAAGCCACTAACACAAATAGAACCAGGAAAAACTGAACACCATCCACCACTTTGAACTCCATGATCATGCATGTCCAAGCAGATACAATGATGCAGAATACTGGCCCTGGAAAAGTGCACACACAATTTTATTTTTTGATTTTTTTGGGTTTTTGATTTTTTGGGTACATCCAGCAAACAAACAGCAACGCAACAGCATATATCATCAGAACATTGTATACATTTTATGCCAAAAATACTCTCACCCAGATGTGGAGAATCGCAGAGCAGCAGCAGTTCCAGAACTAACACAGACTATTAACCAGTACATAGCCATGCCTAAGAGGTGCCCAGTAACATGAAAGTCATATGCAATCAAAATCAAAAATGAAATGTAATGTTAACTCCTTGACAGGAGTCAGTCACTGCATGACAGTCAGACATGAAGGCAAACGTCATCCTGCATCATGCCATCACAACCCAGGTTCCGGCTGTAGATGCAGCTACATGATGTTAGCTGACCAACACACATCCTCCAGAGTCAGACATGTTAGTTCTTGGCCCAAACAATAAAAGTCTGCCACAGCCCACATGATGGACTTTTGATCAACTACCTGGCAGCGCTGCTGCTGCTGCTGCAAAACAGACTGCTTTCGGTCTGTGCCCGCAGCAAGGTTCCATATATCTACACAGGCAAGGACATGCTTAGGGTGCTCTACAAGCAGTAACAGATGCTCATTTAGGCTGACCATGCCCTGCCCAGCATTCAGCCCCACATCACACAGAAGCTGCAGGCATGGGTACATATATGCAAACAACACAATAGAGTAGCAGAAATGCTAGTCGCTAACATCTCGAGATCCTGACACATAAGAACCTACTAGGGTGTCCCTAATTATGAACTTGGCGGCAGACTGCCATGCGCCACTGTTGGCACCCTGCTGCTGCCCCAGCAACCGTCAAAAGGTGCAGCCGAACTCAGACAAAGATATTGAAAGTCTATGCGTTGCATTCTGCGGGTCCATTCCAGAATTCATTTCCTTGGTCACAGAACCTTTATTTGCATTCCCAGATGTGTCCATGCATTACTGGTGGCCACAAGCAGACGTTTCCAAGTTCCTATGCAACCTTGAGAGCCTGCTTTCAGGGGCACATCCATCAATATTCAAATAACTTTCCCATACACCCCATATGACAGATGCCCTTATTGAGATGGGGAAGATTGAACTGCTAGGACCAACATTGCAGCAAGTAAAAAGCCATACCTAGGGCCATCTTTTGTGGCGTTTGTTCTACTCTGCTGCTTGAGACAAGTCCACAACGCCCTCAAGCATTCAGTCTTGGCATGACAGAACTCTCACCAGCGACTTCATTGGGTGGCACACACATCTACTAAACTGCCGCACATATCTACTAAACTGTGCGTGGTCCCTAAACTATGCCAGCAATGCGTGGTCCCTTAACTACCCAATATTGACTGCTGGGTGTGTTCTTGGAGAGATAATACCACGGAGATGCGCGGGGGGGGGGGGGGGGGGGCACAATCGTATTTTACGCCTTGCAAACAGAAAGAGAAGCAACTATCTTCACCCACACTAAAAGACCATGGGTAAGGCCTGTGCATCTAGCAGTACTCACCAGAAACATATGAACATATGCAGCTCCCTCCGTCTGCGGGCAGCTCCCCCATCCCTTTATGGCAAGCTAAGAACCTTGCTGCCTCTACTTCAGAAACATAGCTAGCTTATCTGATTGCAACAAAAGAGGTGGTAGCCAGACCTGCGGGCATGGGAGCAAATTCTAGAAGCCTTACAGAGGGCTAAGACCCCTCAATAGCCGGCTGCAGCACTAAACAGCAGCTGGGGGCACAGAAAGGATTGAACGGAACACATTATCTGGGTCATACTGCGTTTTGATCTGCTGCAGCCGCGGGTAGTGATTGCCAAAATAAGACCTCACCTGGTCATCAGCAGAAATGTAACCATTATACCTGTCCCCGGTCTCATATTTGGATAAAATGGACCTGGCCTTAGCATACCATGCCCAGGCTGCATTGGCGGCTGTAGTGTTTCTTCTGGTGATCTGCTCAGAGTTGGGCCCTGAGGTTATAGCAATGCCATAGTCAGAAACCATGAAGGTCCCTCTCCGGTGAGGAAAGGCATTGAAGCTTTCACCAAAAGTCTCAAACACGCCCCCATAGACTTTCAGCTGGAACATACGCCAGTTACCACCATAGGGTGAAGTTGCAAGGTTTACGAGGTTAACCAACTCTTGCATTCCTGCCAAGGGAATGTACTTCCTGAAATAAGCAGAAGCATACTTTGATGCTTCCCTGATATTGGTTACCAGCCCTTGATCCAGCCGCTGTGGAGTAGTAATGTTGTTGTTGCAGGCAAGAGGCTTGTCTGAATTCGCCAACCACCACCTTGAACCCCTGACGCTGCATTCTATAGCTTCATATGCGGCATTGGGGAAGCTTGCTAGGCCACTTTCAGTCATCATGATGCGGCGCAGGTTCCCAGCAGAGCCCAAGTAGTAGAGTTTGATGTCAATCCTGCTGCGGACCATGTTCATGGTAAAGGTGAGGTCTGAGGTGGTGGTGGGGGCCCAGCGCTGGAACCTGGGTACAACAGCAGGAGAGACAAAACAGTGGGTCAGGATCATGCAGTGAAGGCATGCAAGAACTCTCGCTGTTATAGTTGCATGCCTAGGATCTGCATGTGCAGCCAAGAAGCCATCTGCAGTGCATTGATAACAGGGTAATACTCCAGGACGTATAATGCAGTGTTGTGAAGATACAGGCAGTGGGACACGTACAATGCAGCAGATGACTTGGATGCCAATGCAGAAGATGCAGGAAAGGAACACAAGCGAACCTTATCAGATAAGCTTTTGGGGGCCTCTTGCCCACACTGCCCTGCTGTCTGCCTAGGGGTGATGTAATTGTTACGCAGGGCAGTCACAACTAGGCACTGTAGCAGGTGCTTCCCCTCCTATTACCTGTCTAGTAGCCTTGCTGCTGTTACCAGGTTGGGGTACCTCAGTATCCCAATTGTCACTCGTGGCACTTCATAGAGTTTAATAGTGGCTTCAACCACAATGCCATACGTCCCCCCTCCTCCACCTCGAATGGCAAAGAAGAGGTCAGGGTTCTCTATTGGGTTTGCCTCAAGCAACTGCCCTTGAGCATCCACTACCTTAGCGGATACTACAGAGTCTGCAAGCGTGCCATACTGCCTGGACAAGCTGCCGTAGCCGCCAGCAGACAGAAGGCCTCCAAAACCCACATGGGGCCATACCCCTCCTAGGCATGTGATGTTGCGCCCTGCCTCCTCGCCAAGCTTGGAAACATGAGCGTACAGGTTCCCCATGCGTATGCCTGTCTGCACAACTGCTGTCATGGACTGGAGGTCTACCTTAACTGCTGCCATGTTGTTGAGGTCGATGACGAGGGCATCATCAGCTGTGCCTAGGTTTTCGAAGCTGCAGGCACCACTACGGGGAATGGGGTGGACTGTATTTTTGACTGCACATATTACAGCTGCTTGGACTTGCTCGGTTGTGTTTGGTAGGATGATAGCTGCAGGCTTGGCAACTTGATGTTGGAGGCGCAGCCCGTTGCTGAAGATTGGGTAGAGCGAGGAGTTTGGGTAGATTACTTGAGGCTGGCCAGGTATGGAGTCTAAGCAGGATTGCAAACCTTCTGGCCCAGCAGCTGCGTAGCTGACCAACAATAGAAGTAATAGCACCGTAGCTGTCCTCGAAGGCCTCTGGTGCGAGCCGAGGCAGTCGCAAGGGCGGACAAAAGGAGACATAGTACCGAACTTGTTGAGACGGTGCAACTGCAAAGCATGAACCAGTCACTATCGCATTAGCAATGACGACAACTGATAATAACAGTACAGATGGAGGTAACAGACATCAGTGTCAACACGCCAATGTTGGACGCTGTCGATGGAAGGTACCAAACAGTAGTCTAATGAAAAAAGTAGAGACAGGTGTACAAGAAGCGCTAAGACATAAATGTTCTAGCCGCATTTTCAGACCCAAACGTTGTACATCATCCCTCGGAGGGGATGAGGGGATTACACTGGCACTCCCGAGCCACTTCCCTGCAGTACTGTCTGACCGAAGAGTATCATGCGCATTTGCGCGGATTTTCAGCCGAAATTATTTAAGCGAGCTGGTATAAGTTGTAGCATGCGGTGGTATGCGGGTATCGACCCCAATGTCGTGGAGCAACTGTCCTAATCATCCGCCCATTGCTCCGCATGCGGCCGTTGAATGACAGCATTTCTCGAAATATTGCAAAATGGCAGTTGACGGGGTTCTTCTGAAGCTGAAGGCATGCAGTGTGTCGACCCAGACCCATCGATGTTGGGACCATGGAAGTCCAGCTTCCAGGACCAGCAGTCGGAGGTACATGCACCCAGTGTACTACATGACCATGTACGGAACACGTGTGTTGCTGCCCATACTGCCACATGCCAGTGCTCTTTAGGTAGCTGTGTATGGTCAGTAGCACCCTTCTCTGCGACGTACAATTGCAGCACCAGGCTTCAGGCCGCTACCTAGTGCAGCCACCCCTTCAAGATGAACCATCAGCAACTACCAGACCACAGAACCTGCTTGCCATGTATGCATGCACTGGTAACAAGGGTGTTGCTGTACTTTCCTTCTCATGCAGCTCTAAAAGGGTTTTAGCTTGTGACATCACCTAACCTAGGAAGTTGCCCCTGGCACTTCCCTACTACCAGTAGCTAACAGCAACAACGTCAACAACAACAAGAGCAACAAGCGTCACCATACATGTGAATACCTGTACACACAACCAAGAGGGCCAAAAGCAGCAGCAGGGCATAAGATCCCCTGTCCAACTGGCGGAGCAGCAGCTACGCCGCCTGCAACATGCCTGGATCTGTCATGACAAAGCAGCCAAGACCAACACTGTGCATTAAGTCAGGAGCAGACCATTCTTCTTTGTGATAGCTGCTGAGGTCTGCAGTGCAAGCCAGGCTATGATATCAGAGCCACCAAGTTGCGGAGCCAGGCACACATGCGCCCAACTACAGCACGCCATATACCGTACACATACACAAAGTCCAGCTGCAGATGGCAACAAGTTGCCAGGCAGGGTGGAAAACAACAATACAACCGCGCAGCAACAAGCAAAACAAGATATGTACAGATTATTCCTGACACAAAAGAGTACAACATTCAGCGCTTTGCACAAGATTTGCAGCTACCGCTGCTGTTTCCAGTCGGAGGACATGAAGTGACAGAGGACACATGCCAGCGCGCTCAGGGACAGCAGGCGGGTGTGCTGAGTCCAGCATACATACCCTAACCTCTGCAGGGTCTGCTAACCTGCTGGTGGCCCCTGCCTGGATAGGATCTAATCCCAATGGGGTATGTTTCCTAAGCCTGTTGCCCATTACACCCAGCATGCACCATAAGACGTTCGGATGCCAGTAGGGCCAAGTGATCATTATGTCACATTAGACAGGAGGACCTCCCCTCCAGCTTATTCACGTCTTACCATCTTTGCACTTTGATGGCACTGCATAATGTAGGTAAACTCCATTTGCAACAGAAAAGACGCATGCTGCCAGCGTTGATTGTCACTGCAAGACACCCCGTGGCGCTGCTTTATCACAACCTTGTTCCCCACCTTATAGGAGCCGAATGGCATTATGCACTCAAAGACTCGAAACATAGCAGACACAGCACAGAAGTACCCTTACATTGACCTAAAGACCTGCATTGTCTTGAGGTCTACATCACGCGCTGACGCTTACTTGCTGACGTGCCTGAGCTCATGTTCCCACTCTCCTGCTGGTGGGAATTGCGCTTGGGAGTGCCCCTGCCCGCTGCACCAAGACCCCCGCCACCCTGGGCTCCAGCCCCAGACCGCCTACCAGCGTTCTGATCACGCTGCTGCTGCAGTGTGTCCTTATCATCAACTGCTATGTGCATCTGCTGGTTGCTGAGGCTCCGCCTGGTCATCCTCCCACCCACTCCTGGCTGGCTTCCTGCCCCAGGAGCCTCCCCTATTCTACCTCCCCCGCCTCCCACGGCACCTGGGCCTCTTGCAGGACCCTGCTGCTGCTGCTGGTGGGCACGTGCCCTTGTGTTCCTGGGCCGCTCCAGGACCTCTAATTCCTGCATGACCTCTTGCAGTACAGTCTCGGCGCTATCCCTCTCCTGCTGTAACGTGCCCAGCTGCACCGCTGCCTGTGCCACCTGCTGTTGCAGCTGAACTACCTGCTGCTCCTGCTGTTGCAGTTGCTGCACCTGCTCCTCAAGCTGCTGCAACTGCAGGTAGCGGGGCTGCTGTTCTGCTGTCACACAGCCGTAGTGGGCCGGCAGCTGGCTTGCACTTGCAGGAGCTCTGTTATCACTGGTATCGATTCTTGTGGCACCATCGGCTGAAACCTCTAACCCCTCCGCAAGCGACCTGATGAGGCCGCACTTTCTCCCTGCTAACAAGCGCCTGTAGTTTACAGCCTGCTGCTGGGTGCTGATAATCAGCATGTTGCCCAAGATGCAGTACAGCAGCTGCAGCTGCTTATCCGCTGGTATAGTCTCCGCCACCTGTGCTACTGCACCCACAAATTGCGGGGCATCTTGCCCTGGTGGCAGCTGCTGCTGGTGACGGTTGCCGTGCTGTCCTCGCCCACCCCTACCTCCTCCCCCTCCCCCAGCATTGCCAAACTCATGTGGCAACTGCATCTGCTGCGGGATGCTGTGCATGGTGTCAAAAGACAGGTAGTCCGCAGCGCATGCCTGCCTCACTACTGCTTGGTTGGCATGATGCTGCTGGATGTACCCCTTCATGAACTGCTGCAGCGCCTGCCGGGCCTCGTGGTCTGCCACCACCACCTTCCTCAAAACCGCATCATACTTCCATGACACAACACAGGAAAGCCGAGCATCCGGTAGCTTTACCAGCTCCCCTACCAACCCATAGACCCTCCCTGCAAGCTGCGGGCTTGCTTGCTTGAAGGCCTTCAACCCCTCTCGCAGCAGCTGAGCAGCAGCATCAAACTTTGGTCCCACGAGAGCCCCCCTTATCCCCTGCATCTCCCGCTGTAGCTCCCCCGCTGCTGCCTGGGCAAATGGCACAACAGAGGCGCCCTCAGCTGGTACGTTCAGCCCTGAGTGTGGCAAAATCTGCTGAATTGCCTTTATGGTCTCATCCATCTGCTGCCTCAGCTCCGCTAGCTTGCTATGGTTGCAGGTCTGCTGCTGCTGGAGGTCCTGCAACTCCTGTCCAAGGCGTGCTACCTCATTACGTAACTTGTGCAGGTGCACTTTGATATCATCTGAGCCCACATTGTCATGGAATTCTAAAGGCAGACTTAAAGGAGCTATCTGGTCCAGGCTCTGGCAGCTGATGAGAAGCTGCAGGGGCTTGCTGCCCCAGCCTTTGCCTGACTGCGAGTCCACCACTAGCGGGCCAAAGCTAGCTATAGCAGACTGGGGGGTGAACTGCGCCTTCACTGTGCGTGCTGCTAACGTTGGCGGCTTACCCCCACCACTGCTGCTGCTGCCCTTCCTGCCAGTGCCACCCTCACCTCCCACACCTGCCACTCCCGTGCTGACAGCTGCTGGTCCGGCTGCTTCATCTCCAACACCCCCTGACTTCCCAGCAATGGCAGCAGTAGCCACCAGCACCACAGCGCCTTCTGCCGGAGCAGCATCCACTTTCGCCACATTCCCCCATTCATCCAGCAACCTAACAACCACTCCCTCTGCTACAGTCCTTGCAGACTCGTCCCCCTTATTACATGCGGACAGTCCTGCCCCTGCTGCTAGCTGCGGCTGCAGCAACTCCAGTCGTGCTGGTGGGCCGCCCCCCACCTTCACTACCTCCATCTGCACTGCTGGCACTGCTTTGCTGGCTAAGGCAGTCCCTAGCTCAGCCTCTTCCTTTGGCCGGACCTCTGTGTAGGTCACAGACACATAGTAGCTGCCTGCTTTGGTCAGCTGAGTACCTGAGGAGCAGCTGCAGCTCAAGTGAGGCTTTCCAGCCATAGCCAGCTCTGCAGCAGTAGCAGTGGCGCCAAGAGGAGCAGCAGCAGGGGGAGGACCATCCACTTCCATCTCTTCCCCGTCCCCAACCCCTCCTCCACCTGCCCCCTCTGCATCCAAAGCTGCTGCTTCTGGTAGGTTGAGGTCCAAATCCAAATCCCTTCTAAACCCAGCCGGTCCCACTAGCTGTGCCTTAAGGCCGCCAGCCAAACACTGCAGCTGCGCCATGGTAGGGCTACTGCCATCCTCCATCACTACAGCCAGACGTGCCAGATCACCTGACACCGTACCCCCTGCTGGCATGTCAGTAACCCTATCACGTCCACCACTACCGGCATCAGCAGCAGCAGGGGGTGCTAGCAGCAGGTTAGCTACATGCCTGCTGCTAGGCTGCACTTCCACCTTGATAATCTGCTCAAGCTCCAGCCCCAACTGCCTCCCGCTGCCACTAATACTGCTGGGCCCCGCATTTCCCCTTGTGCGGCTGCTGCATTTCAGCTGGCAATGTAGCTTATGTTCACCATGCGAGTTAAACACCAACCGTATAGCCGAACCGAAACCACGAAGAGCCCCACCCTCCGCTGATAAGTCCACACACACTTCCGGCGGAGATGCTGTCTCACACCTGATAAAAAGCTTAGCTGCCACCCCAGCGCCTTGCAACAGCTCAACGGGCAATGATGTCGTATCCCCGACAAATGAGACCAGTGTCACCGCTAGTGACCCCGGCATTAGGAGGTACCTGCTGCACTGCTGTCCCAACTCCAACCCCTCAATGGTGAACCTCGCTGGCGGTCCCGGTAGCAGCTCAAGCTTCACTAGTGCCGACTCCAGGTTGGCACCGGACAGCTTCAGCTGGCAGGTACCCGCCTTGCCCTCGACCATCACCTTGGGTGGTAGAGGATAGCCCCCTAGTACAGCATCATAGGGACCCAGCTGCAGAGAAGCCTTCTTTACAAAGTCTTTCAGAAGCTTAACACCGCTGCTGGTCATCCTTTGAACGCTGCTGCTACTGCTGCCACTGCAGCCGCCAGGAGCTGTAGCCTCC
This sequence comes from Pseudopediastrum boryanum, assembly GCA_963556185.1. NCBI lineage: Eukaryota > Viridiplantae > Chlorophyta > Chlorophyceae > Sphaeropleales > Hydrodictyaceae > Pseudopediastrum > Pseudopediastrum boryanum. The sequence continues at coordinate 7,158,945 of OY744493.1, forward strand.
CCCTCCAACTGCTGCTCCAGTGCCAGCCAGGGTCTGATGTTCCCTGGGCCTGCCCTAGGGTTTCCCTTCTCATCCAAGCACACGGCCACCAGCAGCTGGCCCAGGTCGTCCTGCCACCCTATCTGAAGAGGCCTGTCTTGGAAGCTGCTGCCGTTGCCTTCCTGTGCCTGCCCGTGGCTGTAGTTTGTGCTATACGCCTCTGCTGCCTTCTGTGCTGCTGCTGTAGGTGGCGTGCTGCTGGATGGAGCTACATGACCCCTTGTCACCCCAACACCTGACCCATCACCACCAGCAGCAGCAGCAGGTGCTGCTGATGTGGGGGATTGCTGTTTGAGCACCCACTGCCATCTGACTGGGGGTCCTGCTTCTGTGATCACCTTCAGGCAACAATGCAGCTTGATGCCTTGCTCCCGATACTCCAGCTGGTATAGCTGAGGACCCTGTCACAATAACGGAACAGCCATATGTCACATTGTTATGTCTTAACGGGCCGGTGAAGACTGATGAAACGCACAAGTTAATGAGTTTGTAATCACAGCAGTCCAAGCCCCTCATAGAAGCCCCCTATAATCAACCAACTCTATTCAAGAGATACCTACATGGCATATGACTGGACATGGTATAGGACCCGCAAAAGAAGCCCCTGCTATGAAGTCACAAAGTTCGGACTGTGTCAGTAGTACTGTGTAGGGTTGTACGACTCCCCATTTTTCCAGCTAAGGTGCTGCTGCAAATCAGTGCAAGTCCTGGCCAAAACCACCACCAATGCCAGTACACTGCTTCCATCGACAAACCAGTCGCTGCCTCAACGCCTCATGAAGTGCAGACACGCCCTGCCTGCAAAGCATACGCATATCAAGGCCTATCCAGTGCCCCCCTATATACCATCCCACTCCATTGTGCACAACGCCTCCGGGATAGTATAGCAACACATTTTCCATAGCCCTTTGCGGTTGCCACACCTTAAATGTTTGTTATGTTATGTTTCCATACACCCTCTTACCTTGCCAAGGTCATCAGCCCCCACCAGCCCCCACACAGCACCATCATCAGGATGAACTGCCAGTCGAACTGCCGCTGCACGCCCACTGCGTCCTGCAGCACCACTATCACTAGGTGCAGCTGCCCGTGAAACGATGCTGATGGGCCCTTTCCGTTGTGACTTGCCCAGGTCATCTTGCACATCCACAAAAGCGTCATCCACCACCTGGCCCAAACCCACCCTGTGCAACAAGGTAAAAGGAATGACTTAAACGTAGGACCAGTAGTGGACCCACCATGTCTAGCTGGCAGCAGATATGGAAGCTGCTTAGGAGCATGGCTCAACACTCTACTAACTGGTGACCTCTGCAACAGATCCATTGCCATCCCAAAGGTATATGGCAAGCTTTCATACTGCAAATGGTCACATCATCACATGCACACGCGAAATGAGATATTCTAAGCAGAAGCTGTTGCGGACACAGTGCCCCAGGATAGAACAAAATCGCCTGTGGTTGTGGCCGAGGGTTTACCACACCAAAAAGACCCTGGCAAGCTTCATGTATCCTTCTTGGTATCTGGTTGCAAATTGATCCCCTCAAAAGAGCAAGCAAGCAAACATTGCCCGGGGCCTGTCCCAGTCAGCACATACAACTCTAGGTCCCCTACCTGCACTCATACACAGGTCCCAGCAGCCCTTGTGGCAGCCCCTGCTCTGTATCAACCCCAACTGCTCCAGCATCCACCACCACACAGGGCAACATCTTCACCTCCCCTGCCTGAGTGTGCCTGTATAGCAACATCTTATTGGGCTTCTTAGAGGGCTGTAGCTCCAGGTTTTGCAGCACACCGGTCACCCCTGTGACTTCAGTGGCATCTGCTGCTACAGCCATAACAGTCAGCTGCACTGCTTTAGGGCCCTTCAACCCTTGGAGGAGCACTGCCTGTTGGGATTGGGAGCAAGGGAAGCAGCTGGTCCCTGCCCTTTCATCTGTTGACGGGGAGTCAAGCAGCAGCAGGTTTTGCTCAGGTTGCTGCTGCTGCTGGCCGCCAGGGATTGCTGCAAGTCTCAGGCGCAGGGCTTTCACAGCGGGGAAGCTTTTCAGACTGGTTGGATAGCCCCACGCATCCAGCAGACGCACGTGAAAATCTGGAAGGCATTGACCGTTTTCAAGCGAGGTGGGGACGCTCCCTGGGACAAGCTTTAGCGTTGAAAGTTTCCCTGCAGCAGAAACCACACAAAAATAGAACTTGGCCTACATGACATCACATGAACATAGTTACAAGCAGCTATTACAGGCAAGCATATCACCTTGCTTTCCACCTCCCTTTGAGTAAGACAATGCATCACACTGCCCCAATATGGGTACCCATATCTGACGCAAAGTGCTGCGTTGCAGGTGCTCTTACGAAGGCTGCAATGAATCACTAGCTGCATTTTGCAAACTTTATCTGGCTACAGTTAGTGCCCTCATCCCCAAGATGACTGGTTTCAGTCACTACACACGCTACAAGCAAAGTAGTTTTGAGGCTCCTTGTCAGACCAAAAGCAGGGCCCCAGAGTTGGAAATTGACGATCTTGTCATTGCTTTAAGAGAAGTACCGGCAACTAACCAGATTCATGACCTGATCCTGACCTGATCACTTCTTTCTTTGCAGGGAGTCCCAGTGTGTTTCTACCAAGGGCGCTCTCATCAGCGAAACTGGTGGCTCCCACTTTAACTTTCCCGGTCGACTTTAACACAAAGAGAGTCAGTCCCAACTGGTTCCCTCTCCTTACCTGGTAGAACCGGGATATCTACTGCTGCCTGGTGGCATCCCCAGCTGACCTTCACAGCCATGTTGGCAGCCTGATTAGCTGCAACAAAGCTGAAGTGTGGACCACCTGCATCCCCTGCCTCACCAACCCCACAGGAAGCTCCAGCACCAGCAGCAGCCTCTGCCACATTGCAATCCCGGGGTGCCAGAACTGCCTTGCAAATGGCCAACCCATCTGCAGCAGCAGTGCTATTGCTGATGATGGTGCACGGTAGCTGCTCAAGCAGGCAACTACGGGTGCTGCTGCTACAGCTGCTCACGGTGATGTTACCGCTGCTGCTGCTTGCTTGTCTGCAGGGGTTCTTGTACTTGTCCAGCAGTTGCACCCGGAAGGTGCAGCTATCTCCTAGGCAGAAGGGGCCTGACCCAGCCAAGTTGGCTGCCAGACTGTGAGGCTCCCCAGCTGCAACATCAACGAGCAGTTCATGGTAGTTAGCCAACATTCTTGCTTTGCTTCATTAAGCAATCATGTAGCTGCTGCAATTACATGGCTTTAGTATTCGTCAATACTAACTGTAAAAGATGCATTTTCGTGCTGTATGGTCAGTCCTTATGGAGGACACCAACACCAAACAAAACATAGAATTACAATACTTGGCACGCAATACATGTGGCGTAAAGACTCTTTGACTGCAAGACGAACATAAATCTCAGGCAAAAAGAGGACCAACATCAACAGCACACAGAGCTTGGACAGCATTTATCTGCCTTAGAGCGCGAGCATGGGTGCAGCACGCAATCTATTTCAGCATGCAGCATGGTAAACCGCACAGCCGTTTACCGTTGACGCCAGTAGTGTCAAAGATTGCGAGGCTGCCTCACATTGTAAATCAGCACCCTGGTTCCTGCTGCTGCCAACAAACAAGTCTGCGTGTTGCCGCCAAATGAGATGCTTACCACAGATCTCCAGCAGCACCTCTCGTGGAGTCACGTTCAGTGTCTCATGTGTTAAGGATACCACCACCTTGTACGTCCCCACCTCCCTCAGCTGCTGCTGTAGCCCGCCTGGCAGTGAAAAGCGGAACGACATCCCCTCCCCAAGCAGGCTGGTCTTAGCCATCAATGTCTGGAAAAGGGGCTGCGGCGACATGCGGCTATAGCTGGCCCTACTGCTGCTACTGCTGGCCCCTTGTACTGCTGCCACTTCTAGGATCTCCAGCTTGACTTCTAAGTTCTTAATACGCTTGGACCGCCCGTTCTTGTCATAGCCAGTGTTCCAGTCGGACACGATGTGGCTGCACAGGATAAATAAACAGACTGTTTAGAAGTGAGCAGAACAAAAGATGATATACAGACGTAGGGTCATATTGGAGCACCAAGCACAACCTACGGCCGTCATTACGTGCTGCTATCTTGTCAAAGTTAGCAAGTCCAGACCAGCAGTCATAAAAGAGCACCACAAGACGGCACAGCACCAGCAGTCATAAGAGAGCACCACAGGACGGTATAGCACCAGCACCATTTGGGAAATACTTTAAGGAGTGCACCATACAAGATAACTTTACTGACTGTGAGTGTAACAAATAGTGCCCTCCGGTCTTGCCACAGATTCTCCATGACATCTGTGGCAACTCCTTCTGAAAGAAACCACCCATGTCTATCATACAAGTACCCCACTGTGGGGTAGTGGTCTTGGACCCGGACGTTAAAGTTGGTTTGTTTGTTTATGAGGCATAACACCGCTGCCAAGCACGCCCCCGGCATCTCACCCCTGCCCATTCAGCACTTGCACCACCAGCACTGCAGGCACCTCAGTGCTGCTCAGCTCCACAGCGCCATCAGGAGCCATATCCTCCATCGACTCCTCTGTCAGCAACACAAACTTGCTTGGGACAAGTTTCTCCAGCTCAGCTACGTCTGCATCCCAGCTTCCCTTCTGCAACTGCCGCTGCCTCCCGCGGCCAGCCTCCTGCTTCTGCTGCTGCTGCAGCTGTGGCTCCACATCTAAGTCTACCAGCTTGCACTCCCACAGAGCCTCAGACCCAAAGAAAGCTGCTGGCTGGGGCTGCACCAGGGCTACAGCTTCACTCCCAATGTATGTGCGCTCATGTTGGTGCTGCTGCCGGCGACCCAGAGCATCCCGCATCACCTTGAAGCCTTCAAGTCGCCCTGGTACAATGTGGCGCCGCTGCTTGCCCCCTGCAAATGATGAGCAAAATGATCAACGATGGAGCTATGCACATGTCCGATTACTGTAAAATACGGAATCATACGGTAGTCATTTTTGTAGAAAGGGGGCAGCTTCAGGAGTTGCCTTTTGGATTAGCAAAAGGGACCATTACCAACTCAAGCACAGCCACATCCACCCAGGCTTCATTGATGGCTACAAACCCTCCGCTATTGCAAGATAAAGCCACAGCACTAACATAGCATTGCCTTACAAAGAAATAGATGGCAACCTTCCGTTTCTGTAACGCCACTTTCACAAGTACACATGGTAGCTGGCATCCTCATGATGAAGTACTGGCGCTTACCTGCAGTGCCAGCCTTTGCAAAATTCACAACACATCCCCGCATCTTCACAGCTGCCCCCGCCTCAATCAGATTCTTCCTTTTGGAGTTGCCCTTCCTCATTTGCTTGAATATGATGTAGTCTGTGTTGGGATCATCTTCCAGGGGCTGCTGGAAGGTGTACTCTTGATCAAATGTTTTATGTGCCTCTAGCACCAGCTGGGCAATGTCTTCCACCAGATCCTCCTCGCGCACCTAGTGAAAACAGTATGAAGACCGGGAGGTTGATACAGGTAACCAAAGCAGGGGAGAGTGATGCAATAAGAAGAGCAGGGTCTGTCATGCAGTGCTGGAACGAATAAGGCAGGGTGCAGCGAACAAAGCAGGTTGCAACCACCACCCCAAATGTAGACCAGAAAAATCAACTTTTCCGTGGTACTACAGGTGGACTGACCCAGCTCAACCGTTAAGTGATGGTCAATGATGTCTCAAATACCCAGTCAAGGCCTTCTTAACAAAGCAGAAATGCCCTCGTCAGAACCTTCCAAATGTGTTTTCTCTGAGTGCTGCTGCTCTGACTTCCCCAACCCAAACTTAGCATGGCAACAGCGACATGTTCACCAGCCAGCTTAGCAAATGCTACATGCCAAATGCATCTGCAGGATTATAAGTAGCAGTATTAGCCAGATGTTCTGCATGCAAACACTCAATTGACATTCGAGCTGATCAGTAGCAGGCACCCACCTCCTCATACTCCACCAAGGGGTTGTCAGCGCTGACCTTCACCTTGGCGTACCCCCTGAACATCCGCTCATCCTTCATAGCTGCTTCCATATCAAAGTTGAACCGCAACTTCTCGTAGGTGAGGTGGTGCACAGCCTGTGAATTCAGCAAGGCAACATTCTTAGTACTTAACAATACTGAACAAGGAATCCAGGGCCTACATATATGCGGCTGGCAGTTGTGATGCTGAAGTAGCTTGATTTCCACATTGAAAGATACTAAGTCATGTTGTCTGGTGGGGCCCTTCCACCAAAGACGTCATGCCTGCCGTTAAGTTAGCCATGATCTGAAGGGACTGTTGATAGCTCTAGTACCTTCCTCAATCATATGGCCATTGAAGGAGGTGCTTTTCACTGTGTATTCCTTTTCGCGGTGACATGGCCCAGCTTTGACTTGACGTAGTGTAAAGAAGTTGCTTCTCTTGCCTCCATGTGGTCACTTGGCCTTCCTGCTGTCACCGGGATTGGTTGGCGTAGCCATTGTCATGCAGTTTGTCTGAGTCAGAAAGATGTCATTTGTCCTTTTAAAGAGAGACCAAGAAGCACACTTAACCACACTCTGGTCAACCAATCATCTAACCAAATTGGGGGCAGAAGCAAGGCCTGAATGCGCCAAGGCGCCCACCTGGGTGAAAACCACCCCATATACCCTCTGACAGGCTGCCTCGATCTCGTCCTTGTCTCTTGTCCGCGTCACTCCCTCCAGCACCCAGGCCCTCCTTTTCGCTTTCTCCAAGAGTGGAGTGCTAGTGAAGTGGGAATTTGGGACGTGGCGACTCTTCCACCTGCTGTCTCCCAACCGCTTCTCAGGGAGCTGCAGCTTAGCCCGCACCTCTTGCTGGCCATCAAATGGGAGGTAGCAAAGGTGCAGCTGCAAAAGAGGGACAATAAAGTGTAGGCAAAGCATGGAGTGACTTAGCGTTGTTCCAGGAATGGTTTTGAACTTCGACAAGCTCCACTGATGCGGCTGCCTGTAATTCTGCGTGTTTAGTACCAGCTAAGCTCTCATGCATGCCATCATGAGTCTACCCGCAGGAATGAAGCCCTGATCCAGCGTTAACGTAACAACTCGTTCTGGCTGCGAGCTGGCCTCCTCAGCGCTCTCGGTCATGCAGCTGTTCAACTAGGAAGCAATGCATTCAACCAGTATCGAAGCTAGAGATTTTTTGCATGCAGAGACATCAGTAATATTAGGTGGTAGACAAGACGCAAACTGTGCTCAGAAGTGGTCACACAACATTACAGGCACTTGATTTAGTTGGCGCACCTCCTGCCAAGGCATGTTGTCACCTTCAGCTGGCTGGTCTGGCTCTCTGGTGAACCTTGTGTGCTTGAAAGCCAGGATGAACCTATCCTTGACCTTCACGCCGGTCCGCCCAAGCTGCACAGGGAATGGTGATAAGGACAATGAGAACCTGCTAATTAATCAAACTTTATGAGGATAACCAGGACCTTCATTGAGTGAACATTATGCTGCGTGCTGCAAGAATTCTTTGCGTCAGCAAAGGAATTGAGCACTTATCAGCTATTCCTTCCGTAAGCTCCTTACCTAGGGGTATGAACAGCCGGAGACAAAGCAAAAGCATACTGCGCATTGTTACAGGACATTAAGAAGGTCACAAGGCAATGCATCTTTGACATGTGTGTTCCCCTTGACAAAGAAGAAACATGGATTGCTCTACTCTAGGTCCCATCAAGGGAAACCGCAGCGACAAGCTTGCATGAGAGTACCACTACCTACTCCTGCCATTGTAATTCCCAAAAACGAATGTATTAGCTGTTGCATGCTGCATCTGCCACCGGGGAAAGTGTCTGCCTACGCTGCTGCGATTGGTCTCAAGGACAAAGTGCAAACGTTTCACACTCTTACCGTTAGCCCTTCACCAGGAAAAGTGGACAACTGCGATGTCAACCTGCGGAGCTTGTATTCTGCAGGCTCCTGCCGCAGCTGCTGCTCGCTCAGGCCCCCTGCTGGGATTGCTGGCCACCCCTCCCATGGCTTGTCATTCAATCTGAAGACAAAGGGGTGGTAAGGTGTGTGTTCGACCTTCCGATGACAAGGGACTTAGTTGAGGAAGCAAAACTGATTGGGAGTCGGTCCAGAGTTCGCATTCAACATACAGGTTTTTTTGTCTACCACAACCTCATAATGCTTTGCAGAGTCATATCAATCTTCAAGTCAATGCTCAGGCTGACCATGCCAATTTTACCTGCATGTCTGCCATTCAGTGGGATCAGGGGCAACACCAAGGCCAGAGACATGGATGGTCACCGGTCCATACTTGTACTTGTGGTTGTGCGGACCATGCATGGACTCCTGCCCATTCAGGTAGAAGAAGTAGATATGCTTCAGGGTTGTGCAGACACCCTGCAGATCCTTCAGCTGCAGCAATTAAGCAAACGGTAAAATAAGTCTCCAGGAGTGTCACGTGAGGGAGCCACATGCACTGTGCTTTCATGGGAATTGTGCAGGCAAGCCATCAGACTGATGGTCATGCAGTGATGCATAAACTACACCCATGCTGGGATCTAGACATGCCTGCTGCATCATGCCCTACACCCCAAGCTTCCATATGGTTCCCTTGGGGCTAGCAAAGTAACTAAAAAGAAAGTTTGCGTAATGCCCAAAGTCGCATCAAACCTCGCCAGGGGTTACATTGAGATATGGCATGCTGGAAAGGCTTGCCAAACATGGGTCAGAAGCAGGGCATTGGAGGCTTGCTAATGCTGCACATACCTCCTCCACCCTCTCTGCCTCCAGATCAGAAATCATCACGCAGTAGAAGTGAGACTCGCATCGCACCTACATTGCAGACAAAGGAACACCAGCTTGAATTTTCAGTTGATATCTGCAGCATCCTCAGAAAGCATGATATGGCATGTAAGTAGCAGGATGGGGAGATGAACAATTGCTCTTGGAAGATCAAACACAGCGCTCTTGGAAGATCAAACACAGCGAAGTCCACCAGGCTGCCCACCCCAGCGTATGATCGTGTGTCAGAGAGTCCTTATAAGCTACAGTGTGCCAAGAGCAACGAAATACATACATCTTAAGGCTGGGCCAGCCTTGCTGGGACTACACAAGCTGCAAGTGCTTGCCGAGTATATGAGACCCTTGCACAGTCCTGCAGTTGTGTGCCTGGATATGTTGACATCAATGCGCAAACCATCCCAGATGCTGCTGAGGTGAATACCTCGAGTGCAAGTCAAAATGGGCTGGCCTGACACACATTGGCTAGCAAGGGACCAAGGGAGGGCTGGTGGCAATCAGTGCCAGACTCTTGGACAGAAACTTTGTCTATGCCGTTTGAGCCTGAGTTGGGCTCCTTGTGGGTGGCGCTGCCCACAGCGGCACCCTACTTGATGATGATGATTGGTAATCTGGTAATTAAGTGCTAAAGACACCCTCCTGAGCACTCACTTTGTTGAGAATGTCCACTAAGGGCTTGCACTCCAGCTCCCACAGCTCACCCCTCCATGCTGCTGACTCTTCAAGGGTAGCCGGTTCGGTAAACGTCTTGGGGACCTGCCACCCATCTTCATCCCTGTCTTCAGCTGCCTCCATCTCGTCCTGTAAAGATGTAAGGCCCCATAAACTTTGCATGTTGGCCCGGGGTGAACTGTTGCCGACATTTAGTTGTTGATGCTTTGTCACACACGCTCATTCTGTGAGATATAGAACGAACGCATTGACAGCAAACGCTTGCACCATGGACACATTTGAAGCGTGAACGGAGCACTGCATCACCCGCAATGGTTTGCACCTCCTGCCGATGTAGGTAGGATGGGGAAAGGTCATGCAAAGCGCAGTTGCTTCCTACAACTACATACATGGAACCTTGCCTGCTCTGATGCAGGTGCCTTCGAGCCGTGCACCTCTCACATACTGCAAGGATGGTCTCCATAAGAGTTGAGCTTACCCTCCGAAAGGTTGTCTCCATGATGCCACCACTTGCTGGACTGTTAGCCCCCTTGGTCATATAGGTGACCGTCCCTCCCAGGCAGAAAGCCATGCTCTGCGGGATCGAAGGGTAAAGAAGTAAGGCTGCAAGCACTTTCAGGGACGAGGAGACGATTGTGGAAGGACCTGGAAAGCGTTGCATGCTGCACTTGGCGGTTCAAACTGTGCAGCAAGTCAGAGGAGTGGTGTGCAGCTTGGGACCATGTGCTGTTGAGCTGCACAATGGCGGATGCTTGCCAAGCATGGCAACTGCCGTGCAGATAAAAAGGTATGCATTGGTTACATTGGTTACATCTACGCACACACCATTTGTGGCGTACAATTAAGGAAGCAGGCCTACTTAGTGAGGACCACCTACCCCAGAGTATGACTCAACCAGATATGCATGCCTTTATGATACAGTACCTCACCTTCTGCCCTCTTCCAAACTTGCTCATCTGCCCATCACATCCAAATTGAACCGTTTCGCGAGCAATGTCGAGCTCTGCAAATCAGATTGGCATGATGGTCAGCTCATGAGTGTGCAGGGCATTGGCCCTGGAAGGTATTGGCTGATTTGCATACGAAGGATGAGCAGCTGCTGGTGCTCTGTTATGGCTACACGCAAAGGCTGAAAAACAGAGTGGAAGAGCCTTTCCTGCCAGAGCAAGACTTCACCATAGTTTGTCAGGTGCATTTAGAGTTCAAGGACAATACCAACAGTCACAGCGTAAAGAAAAAGCTTCAGTGTACCAAAGGTTCGCAACGGTTCCCTAAGGCCTACCTTCCCCCTTCAGGGTAGGCTTCACTGCCAGCCGGTGAGCTTGCTGGAATTCCTCGATGGTATCGATACCAGCTCCGTTGTCATATATCACAATGACGTCCTGCATGCATGTGTAGGTGCGTACTTAGAAGGTGGTCGCAGGCTGGGTACCACACGGCACCTCAACTACCTGATCGAACTGTACCTTTGGTCCGAGGCCAGCTTGCTTCAGCAAGAGGATGCATATGGAAATCTCAGGTTTATGTATCCCCCTTAGCTTCCTGAAGCTGTTATCAATGGCCTCGCAAGGCACAACTGACGCGAGCTTCACACCCTCCATGGCTGGTTGACAGAGAAAACAAGATGCGTCAGATCTTGGGCAGTAATAGGGAATGCGAAATGATGTCTTGATACCTACCTCCCAAGTTTGGCCGTGTCAGGACCCGCACGCTGGGGGTAAGGGTGTGCGCCATGGCTGATCCCTGTTCCGACCAGGCTAGAAGCCCTTTAAAAAGGGTTGTTCTTAGTCGAAGCACGTACACAAGTCTGCTACAATCGTCTCCTGCACCTAGGCGTATCCCTTAATTCTGCGAGCTTAGACATGGCTAAGACATCCGCTCCTCTGGAGGGGCGCGCGTTCATGTGGTTATTGCAAAACCCCTCCTTGGCAAGAACAGCCTGCCAGATTGAAAACATTGACGACTTTGCCAGGTAAGGGAGGAAGACTTGGGAGTAAATGGGCTTACACGCTGTCCCGTGTCCGTTGGGGAGGCTTCGGGCTGAGCGTGCTAGTGCCACTGTGGCACCCCCCTCACTCAAAGCTCACTCCGAAACCCAGTGAGAGGAGAGGTCACCCAAGCTGTTCGTTGCTCATACAAGCACAGAGCATGTCAAGTCAGCTACAGCGATGTTGCGGAATACAATCTAGTCGGTAGAGCATAGACCAGTGCAGTGGAAGACCAGTGACCGAGACTCAACACAGACAATTCCTTACCCAAGTGAGACCTTACTAAGACCACTACCAACATGACCAGCTGTGCTATTACTGCAGCCTCTTGCACGATGCCTTGTGTACCTGCCAATGCTGCTTTTGGCACTTGCTGCAGCAGTACCGCACCACCTTACACGCACTGCACGCCTTGGTGAAGTGCGCAGCGACCTCTGATAGCCCACTTAGCTCCATGCACCCAGGATTGCTGCACCCTAGTGGCAGTGGCACCTCCTCCTCCAGCATCTGGAACACCACCAGCAGCTCCCTTAGCAGCTGCTTCTGCTGCTCCACATCACTTGGTAAGGGCATGTTCATATCCAAGGCTACTGCACAAGGCCATGCCATACGCACCAGCTGCATCTGCTTCACTACAGCCTCTGGTAATCCATCATAAGGTAGCTTTGATAGACGCTTTGGCACGGGCTTACTAGGAGTATCTAGACCTGCTGCTGCTGCTGCTTCTGCTGCTCCTGGTATTGAAGAGTTGCCAAGAAGGTCACCCAGTACTGCTGTCATTGCTGCACTGAAAGCTACATCCTTCCACTGGCCCAGGGCATGGAAGTGGATCAGAGCTATCTTAACCACATGTTGCAGCAGGGAGTATCTCCTACCCCCAGGAGCCGCTAACCCAAGCCCACTGCTGCTGCTGCTGCCACCCTCCTTGCTGCCTCCCCTGCTAACCCCCCTGCTGCTGGGTGCAACAGTCACCCCTGCTAGATGCTCTGCTGCAGCCGCTATGCCCCTAGGCAACCACAGCAACAGCAGCAGCTGCACACCACTGGCTGAGGGGTTCTGCTCGCTAGGACCTGCAGTATTGAGCCACGTGATCCTCTCCCGGAAGATCTCCGGATCTGTGGTGCTGCAGTATATCTCACTGGTGCACTCCCTGGGTTGCTTGAGCAGCCACATCACCGCGTGCTCCAGCGCCACAAGGACAGGAGGGTTGGGCTCCGCTAAAACCTTCACCTCCAGAGCTTCCTCTGGCAGGGTTTTTGTGTAAGCCTTAACCCAGCTGGCAAATGCAGAGGCATATGCTTTGTAGTGCTGCCAGGTGGGGAGCAGCTGCGGGTGGCCAGAGCCTTGGAGGAGGTTGGGGAGCAAGAGCAGCCCAGGGACTGTGCCCCATATGGCTAAGGTCTCGCTGCGCGTCCGCGCCAGAGCCTCCGCTAAGTTGTAGAGGGCCAGAGGATCTGACAGGGCTATAGCCAGCAAGGCATCACCATTCATTGCCCCACGAGAAGTTTCCTCTGCAAAAGGAAAGGTGCAACGGGAGCATCCGGCAGTCAAGTTGCAGAATTTGAGGCACTGCTCCAACAAGTATCAATTGCATTGCCTTCCATGTCACAGTGTTAGGCCAAGTGGAAGGAATACAGTCATTGCCATCTGCTACTCTAGCTAGGGAATCTATGTCAAATCCATACAATGGGCCATTCTTTCTCCTCTGTGACTGGACTTCAAAACTTAGAAGCTGGAGTGCTTCTTTTCGGTGGAAGCATACAACGTATGGATAAGAGAGGCAACATGCACTATAACAAAGTTGCATTACTACAAATACAAAAACCCCATCAGTTTCTGGTCAGGGGTGTTTTTATTTATTAATCTACCCTGCCTGGCCTCTTGTCGACCTTGCACTACTTGTGAGCAAAGGAGGAGCCCTGCCGCAGACGGTTTGTTGACTTTTGTGCGCCCATTGTGCCGGGCTGGTGGGGACCCAACCTCCCAGGCGTTGCAGGGCAGGTCAAGAGTAATGGTCACAAATGAATGCCTTGCATTAACGGAGCTCTCGTCCCCAGTATCAGAAGCATACAGCATGGCACAACAGGCTTCGGGCATTGGAAACGCCACAAATGTAATAGTGGGTGTTGCCATTGTTATAGTTCACACACTAATTGCCTGCACTCACCCTCATCCTCCACCCACGCGAACGCGCAGCTGTTGATAAGCCCATAGATGTACTCCACCGTATAGCCCTCCCGCTTCCCTTTTACAACAGTTTTGGGGGTATTAGCAACCACTGCAGCTGCTGCATCCTGTTCCCTGGCTACACGCCACAGCACCTGCAGCAGCAATGGACCCCTAGCGTCCAGGAAAGCTCTCCGGTTTGCTGCTGTGGTCAGCTCTATAGCCTCAGCCAAGAACCTCAGGCACAGCAGCTGCTCATTTGACAGCAACTGCTCCTCCCCTAGCAGCGCTACTGCTTCTAGCAACAGCTGTAGTACAGGAAGTGACAGGAAGAGGTGCTGAGCAGTAAAACCCAACATGCATAAAGCCCTTGCCCTGTCAGCCCCGCTTCCTAACCACCCTCCTAACCCTGCTGCTCCTCCCCGTCCTGCCACGGCTGTTGCTGCTGCTGCTGGTGTTGGACGTAGCTCCCCAGTTTCTTCATCTGCTAAGGATGCCTTAAGCTGCCCAAAAACACTCAGGAGAATTAGCAGCGCACACATGGCAATGCCACTGCTCGCTGTCTGGTTGCCCCCACTGCTGCTGGTAGAGTGTATGATGCCTGCATCCTCCATATGAGCAAACCATAGCACAGCTTGCTCCGTGCCCAAGACCTCTGCCACTAGCTCATGGTCCGGAGGCAACAGCAGATCAGCAAAGCTCCTGGGACTGCTGCTGCCCTTGCTGCTGCTGCTGCTGCTGGCATTGCCTCCCTTGCCACTGCTGCTGGTGGCGTTGCCTCCCTTGCCGCTGCTGCTGCTGCTGGCGTTGCCTCCCTTGCCACTGCTGCTGCTGGCGTTGCCTCCCTTACTGCTGGTGTTGCTTTTGCTGCTGCTGCCCTTGCTGCTCCTCTTGAGAGCTGCTGTCCCACCGCTGCTGCCTGTTGCATCTGAGCTGCTGCTGCTGCTGCTACCCCCTCTACTGCGCTCCCGCCCTTGCCCATCCTGTGCAGTATTGTGCTTTGCATGTAGGGACAAGCAGGACCCTGCCAGCACTGTGAGCGCGATAAACCTGAAGATCTGGGCATGGAGTTGGGGGCTTGGAAACTCCTGCTAGCCTCATCTGCCCAGCAGCGCCTAGAATGTTCGCTTGAGCTCTGTAGATGCAGGCGATGGTCCCCATTCTTTCCTGCCACCCAAACTTGCTGCTGCTGCTGCTGTTCTTATTGGCTGTGCTGCTGCTGCTGCCCCTATTTGCACTGCTGCTGCTGCTGCTGCTGTTGTCCTTGTTTTTGGAGAAGGCTGCTGCATAGCTAAAGCTGAGTGCAGCAGCCTTTTCAATGAAGCGAGGCAATGGCAGACTGGACTGTGGGACCTCCCTCTTACTGCACAGGTGCATCACCGTGCCTATCAACACCCACAGGGTATGTGTCTCCCCTGGCATGCCATCCTCCCTGTGCTCTAATAGCAGCTGCAGCATGGCTGGTGTAGACTCAAACCAACCTGCAGAGCAGACAACTTTGAAGCTTCAGTGAAATTCCATCAACAAGGTTGAAATTGCATGCAGTCTAGGATAGATTGCATACCATGGCTGTGCGTAAACTCAGAAAGACGTCAGGATCATGCAACACGCTAGCAGAACTTTCTTTCATGTGTGTAGGGGATTTGCTCCTGTACAACATCCCACCGCATTGTTTCGTAAACAGCTTGACGTGCAGGACCTATGGCACTTCTGTTATCGGACATTGCAAAGTGTGATAGCAAAGAGCATTCAAGATTTATTAACCGCGAGGTTGGGTAGAGGTAGGCAAAGCAGGGGACAATGCGGACACCCATCTGGTGCTAGTTACAGTCAAAATCTGCTACCTCCCGTGTCCATACATAGCCTCTCGGATAAACACCTTGGCATCACAAAGCAACAGTAGGAATGAGGCTAAGCAAGTACCCCTGCTTGTTGAGGCACAAAGTCCACAGTCAGCACCCCTACCACACATTACACCATCATGTATGGCCATTTGGCTTCTAACCAAGCCCTGCTGGCTCCAGTAAGCCTACCTGCCTCCTGCAGCTGCTGCACAGCTTTCATACCCACATGCTCCTCCATCTCCTGGTCCACTATTCCCAGTAGGATGTCCAGCATCCTGGTGACGCTCAACCACAACCTCCCTGGCAGCTCTTCAGGAGCAGTAGCTACCAGGGCAGCATTTGCTGGCTGCTGCATCCAGTGGGCCAGCTCAGCTAACAGGGGCACCACCTGGCAAGCCATTGCTGCTTGTACATCTAGGACCTGCGGATCTGAGTCCGCATCAAACAGCAGGAGGGGCAACAGGAGCTGCTCTGTATTGAGGAGGAGGTCATGGATGGGGCCTTCACTTGGGAAGGAGGAGGGGGGAGCTGTCTTGAGGAGAGCTCTGGCATTAGCAAGGCGCCAGAGGTAGATGAGGGTGGGCCAGCGCGGCGCCATGCTGGCTAGGGGCAGGACAGGCTTCCTTTGGAGAGTTTTTACTTATTCTTGGATTCGCAGATGGACCTGCATCACAGGGATGACGTGAGATCTGTTGGTACTAGAGACGCTGTGACTGATCTTTATGAGCATGACAACAGCTAGCGCAGACGCTTGATACGAGTCCTGATAAGACATAGCTCCTCCAGTAATGTTTATGGTTTTTCGGAATAAGTGCCATTACTGACAGTGTTTGGCGTCGGTTTATCGGTGATTGGGGGCAATCGGCAAGTGTCCCCTGAGCCGCCAGTGCTTCCTGTGGACAGTATGTAAGGTAATACAGCTGCATCGAGCAGCCTGTCATACACTGAGATGAGACAGCGCTGACAATAATAACGTCCTGAAGCCGGTTCCACAACATCCTTTGGAACCAGAACTGGACTTCAAAAGAGGCCTCTGGAACCGATATTTTCCAGGGGGCCATGCCATGTCGATGCGCAGCATCGACCCAGACAGGAGGCGGGGGTCCAGGGGGGAGGAACAGCCCCCCTGGTGGGGTTTGGGGCGAAGCCCCAGGAGCCAGCGATAATTTCCACTTATAACCATCAATTGTACAATGGAATTTGCTATTCTTCCACTCAGAGGGTTATCATACATTTAGTAAGAAACTTGCTGGAACCAGCATGTGACATGTTGGCCCGAGGGTGGCCCAGGGCTGGAACCAGGAACTGACATGTTTGACATCGCTGGAACCGTGGAACTGGGCACAATTTGCCCTGGAACCGGAACCTGGAACCGGCTTCAGGACGGTACAATAACCAATACAACATCCTCAAATTTTCCGCTATCGCTGTTTGCCCGATGCCCTTTCGCAGTTGAACTCGGCCTTGCTTGTGCACTTGGCCTCTTTTTGCTTACTCAGGCAGGAGGCGCCCTTCCAAAAAGCCCGCCTAGGTTACGATGAAGCCTGACAAGACTGGCAGCTAAGCCGCACGACACGATCTATTATGGGGCAGATGGTGTGCAGATTAGCATGTCATTAAAGCACCATGCGACCGTCCTAGCCCCTGGTCCGCAGTTGGATGGAGGGATTCCATGCGACCCTCCGGCTTACTGGCTGACAGCTAGTATACGGTAATTGGTTGGTAGTATACGGGAAGGAATGCGGGCTGGTGCACAACTCACTACTCACTAACGGCATTCAAATCCAAACTCTGCCAGAGCAGTGACAACGTCACACCCCTCCGCAGCAGGCCAAGGCAAAGCTCGTTAGTTGGCGCCCGTCTCGTTGTGGGCTTGATTGGGCATCAAACATAACATAACATAACAAACGTTTAAGGTGTGGCAACCGCCAAGGGCTGCTAGGTCGAACCGACCAAACACACCATCGGATGGATCCAAAACACAATGGGTTCCATACCACCAAGCAAATGGATACCAGGCAGGTATTCACTCATCTAGAGGACTTCAACCAGTTCATCCTCAGAATTATCACCAGAAATATCAGACTCCGAATCAAACATATCTAAATACCAATTACCAATTACCAATTACCAAATGACCCCGTCAAAGCGGGGCGCCGGTGGGGGCAGCGCCACCCACAAGGAGCCAACTTAGGCGCCAACAGCATACTCAAGTTCCTGTCCAAACTCACACAATGGCTGCCACCAGCCCACCCTAGATCCCTTGCTAGCCAATGTATGTCAGGCCAGCCCATTTCGACTTGCCATGTGCTGACCAATTGACCCAGTCAACAGCAAGCCAAGCAGTTTAATGCCTTGCTCAGGGCTCTTTGGCCCTGAGCAAGGCATCTACTCAGGGCCAAAGACTGATCTTCCGGAAGCAAGATGTCTGGCAAGTCCACCACATCAGTACCACCAGACTGGTGGCATTGTCGACCGACACGAACGCAGATGGCAACATACTTGACCAACACTGGAAGAGGGACCCTGCCAGTTGAATACAGTGCCCAAAAGTCAGCATACCTGAGAGACGACAGTGCGGACACAGATGGCACAACAGCTGACAAGAAGTCATCTCGTGCCTCAACAATTGTCGGGTGTTCACACAAGAAGAGACAATGTGCCTCATCATCCACGGCTGTGGAACTACAGCGCAAACAAGTACGTTGAGGACGTAGGAGGGCAGGCAGCTGCCAACGTCCTGTGTGAATGCGCAGATGATGGCAGCCAAGACGAAAACGCAAGAAGCGTACCAACACACCATGAGAAAGTCTACATGAGTAAAAAGAAGGGACCACGCCCAAAGCATGTGTACCCACAACCCTGAAATACAGACCAATACGGGATCCAGTACCATGTTCAACCTGGGACAGATGCTGGATGTGCTGAGTGTACCTAGTGGACAATGCCTCATCAATGGCAGTAGCATCCAAAGGCAGGCAATTCCGCAAGGTGCGTGTAATTCCACCTGCACGAGGCAGGAGAATCCGTAACACCTGAAAGAGAGCCCCCACAAAATTATGGGCCCGAGAGCGAGTCGAGAGAGCATCATCAATGTTCTGTCGTAGCACACCTCGATACACTGAAGCAACATCTAGGTCAACAAGGCAGTTATAAAAGCGAACAGCACGCCGCACATAGCAATGCACAAGAGGTTCAGATCCAAGCTCATGTAGTAAAGGCAAATGGGGCACAGATGCAGGGAGCCGCAACCATTGACGGATCAGGCGGCACCGCTGAACCTCCAAAGGATCTGCCAAGCCATAGAATTTAGGGAGGCTCCAATTAGACGACCACAAACCTGGAATAGACAAAAGGCCCCAGAGTTCACTACCATACAAACCAGCAGGCTCCATAACAGTGTGCAACAATTTCAAGAAGGCGGGGAGGGCACACGGGAAATCTAGTGCGGCACGCATTTGGGCTGTAGCAGCATGAAAGGAGGATGAAAAACATTTCACCCTGTGAGCCGCCATGGTGCCCGCAGAGGCAGCTGAGTCAAAAATGAGTCCAAGATAACGCGTTCCCTCAGTCAGCGATGCTGAAGCAACAGTTGCGGTGCCCAAACTCAAAGAATAGTCAGCAGGTGCCGGAGCACCCGCCTTCACACCCAAAACGAGCGCAATACACTTTGGCACCGACAACTTAAGATTACGATCAGCCAACACAACAGCAGTATGGTTCAGCAAAGCCTGCAGGTCGGGAAGGCACTCCGCCACCAGAGCAGCGTCATCAGCATAATGATAATCAGGATGGCAGCCTGGAAGCCCAGGAAAGCGCGGTCCCTTGTCAAGAGCACTCAAGGCTGCACTAAGTGGCTGAACATACAAATTGTATAACATGGGGCTGAGGGGACAACCTTGCTTGACACCAACACCAACATGGAACGGGGATGCCACTTGCCCATTTGTAACCACTTGATAGCGCAAACCCTGGTACATGCCTGCAATACCACGGACAAGATGCTCTGGGAACTGTAAATCAAGGAGAGTATCCACCATCTTGGCATGGTCAGTAGTATCATACGCGGCTGAGACATCCAAAAACACCACATACATGAGACGATTGAGACTGAGAGCATGATGAGCCAAACTTGAATTCAAGAAGTGCGCCACCAGTAACATTGCTTGGCAGGTGACAAGCACATACTAAGAAATATGGGTATTCACATTCCACGTAAATTACCCGTTTGTGTTCCACAGGGAGATGAGTAATCTTGCTGAAAGGCACGGATTGCCGGTGTAGACCCGGGTAGTCTACCTCCCCGTAGTGGACAAAACACAAACACAACCACTAAGTCGACATTGCAGCTTTGTCACTTCTGTGGCACCAAGATGTTTGGAGTCTCAATCATGCAGAACATCAACTTTTCAAGACCAGGTTGGGGACATGTTCATGTGCTGCATGACTGAGACTCCATACATCATCAGATGGCCCCCAACGCTTTCAAAACATGTCCCAGCAGGAAGTCCTCATGGCACCAACAGCTGTCAGCGCCAACAATTTTTAGTTATCATCAACGGCTGTACCTGCTGCTGTAGCAGAATTCTGGCTCTGAAATACCCCTTACCTACTGCAGAAGCCAGTGCTGAGGCCTCCCCAGCACATGTAAGCAGGAGCTTGATTCTACTCTTGCTCCATACTAGCCACCCCTTCCCCACACTGCTGCTGCCCCCCCTGCCCCTGCTGCTCATGCTCCCCTCCTGTCTGTCTTGGCTGCAACAACCCCTGGTCCAGGTGTGGCATGTACTGGCACCACACTACTGCAGCTTCATCTGACTTCTTAATCTGAGCTGCTTGGCACGGTACCTCTGCCCTGCTGCTGCTGGTACAACTCACCCAGATGTGACAAAACCAAAAGAACTGCATCAGCTGTCCTTGTCCCTTCCTCTCAACATCAGCAACAAACAAACAACAACAATCTGGTGCACACAAGGCAGACTGTCCTCTCATTTGCACTCTTGGCCCCTGCCTGTTCCTGACATATTTGGTTTATTCAAGCTTCAACTTATTGGACAAAGCCACCAAGGCATATGGCATGCACACTTATCATGCGGAAGCCATTGGTCGCCACATCAAATTGGTAACCAGCATCATCAGCCACTTAGATGCCATGAATATCAGCAGGTGTAAGGACACACACGAGCGCTCCAGCCCGTCATTGCACCAAAAAGGTCTACAGCACCTTTGCACCGCATCAACTTCTCTCCAAGACCCCCATTATATTCAAACCGTGCCCCACCAGGCAGCTTCTTCGCTGTGCCAACAGCGGTCAGCAGCTGCACGACCACAGCTGCATCTGTTGCTGTAGCCCCAGCCTTCAGACACTCCCTTAGCCACTGCAGAAGCCAGTCTTTTGGCATCCCTGGCACATCTAGCAACTCCAAGACCCCCTGTACCACATCATCCTCAATTTCTAACTCATCTCCTACATCAGAGAACTCCGCCTCCCCCTGCTGCTCTCCTCCTATCTGCCTTGGCTGCCACACCCCCTGGTCCAGGTGTGGCATGTACCTCAGCTGCAGCTCTAACTGACGCATCTGATGCTGCTCAGCACGATACTGCTCCTCAAACTCCCGCTGCTGCCGCCGAGACAACCATCGAAAAGGAGGCACAACCCCAAAGAACTGCAACAAGCCAAAGTCCTCCCCTGGCTCCTTCCCCTCCTCCCAGTCCCATATTGGCTCCTTTCCCAGCTGCTTCTCCCTAACCAAGTCCACACACATTCTCACCAGCCTCCCCCTTGCAAAGCACATAGCAGGCTTCAGCGATTCCCCAGGAGAACTCCTCATCCCCTGAGCTGCCACCCACCAGTTTGGGTCACCAGCTGCATTACCCGCTGCTGCCACCTCAGCAAACTTGAATTGCTGGTTCAGCAATGCAGCACCCACCATATCCTTCGCTTCTCCATCTGTAACATCTATTGGCCAGCTGATGAAGTTCTGCAGGAGCAGCAGCTGCTTTAAAGGCAGTGGCCCCCGGCCATCCTGGTCATCACACAGCTTCCCCTGCTCATGCTGTCCTGCTGCTGCTTCAGCTGCATGTAGCTGCTCTTCTCGCTCCTGCTGCTGCTGCTCCCCCCGCTCATTCTGCTGCTGTGAGTTCTTGAGCAGGTGCTGCTTTCCATGCGTAGGCATACACTCCTGCTCCTGATCCCGGTGCTGCTTCCCCTCCTCAGCCAGCTTATCCAACCGGTGCTCAAGTTGCACCTTGAGGTCCGTCATGCTCCGGCCCATTCCCCTCAGCGACCTCAGCATTTCCACCTTCACAGACGACAGCAAGAACTGCTCCATCTGTTTTATCAAAGCCATCGCATTTCTCACGTCGCTATGCACCTTTGTCCCGTGGATAGAAGCAGCTGCTGCTGCACAGGACTTTGGAGCATTGGCTCTTGCTGCTGTAGCGGCTTCACCTGGCACTTCCCCTGCTGCTGCTGCTGCTCCTGCTGCCAGGTTTTGCGCATTCACTGCTGAGGCCAAGTCCTTAAGCTCATCAACCCAGTCCACCCAGTGCCCCAGGCACCCCTGTAAGCGGCGCTCTACCAACTGCCCCTTACACCCAAACAGCTGGCCTCTCGATGCAATGAAGGCGTTCACAGTGGCATGGATAAGCTGCCAGGTAGGTAGAAACTGTGAAGGCCCCTGCAACTGCTTATCACTGCTGCTACTGCTGCTCACTTGTCCTACTGCCTTCTCTTGGTCTTTCTGGGGTGATGTATCATCTGAACTTTCGCCAGGGTCCGCCACCAGTGCGAGCCCCCCTTCCTGCTGCTGGCTACCTTCCACCTTCCAGACTTTGGTAGCAGCTGCAGACATCTCCCCACCCTTTATCCCGGCTGGCATCTCCTGGTGCCCTTTCCTCATGTCCTGCTGCTGCCCCTGCTGCTGCTGGCCCTCCCTGCTAGCAACAGTAGCACACTGGAAGGGCAGCCATGTAAGCTCACACGAAACCCAATCCCGTGGCGGTTCCAATTTACTAGAGGGAAGCATCCTACAGGCTCCTGCAACCCAATCAGCAGACGCTATTATGGCACTGCTACACTGGCTGACACTCTGCAAAGTTGCCCTCAGGTTTGCTAACCACCTCCAGACAGGGGACTCTGCTGCCGCAAGCGGTAGGGCCGTGACACTGCTGCTGTTGCTGCTCCCACTCCTCCCGCTATTGATAGCAGCCCCCTTGCTGCCGACTCTCCCATCCTTGCTACTGCTGCTGCCAGCACTGCCGCTGCTGCTGCTGCTGCTCCCACTCCTCCCGCTATTGATAGCAGCCCCCTTGCTGCCGACTCTCCCATCCTTGCTACTGCTGCTGCCAGCACTGCCGCTGCTGCTCATGCTGCTCCCATACCCCGCAGCATCCAGTACCTCCTTAATCACATCTGCTGTTGCTACTGCCACCATATCCCCCCACTGCCACTGCTCCTGCTGCAGTACCTCCCCCACCCACCCCTCCCACTGCTGCACCATCTCCTGCATCTCCCCCACCACCCCCAGCAGCTGCTGCAAGTACTTGCGCTGCTCATCCTCCACTGGTCTCTTCAACCTAGCATAGAGCTCAGGAGCCACCTTTAGCTCCTCTGCTAGACCATCCAAGGACACGAACCGTCCCTCGTTAGCCCTCTCTGTGCCTGATACGCCGCCGCTGCTGCTGCTGGTGCTGGTGGTGGTGGCGGTGAAGACCTTCCAAGCCCGATCCTCCACATCAAACTGCACCTGAACTAGGTCCTGAGGGGATATGCTCAAGGTATGAGCATACCAAGCAGCTACAACTTGGTACTGCTGCCAGGTAGCCAACCACCGCGCAGCTGCAAAGTCCCCCTTCACAAACGCCTGCTCTAGCTGATCCTCCCAACACTCTATCACGGCATTCTCCACCGCCCGACTGCCTTCCCAGCCGCTGCTAATGCTGAGCAGCTTAGCAGCCTCCTTGCACCGCCTCTCATTCTGTAAGAGGCGTAGAAGAAGAGAGGGGGATATGGGGAGTGCCCTAAACTGTCCATGCTTGACAAAAGGCAGCGTGATGACCCCGTTCAGGCACAACCAAGCCCATCGAGGGTAAGCGGCTTCTCGTGCTTTGCCGCAGAGCTTCTCATGGGGGTATGTTTTGAGAAGCTTAGCCATGACAGCTTTGCTGAACCCTCCGAGCTTCCTAGCAGCATACATCAGCAGGTCAGCTGCATGCAGCTGGACGCTTGTTTTCTGCTGTACGTCGTAGGTATGGCGCCAACGGATGAGAAAAGTGTCTACAAAGGCGCGGGGCTCCGGAAGTGCTGCTAGGATTGCATCTGCCCATGCCGCTGCTGGGAGGATGGACCAGGGGAGGGAGGGGAGGTAGTGACTGATGCTGCTGCTGGTGGTGGGGCTGCTGCTGTTGCTCATGGTGGGATTAATACCGCCGCTGCTGCTGCTGCTGCTGCTGCTGCTTTCTCCACCACCACCATCACCACCGCTGCTACTGCCGCCGCTGCTGCTACTACTAATCTTAGTGCTGCTGCTGCACTGCTTGTGCCGTACCCCACAGGCCAGCAGGTCCCTGAGGATGAGGCAATTCCCAGCCCCTGCTGCTGCTGCCAGTAGTGCTGTTAGCTGCTGCCTGAGCTGTTGCTGCTGCTCCTGGTGCTGGTGTATCACCCAGGTCAACAGCTGCTGCAGCACTGCCGGGTTTCCTGCCTTGACAGCTGCTGTGTAGACCTGGGCCATGGTCTTAGGAGCAAGCAGCTTGGGTGGGAGGCAGCTCAGCAGCAGCGCCACCACCTCTCCTGCTAGGGGGTCCTTCCTCCCACTAGCCATCACCAGGTGCTGCAGCCAGGGGGAAAGGCTGCAGCTGCCTGTGAAGGCAAAAGTGGCTTGGCAGCAGGAGGAGGTGCTGTGGGTCACTGCATGACTTAGCAGGAGGGAGGAGGAGTGACGCAGGTATGCACCACCCAGGCTGAATACAAGCAGCAGCATGTCCCTACGCCCTGTGTCCAGAGCTGTTAGTGCTGCCAGACGCCAGACGCTGAAGCTGCCATCTCTTAGAAGAGGCAAGCGGCATCCAGCCAATGTCCAGAACCAGCTGCTCTTGTTCAGCTGGTGAGCGAGGCTGATAACAAGGTCCTGGTTTCCGGCCTTCACTGCGTATGGAAGGAGGAGCAGGGGTGCCTGGGGGCAGAGTTTCATAAGGGCAGGTAGGTCCGAACCCTTGCGTAGGAGGGCCTCTGCCGACACGATGCGCTTGGGATTCGGCTGGCATAACGGGTAAGGGCCAAAGCTGGGGTCTTGAAGGTGCTCTGTGTCTTGAGGAGCTGCTTCCAAGCCCTGAAGGCAAGTAAGAATCCAAGAGGCCACGTCGCCCGCAGTCCAGCCCCTAGCCCGTTGCCATGTCAATGCAGCATATGGCATCGGGCGCCCATGGGCTAGTTTGGGATGCCATCTCAGGAACCAATCGCGTTGGAAGCTAGGTTCGGAGACTACTGAGCGGATGCGTTTGCAGCTACATGCGACAGACCAGGGGTCGGCAAAGTACAGGAGAATGCGCGATAACGTCAAGTCATCAACAGCGAGTAGCTCCATATAGCCTTAAGGTTGTGATCATCCAATAGACCAAAAGGAGTGGCACCGTAGCAGCAATAGGCAGCCGACCATGGCGCACATGGCAAGCTTTCTTTGAAAGGGAAGCTGCCAAAGAAAGCTTTCGATACGTTGACCACATTATCACATCTTCTAACGCAAATGTCTGGGCCATTTGCGGCAAGGGCTGATGGCTTGCTCGCTTGAGGCACCGCTGGTGACTGGTGTACTGCAGGCAGTGAGTGATCCTCGCACAAGATCTAAACTAGTAAGATCGCCACTTCACTTCGACCGAAACTGCCCTGATACCTACGAGATTTACATGCATCGACGTGCCAGGGCGGTTGAAAACATACGACCCCCATAGCACCCCACAAAGAAACAACCAATAGGGCTGGCAGCAACAGCAGCTTTCTGCAGCTTGACACTGTCCCACCATGAGCTTCAAACAGCCCTATCTGCCCAAACATGCCGTTAGCTTGATACCCATAATGTTTTCAGCTTCCTTTCACCAACAAAGATTAGTGAAGAGGTGACGTGAACCCATCACGTCATCCTACACCAAATATGATCCAGGGAGCACTGCCAGTCAGACCATCCATCTATACCATTGAACATATTCAACACGACTTTCCTGAAGTGCGAAACATTATCCACAGATCCACTACAATGAAATTGCGGGATCAGAAACAGTTGGACCTGGAGTTTGGTGACACAGGTGTTTAAAGCACGGGAGGGTGCGGATAAAAAGCAAACTGGGTTGTCATGCTAATGTTGAAGCTGCCTACTGGCCCTAAATTATATTGTAACACTGCATTAATTCAGGCAAAGAAAAAATCCGTGCTGCCCTGATTTGATGATTGATTGACTGCCCTGCAAGTAAAACTCTGGGGTTTCAGGTCCCCACCGGGCCGGCGCAAAGGGCGCACAAAAGTCAGCAAAGGGGCCCGGCTCCTCCTTTGCTCAAAAGTAGTGCATCATCGGCAAGAGCCAGGCAGGGTGGAGACAAAATATATTATAAAAACGAAATATGACACCCAATTAGCATCTACAAACACATCATGGAGGTGAAAAGTGGCTTGACTCACAGGGCTGCAGGCTACAAGGATTGGACCACCACTCTGCAGTCTTCTCCTTCAGCTCTGGTCCCCACTAGTTCCCGCAGTTCTCCTTGCGGCCTCCTCCCTGCCAGCAGTGCATCAACAGATCCAGATAAGCTGCGGTAAACCACACACCTGCAGCACAAATGATACCATGGCAGCAGCAATAGGATGCTAGGTCAAAATCTAACGTCTTTGTAAGCAGAGAGGATGTGATTATAAAGGTGCCAAAATCAGAGAGTTCCATGCTCGAGCTACTTTGTCGCTCCTTGTTTCTGTTAACAAACAAACAAACAAACATTTAAGGTGCGGCAACCGCAAAGGGCTGCTAGGTCGAAACGACCAAACACACCATCGGATGGGTCCAAAAACAATGGATTCCACACCACCAATCAAGAGAAATACCCAAGCATACAACCAACAAATCACCAGGAGGATCTATCTGTTTCCAAATCAAACACAATCCAATGCTGTGATGGGTGTAACCTGGCATGGTGGGAAAGCTCATGGGGTTGGTAGAAGCAACATGAGAGATCATAATGCCCAGCAAAGCAGCGTGATCAGGGTTACCAATGCACAGCTTTGCACACTAGAGCTGTGCTACCGTAAATGCACACTTACAAGACTTCTAGACCCAACCACTGAACTGGTATAGAAAAGGCAGACGCATGGCATGTTCGTCTTCTCAATGATACATCATCATGAGTAGCATGTAGAAACGCATGACATGACATCTCAAACATGCCGGGAACACACCTGTCAGGAGCTTGCATATCTACTAGGTAGCACCCGCCTGCTGCTGCTTCCCGGGCAGAGGGAGGACCGTGAGTGCTGCTGCTGCTGCTACTGATGTGCAAACTACCATCACCTCCCTTGTTAACGCTGCTGCTGCTGGCAAAAGCTGCAGCCCCAGACCCTCCTGCTCTTGCATTGGCTTGGCTGCCAGACCCTGCACCCAGCAGGCCAAGTGCTTCCAAAAGCATGCTGGCAAACTGCTGTTCACGCTTCACCTCCTCCTCCCGCTGCTGCTGCTGCTTTTGATAATCCCCGTGATCTGCTTCCCAGTCACTCCAAGTCCCTCTCACAACTGCAGATGCCTTGCAGAGTTGCTCACTAGCCAAACCACTTCCACTGCTGCTGCCGTTGCTACTGCTGCCCCTGCCATCTGCTACAGCCACAAGCTCCTCCAGGCAGCTGTATCCCTCCAGCACTGCTGCTACTGCCACCCCTGCCTCCAGTGCTTCCAGTAGTGCTGCTACTGCTGCTGGGTGTGGTGGCAGGTCATCCACTAGCAGCAGCCCTCCTTCTGAACCACTGCGTGTGAGCAACTGTACTGCTGTGGTAATGCCTGCTGATACTGATGATGGTTCAGGACCTACCAGCAAGCGCTGTGATCTGCCTAGGTAACTGTGATAACAGCAGCAGGAGCAAAAGCACAACACAGTTGGTGGTATAAGGTGAGGGGCAGGGTTCAGTTCTCATGAATTCAAGGAGTGTTGGACCCTTTTAAGGAGACAGGGTAATGCACAGTGGACTAGCAACGGTGGAAAATGTAAGCACACGAACAAGCTGGCTGATACAGACTGAGGATAAGGTCCGGGGCGTTTGCAGATTCAGTGGCAAGGGAAAGCATAAATGGGGCGAGCCTACCTACAAGAGTAGCCTAACCAACCTATTACAAAAAATGCCTTCCTAACCACAAACAATGCTTGATATTCTGCTATGGTGCCATAGCTTCAGCTGCTGGTGCATGGACTGCTGGCTGATCATTAGCATTGTTACCCACTGCCACGACTTTCAAGCAGGGTGGCAAACCCGTTCCCCCTCCTCCTCCTCTCCTCTACCCATATACCACACTCTCCACGGATCCCATTCCCCATCTCCAAGACCCCGCTCTTCATGGATCGCCTTCCCCCTGCCTTCTTTCCCTCTCGCTCTTCACCCTCTCCACAGGCCCTCCCAACCCTCCAGCCTCGCTTGCCTCCCAATCCATCTCCGCCTCCCTCTCCGCCTCCCTCTTCAGGCTTCCACCCCCCAACCCCTTACCCTCTCCTTCCCTTCTCTCCTCTATGCCTTCACCCCCTCCCCCCTAATTACCTATGAGGTCCAGGTCCTCCTCCCCTCCCCTCCTCTTTTCTGTGCTCTATCCCCTTCAACCTCCCCACCCAAACCCCTCCTTTCCTGGTTTCCCTCCCCCCATTTACCTATGAGGTCCAGGTCCTCCTCCCTCCACATCTCCTCCCCCCCCCCCTTCCCCCCCTAATAACCTATGAGGTCCATGTCCCCCTCCCCCTCCCTCCCCCCCTAATTACCTATGAGGTCCAGGTCCTCCTCCCCCCACATCTCCCTCATGCTCCACCACCACCACTTGACCACTGTACTCCAGATGCTGCTGCTTCTCCTTCTCCTCCTCCTCCTGCTGCTGCTGACTCTCCTCCCTTCTCTGCTCCTGCCCTCCTCCCCTCTCCCTCCCTCTCTCCTGCCCCCCTCCCTCTCCTGCCACTACCACCAGCTGCTGCTGCCTTTGCTGCTGCAGCTGTTGTTGTTGTGTCATCCCTTTGGCAATGTCCCTCAGCATGCTGCTTCGACCAGAGCCCCTTGGCCCCAACAAAAGCAAAAGCCCCGGAGCACCAGCAGATTGTAACGGGAAGGCCACTGGAACAGGGTTCATGCTTTCACCCTCAGCAAAACCATTACCCATCCGCTCCCCCGCAGGACAGGCCCCATCCTGATGAGGCGCCGCAGCCCCTTCCCCACTATCCCTGAGAGTACCACTGCTACTGCTAACGCTGCTGCAACTGCTACCGCTGCTGTTGCCGCCGCTGCCACTGCCACTGCTATTGCTGTTGTTGCAGCTACTACTGCTGCTGCCGTTGCCATCAGTATTGGTGAACATGTTGTCTGCATGTGCAGTATCCCTGCTATTACCACAGCCAATGGTCCTAGTGTCAATACTGCTGCTGTTATTACTACTCCTTTTACTGCTGCTATTGCTGCTACTGCCAGTGCTCCTGCTGCTACATCTACACCCTGGTACCATCTGCAGCAGCACATCCTGTACCAACCTCCAGCCTTCCTCAAAACCAGGCCGCCCCACCTCTATGGTGATTCCCCACACCCCAGTGCCATCTGGAGTGAGTACAAGTGACGCAGTGTGTAACCCACCCCTCATCGGCCGCAGCTTCAACCCACTAACCCTTGCCCCCAACAATGCTCTCCAGTCCATCCTGCTGTCAGTAGCCCATCTCTCGCTCCAACAGTTCAAAGAACCACTTGTGTGACTCCTGTCACCTGGTGACCCCTGCAAGCTGCTGCCACTGCCACTGCTGCTGCCCAGTCCACCTCCTGCTGCAGCAGCAGTGTCCACCGCTCTACTTAGTTGTGCTTGCTGCTTTATTAGGAACTCCAGAAAAGTCAAACCAGAAGGAATGTGCCATTTAAGCAAGTCCTGAGAAAGACACCCTAGCGCCCGCCCGGCCATTGCATGCTGGTAACTCCTGCCATTGCTGAATCGTGCAGTGCAAGTCAAACCGTCAAGTGGACTACTTTCCTGGAAGCTGTCCCGGAAACTGGGGAAGGGCAGGAATCCTTGTAGCAGCAGCTGCTGCAGCTGAACATGTGGTGGGAGGGAGAGAGCTGAGGGGGCGTGTTGCAACAAAGACCTGCAGCAGGGTTCATAGCAAAAAGACTTTAATGACAAGCTGTGATGCTTCTCTCTTGCAAAGATGCAAGCATTAATGACCAGGGCATACAGCAAGCAGTACCAGGTAGATGAAAAGCCTCAGAGTTACATGCAGTGGCTGCAACACTCACTGTTACATTACTTTATACATGCTTTATTAGAAGCACGAAGCATACTACACTATATATAAGCAGAAGCAAACTGGGGTCTCGGGCAACGGCCAGCTAACAACAGTGACCATTGGAAGCACTGATACCAGCAGAACCATCAGCCCTTGCAGTATGAGGGGTTATGATCATACTAAATCCATGATATGCCAAAGCATAAGTGCCATAAGCCCAGTATCTCAAAGAAGCAGGGGGGCTGAAAAGCGTACGACCACATCTCTGACAGTATGTGACCAGGTACTTACTTGAAAATGTCAGGGAAGGGCCGTATAAGCTCCAGCGTCTCTGCATCAGGCTGCCACTCCACATGGCTTCCTGCTGCTCCTGCTGCTGCTATTGCTGCTCCTGCTCCTGCTGTCGCTGCTGTTTCCGCACCATGACCATCTCCTGATAGTGTCTGGGGTCCATCTGCCACCACAGTAGTCAGCTCATGCTCCTCCGTAACTGCTTCAAGTGCCCCGTGTTCCTCATCCTGCTGCTCTTGCTGCTGCTCCCCTTGGTGTTTCTGCTGCTGCCTGGGCTGATACACCACCACATGCTGCTGCTTTGTTTCTGCCCATTGTACCTGCAGCTCGTACAGGCAATGAGGCACCAAACCTCTGCAACATTTTGCTGACTCACTTGCACCACCATCACTGCCACCTGCTTGCCAACAGACTTGTCCTCCTTGCTGTGCTACTGCTGTCTGTTTAGATGTTCCTGCTGCTGCTGCTGTCAGTACTGCCCTCTCCGTATTAGTCACACTTGTCTCAATACTTGTGTCACCAGGTGGCACTAGCAAGTGCTGCAGCTCTGAAGCCAGTGCTGCTGGTGCTAGCTCCAGTATCCTCATGGTCTGCTTGATCATCACCGCAATCAGGTAGCGTACATCCAAGGTCACGTAATCCAGCAGTAGCGGGTCTAAGGGACGTTGGGCTACCTCCCACAGACCTCTGCAAAGCACAAGGTGGACAGCAAGTATCTCATGGCAAAGGCCAGTAGATGCTGATAATGCCCTAAAGCTTCTGGTATGCTGTATGAGCAGCAGAAAATGTGCATGCTCTGGGGTGAACAGCATGGTATTTGACATGTAAGAAGCCAGTCCACCAAATGACCTTCTAACATTGACTTCCATTTTGAGCATCACTTTTCAAGTGAAGTTGGGAACAAGCAGGCTCCTATTGGGCTTACATGCATCACGCAGTTACTGAAGAGGGATGTAAGTGGCTGCCTGCAGCTGCAGGAGTCAACATTGTACAACCAGGACCACACTTTGTAGAACCTCCTGCGGAGCCTCATTTGTACATTGCGCCAAACTAGAAGAGCATCAGCTGAGTGGGTCAGCACCATCCATCGATCCATCATGCATCTGATTAGAGAGAGAAGCTACCCAATAGCCAAATGTATAGGTACAAAAACATAAGCAGCAATCCCAGCTGCTGAAGCTTTGAAACAGCATCCTTGCCTTATGACAGAACAGAACTTCTCTCGGCATACGTCCGATCCAATCTAGCACTAGAAGGGTAAAGCAGGAGGGGTGGAACAGGAGGCGCATGCAAGCGAGCGGCAAGAGGACACAGGGGCCTACATCAGGCACACGGGGGTGAGGGCACAGTGCTTGCCACAAGGCATGCCTTGAGACATAAACGCAATTCCAGCAAGTAGCTCCATGCCTTGGTTCCTGGCTCCCACTTACCCCCTGTGTGCCTGCATCTCCACCACTCCATGCATCTTGAGCTGGTGCTGGTAGCCGTGCCACTGCAGCAAGTTACCCAGAGATAGCAATGGGACAGTGGCCACTGCATCTGCAAAGCTCACCCGGGTACCAAGGGCATAAGAAGCCTTGTGCAGCAGCTGCACATCCACTACACCAGACAGCTGGATGCCAAAGTCCTGTCGGAAGAGCTTGGTCTCCTGCAAGACAAAGGTCCATAAGTCTGGATGGTCAGAACAGCAGTCTCAGTACCAGGAGACTTTGTTGAGATGTTGTTGGACCTTGCATTTGAATATAATGGTGTCTGCATCCGTACTTGTGACCATCCACACTGACAACAAGGAGTGGTGATATCAGCTCAAAACCAAGTTACATGACTAAGCTGGAACAAAAGGTTAGTCAGTGGTTAGTGCCCTGCAATAAAGACAAGCGAGACATCCCATACACGGACATCAGATCGCTGGCAGTCCTACTCACGTTGTTAATGAAGTGTGTTTTTAACCTTAAGGCAGTAGGCCAATCCTTCTCAGTAAAGGTACTTTGCATCCTATAACATATCCAGCCGCATATGTGCAGCCTGGTCCGTGGCAGACTTCCAGACATTCTCTTCTCCCTTATAGCACTCAAAAACAACTGAACTCTACTCCATCTGACCCGCATTGTGAACATTTAGTGGTGTACCGGTAGCTTCTTATCAACGAAGTCGGATGCTGCCCCACCTTATGTGCATCATGAACTACAGTTGCAATGCTGTCGTCCTGCAGAACGGGCCTCAGGGACGTCATCAGCTCAGATGCTGCTGCTCCACCCATATCATACAGATCCAGGATGTACACAGCGTCAGGGTAAAGCCCTGGAGCAGAGAAAACACAGGAATGTCATATTCCAAGAAATCTGACTCGGACCAACCGGAAAGATCGGCCATTTAAACACTCATACAGAGGAAGATTGCACAGAAGCTTTGTTTCTGGACGCCGTTCGAAGATGATATGACTAGACATGTTATGTATGCCAACCATACAACCCAGGAAGCAGAGCATGAGAGCAGCAGGTGCTACAGCAAACATGTCCCTGGGACCCACAGTAACCTGCAGCAACAGGCCATAAGCCACAAGCGATTTCATCTATACATAAAAATCTATACATAAAAAGGAAGCAAAAGCTCCTACGGGCGCATGCATAGCAGAGAGCCCTAAGCTGCCATTACCTGTACCTGAAACTAAGGCAACGTTGCAAAGTCCTGTATTGCTGCACTACATCAGGACTCCAAAGCAATTTGTCACATCTTTTAATGGCAACCCTGACAAACATTCCATTAAGACTGGCTCAGAATGTAGTTGTGTACATGGCACACGCGATACCATCTGGGCCTTTCCGGAGCGCTCTCAAAAAGCACAAGCTGTTGCATACATCCTAGATCTGTTTTACTGCAGCTTGCACACATCCTAAACCTATCTACACAACATAGTTGTAGCAGTGCCTATACTGACCTGCCGCAGGCACCATGATGGCTGCCACCGCCATATGGTCCCCTCCCTCACAATCCAGCGCAATCACTGACACCCTCTCAAAATGTTGCAACATCCTTGCAGCTGCTGCACTGCCCACTGCTCCCTTCCCTAGCACCACCTGCTTGATAGGCCCTGAACCCTCCCCCGGCAAGCAGCCAGGATGCAGGGCTAAACCTCGCAACCCAGGCCGCACCACCCGTCGCTTTGTGTATTTGGATAGGACCTGTGCTGCTGCAGCAGCATGAGACCAGGTCTCCCCGCTGCTGCTGCGGTCACTTTCTCTACTGCTGCTGCTGTTGGTTCCAGGAGCTGAGGTTGTTCTGAGGCTTGACACAGTGGCAGCAGCAGCAGCAGGAGAAGTACTGCTAAGAGGGGCACCAGCACCAGCAGCTCTGATTTGATCGCTGTGGCTAGGCCTTATGAGAGAGATTCCTGTTGCAGCAGTATAGTCAGTCATGAGCTTGGTGACATCCCACAGCACCCTGGCCTCTGTAAGCTTAACCCTGTACAGTCGGAAGTAAGGGTCAAAATGCTGCTCAAAAAGCTCCCCAAGCTTGACTCGCCTAGGGCTCTTGTACTCCTGAAGAAGTGCTTCGGTCTGGAGCTTCCTTAAGAAGGCGCCTGCAAAGATGTGGCGTAAAAAAGGAAGGGGCATCAAATGATTGCCAGCCAGCTGGATACAGTAACTTTCCTCAAACTGAGAGCCCTCCTTCTCGTTTACACAGGGCTCTATAGAAAGGAAAGAATGTTGATTGCGCAGGTCACAAGTCAAAGTAATGTGGGATCCACAGACTGCAAAGCACACAAACAACGCAAACAATGCTTTCAGTGCGACTCATTAATCTTCCACTGGTGAGCTGCTGAACCCAATATGAAGAAATATCAGGGCACTATTTTAGCGACTTTTTCACCATTCACCTCTGTGACGTGTTGTGCATACCATACTTGCCAGGCACACACCTAAATAGTTCCCCTTGATATCAAAAGGCCTGGTTGCAGCCTCTGCATCAAAATCCAGTGATGTTGTTCCCTGCCATCTGTCCACCAGAAACTCTGCGGTTTTATACTTCAGGAAGGCTGGCAAGCTGTCACCTGGAGGATACGCCCAAGATGCAGCTGCTGCCAGCTGCTCTGGGTTAAGGCCCTGGAGATCCACTGGGCTGTCTGCTGCTGCTGCTGCTACGCATTTATTTTGCAGCACGCTGCTGCTACTGCTGCTGCTGCTTCTGTCAGTGGTAATGGTGGAGGAAGTGTCTACACTGCTGCTGCTGCCGCTTTTTATCGGCCACGGCAGACGCATAACAGCTCTGATTTGTCTTGCATCCCCCACAAAATGCTCTGATACATTAAACCAAGTGCTGGAGAGCAGATTTCGCACACTCCAGTCTCTGCTGTCTGTGGTTGAGAGGCCAACCTCCTTCCACATGCTAACCAGGTCATCACCTGGTTGTGGGACAGAACAGGGTGGCAGGTAACATATGCAATCAGGGACAAACACCTTTCATAGAAGAGCTCAAATGTGTCTTGACAAGCATGCATTTGCAGGTTAGAACCACAGACTACCGATAATCCAGCAACCATGGTAGAAGAGCAGAGTCTTGTTAAGTGGATGTATGTGTACCCTCAATGGGAAATAGGAGGTAGTAAGGCCATGGCATGCAAAATTTAGTCCTTGGGGGGGGGGAGTGCACCATGACGATGCACTTCTAGGTTGAACCAGACTTCCTCCTCATCCAGGCCACTAACACAAGTGCTATGGCAGACCTGTTCCGACTGTAATCACATTCAACTAACCTATTTCTGGACCCCCTGGAGATGTGTCGAGTACTAGGGGTACCCACCAGAACTACACGACATGAATCTGTTCTAGAAACAGAACAGGACTGTGACTTATCACTGCTCACAATCCAAGCAGCTGCATAGCTCCTTTATCAGTTCTGCTGCATGTGTGCTTGTTTCCTAACCCCTCGACGGTCCTGCACGTCCCCTCATACCTGCTTCAAACAGCAACAATGAGCAATGCTACATGTTTAGGCATATATTGTCATACACGTCGAAGTTTACCCGTATTCTGTTCCACCTCGCTGTTCTTTGTGACAGCTTGAGGTGCGGGGCCTATGGCACTTATTGCTATGGCATATCATGAAATGTAATAATAATGAGCAATGCTACTCCAAACACCAATCAAATCAGACCACCCACCTGCCATTGACAGCTGCACATCTGGTACTGCAGACCCAGCCACGTCCATCAGTGCTCTCAGAGGGACCCCCCGCCACACCAACACCTCCTTCCAGCCCCAGGCCCATGACATCAGCAAGCCAGTTGACCACCACACAAGCACCCTGTGCTCTGGCTTGCTCCAGTCAGCAGAAGCAGCTATACCTTGTATTGCCTGCAGTAGCTGCAGTTGCATTACCTTTGGAACCCCTTGGCAGGGGTGAGACATGAGCAAGTCCCACAGATCATTGGGCATGCGAAGCTGCTGCTGAAGGGAAACTGCAGGACCATCGTCCTTGATGCTGCTGCTGCTGCTTGCACCAGCAGCCTCAACTCCAGGAGGTTCCACAGCCTTAGAGCTGGTGGTAGTTGTGCTACCGCTGTTGCTGCTGCTAGCACCAGGGACGTGCCCCGCTCCAGCTATAGTGGCTTGGACACCGGTCAACTTCTCAAGCTGCATGGCCATCTTCATATGGTGGGTATGGCTGATGTCCCCTGCCTCATGTCGAGTATCTCTCAAGTCAAACCAGAGCTTAGATAACAGCGCTCTGAGGGGAATCCGTGCACCCTTTCTGGCCCAGCCCATCCGAGCTTGGAGGGATGCCATATCATCACCTGCACAAATGGTGAACAACAAGGTCCTTCAACTACTTTAGGGCCTGGAACGCTTACAGGGCTTCTAAAGCAAGGACAATTTTGGTATTAGGTGGCACTAGATGGCTCTGGATACTGTAGTTAGGTAGGCCAAGTTGTATATATGAAGTGGAGACACACAAATGGGACAATCACCGTAACAACATTAACTACCCTCACAATCCCATAAATGCATAGTAGTTACTGTAGACTGCCATTGCAAAGCTGGCAGTGGCAGAGCTCGTGCTCAACCACTAAGTGCATCCGCCGCATCAGCATGCTTGAATGTATGGGGCTCTGCAGGATGTGGCTCTGCGGCAAGTGAGCAAGTGTAAGGAGGGATGTCTTTATGAGTGATTTTACAGTTGCAGAAAAGCCAAAAATCTCAGAATGTTTAGACCCTATTTGTGCAAGGTCACATGTTATTGGCCAAGTCTCCCTGCCTCATATGTGAGACATCATACCTGGAAAACCTCAGCAAAGCACCCAGCCTATTTGAGCTCCAGACTTTGCTGAGACTTTCAAGCCATGACGTCTCACTTATGCGGCAGGGAAGCGTGGCCAATAACAGGGCGGGGAGTGGCTGTCCCATCTTTGAAATGTTTGCAGGGGAATTTCTTACTGAGTGGAATACTGAGAGGCGGGTGGTGCTTTCATCTTCATGCTTGAGAGGTGTGTAGCACAAGGTGAATGAGCCCACTTGCCCTAGTATTGGCAAAATCCCCAGGGTCGAGCCATGATGCAACAAAAACAGTATAACTCAGGAGCGCATGCAATGGAGACAACAGCCATTGCTCGTCCCTTGGACATGCATGGCTAGCCTGCCCCACTACAACAGGGCATGGCGATGCTTTAGGCTTGCAAATCCCTGTGCTGAAAGAAGATTCCTCCAAGCCTTGCTTATACAAGGAAGATGGTACTGATTCTGGCACTTCCCGCTCACTGCAGCGAGCAAGATGTTCTTGACGTCCTGGATTGGTGGTACTGGCAAGGCTTGTTGCAAAGAGGGCAGCTATCATTAAGACGGCATTGCCCACACCACCACTTTCATCTACAAGCAAAAGATTTGGGACCAAGGGCTTGGCATGTGCACTGGGTTTGGTTTGTAAAATTAGATCTGAAGACATCCCCAAAGCAGGTGGCATTGATTAGCACCCCAGTTGCTTATGCTGGTTGACTTCAATCTGATGACGTGAGGAAGCCACTGCTGCATGGTGTGGTGGAGCTGAACTCCCATACATCCACTTCCCTTTTAAACCAATCCGCTGTATTGCTGCTGGTCTGCCTAATTTGCAAACTCGTTGCACCTGTTACGCTATCTATCCACCTAACTATCTGTCTATGTGAATATCTACCTATCTATCGATTCATCTATCTAACTATCTATGGAGCTATCTATGTATCTATCTACTATCTATCCATCTGCTTTGCCATCTCACCTATTTCGGACAGAGCCACCTCCGGGACATTCCCTTCTAAGCCACTGAAGCTCTTTAGCGTCCTCCCCCTCCATTTAGCCTGTATCTGTGTACGCCTCGCCCAGCCCACCAACACCCCAGCTGACCACCAGGCTACCAGCTGCTGCTCTGGCTGCTTATGATCGATGGCAGCTGCCATGCGTTCCAAAGCCCTAATGAGCTGAGTAGTTGTGACACATGCTGGCCATTGTTGGCATGGCAGGAATAGAATCAGCTCAAGCAGGTCGTCTGGCATATGCAGCTGCTGGAGAGTGCTCTTCAGGTTAGACATGAAGGGGGAGAGGGTGGTGCTTGGCTCATCCATGCTGGTGCTGCTGCTGCTCCTTAACTCATTACCACCACCGCTGCTGCTGCTGTCGCTGCTTCCCATGTTGATCTCTCTTCCAGCAGCCTTGGCATCTTCGGTTACAGCATCTGCACCAGCGGCCTCTTGCTGCAAACCTGGTCCATTGGCTAGAAACTCAAAAGCTGCGAAGAGGTCTTCTAACTCCTTTGCGTCCGTCAAACCCGGAGGAGAAGTTGCAACCTACAGGGCAACAGTGGCTACTTGTCACACGGGGGCTGCATCACGTGCTCTGAAAGCATTTGTGCGTACACAACCCACTCCACACATGCATGCCAAGCCACACATAGTGGTAGTGGTAAAGTTGACAATGCAAAGAATGACAGATCAACCACCCCAATTCATACCTCATGCTCCTGACTTTCTGAGGGCAAGTCTGGTTGTGCAGCTGGCTGCTTGAATTGACGGGCGCTTGATTTAAAGTTGTGTAGTCTGCTGTTGAAGGGCAAGCATGAGCCGGTGCAGCTGCTTCTGGGCCTTAAGTGTCTGATTCCACAGGGCAGCCGCACAGCTACATGCATGGATCCAGTTCCGCGTCCGTCTCCAGCTACACTGCGACCAAGGGAGAATGAGCCTGCTCTCATCTGGTACATAACTAGTGCAGCTAGGCTCTGTTGTGGCCGTGGTAGCTGTATGGACGTTGCTTGCAGAAAGGATTGATCCCATGCGGTGCCATTCTGAAGGTTTTAACTGTCCAGATATTTACATATTCGCCTTGAGCTTGCTTATGGCCCTGCCCGTGTCCGAAAGCAGGATCTGCCAAGCTTGGTGTCTAAGTGGTTGGCATGCTTCCGTTGCAGTTGGGATCGGTCGATGTATATAGATCCCATGGAGGTAATCAACCTGCCCGGTCTCTTTCAGTTGCGCGGAGCATTCAGGCTACAACTGCCGTCACCAGGTGACACCCAAAGCGCCACTCTGGTGCCAAAACGTCACCGATTGACGGTCAATGACCGTTCAATCACAAGAAGCATGTGAAGGAGGCCAAGAAATCTCAGTCAAGCTCATTTCTTGCTGGTTACTCCTGCTGGCTTTTCATTCATGTGGTTACCACAGCTTAAATGTTTGTTCTGTTTGTCATTGCCTGCCAAAAGCCTGCACCCCTACCCTATGTGACTGATGCACATTGAAGCATTACGGAGTACAACTTGGGTCCGTATATGCGGCCAGAATCCCCCTGCAGTGTGCTGGCAAAGAAACTGACCCTTTTACCCATATCAACCCTCAAACAACATCAAATCTTCAAAGATTTAGCCCGTGGCCCTCGTACAGACAATCCTGGTGGCCATCCGTAGACCAAGTAGACATTGTCTGACGTCTAGCATTAGTGGGTCTTAATTGGGTCATCCCAGAAGTGGCTGCTGGTCATCCAGGGTTTGTATGTATGCCAATATGCCGCTTCATTTTATTGAAATGTCAGGACTGGCAGCATGACAGTGCAATAATGTTTCTGATCAGTTGAGTTGAGTTGGAAAATCCATCCCACGCTCTCGTTTGGACAGTGTGCAGTTCCGTCTCTGGTCTCCACTTTCTACAGTCAAGTAATGGTGCATTGCATCGTAAATATGCCGGAAGGTACTCAAGCTTCATACACAACAGTTCTCCAGTGTACTTTGACTCACCAAACACTGCCACTCCCTGTGCTATCCGCCGAAAGATCAACATCAATACCTCCCATGTACATATCTTCCTCCTCCACCTCCCAACTACCTGCTGCATGCTGCTCTCCAAAACCTGCTGCTACCCCAAAAAGCGCAGCATCTCCTTGAGACACTGCACTGTCCTCTTCCATCACTGCATAACCCCCTGAGCATGCATCCTCAGCTTCATAAGCATCACTGCCATCCACAGTTAAGTCTTCCACTGTTGCACCCTCTTCTAAACCCGACCCAGGCATACCAGAAACAGCCAACTCACTCCGAGTAGCAGCAGCCTCAGCATGTGTGGGCATGGCCCTTACTGCCGCTGCTGCAAGCCCTTGGGTAGGGCCACAAGAACTGGCCATGTCTGGCATTAGAGGCATGTGCGCAAATGTACTGAAAGTCCCACCGGCCAATGGAGTGTTGCTGCTGGACACATTGCTCACAGCAGCACCTTGAGCATCAATGGAGACTCCAGCAGCAGAAGCAGAAGCAGCTGCCCCGGCTGCTGGCGTTAAGTCATTCCTTCTGCTGGCAGGGTTGCGAATAGGTGCAGCTCTATCCGCTGAATCAGAAGCTATGGCTGCAGCTGCTGCTTTGCCGCTGCTGCTGCTAGATGCATCCATTTTATCGCATACAATGCTTTTTGTTGCATGGCTGCCAGGGTCTGCTTGCATTCTCGGGGAGTCTGATGCACCAGGAGTTCCTGCTGCACTGGCTGAACTGCTTGCTTGCAAACTCTGCCCAGT
The DNA here is from genome assembly GCA_963556185.1 of Pseudopediastrum boryanum. Taxonomy (NCBI): domain Eukaryota; kingdom Viridiplantae; phylum Chlorophyta; class Chlorophyceae; order Sphaeropleales; family Hydrodictyaceae; genus Pseudopediastrum; species Pseudopediastrum boryanum. The sequence goes on from OY744493.1 coordinate 7,199,217, forward strand.
TTGCAGTCTCTGCAGGTTCCATAGGTCATGGCTATGCCCTGGGAAAGATGCTGGCAGCGAGCCTTCTCCAGCCGGTGCTGGGACAAGTGCATGCTGCTGTAACATCCTCTCGTGCTGTGGGTTGAAGGATGAGCCAACTGCAAAGCTTCTTTCTTGTACTGCTCCTGCTGCTGCTGTGCTATCTCCACTTGCATCATCTCTCCTGTGTATGGGTGCTGGACTGCGTGAAGTGCTGCCAATTGCAGAGGTTTCTTCACCCATCCCTGTCATGTCCAGTACATGTTTCTCTGTGGTGCTGGTCTGAATGTTGCTGCTCCTGTCTTGTTCACTTAGCTGTGCCTGTCCCTGGTGCGTAAGCTTCACTTGCTGCTCTCCTGGCTTCTGCAGCTGCTCCTTTTGCAATTCCCTTTGCTCCTCTAGCGGCTTCACCTGCTTACTGAAGCTGCCAGCTGCCATTGCCACTGACCCTGGATGACCACCTCCTTTCACCGCAGGCTGTTGCGCTACGGAGCTGCTCCCGCTGGTGAAGGACCTGTCTGCTGCTACAGGGCCAATCTTCAAGAGATTGGTTCTGAGATGCCGTGGAGTGGGCTGCTGTGTCTGTGAAATGCTGTGTAGAGCAGCACGTGGCTGAGTACTCAAGGACAGCTCCACCATGTCTAACTCCTGTGCAGCAACCACCTGATGGGAAGGGCAATTGTGACAGGAGGTAGTATCAGCTACAGCGTTAATTAAAGATCACCCTGTCAGCTAAAATTGCAACAGTCCAGCATCCTGTTCTTTCTCTTGATAACTGACATGCAAAGCACATTTGATATGTGTGTCTCTGGACCATGGGAGGTAGCACACCTCAAAATGGGACTCAGCACAGAAGGCGGATGTACTATCTGACCAGCACCACTGCAATCATGGCTGGCATTGACACACAGCAATATCAGTGATTATCATCATGCCTCACCGCTTGCAGCTGCTGGTTCTGCTGAGCAAGCTGCTGCTTCTCCAGCTGCAGGCGCTTGATGTGCTGCCACAGCGTCTCCTGACCCTCCTGCTGCTCCTGCTGCAGCAGCTGGTAGCTGCCCTGCAGCTGCTGGTAGGAGTGCTGAAGCTGCTGCAGCTGGTGTGCTGATGTGGACTGGGCTGCAAGAGCAGCCTGCAGCTGTGCCTGGGTGTGAGACAAATACTGATGAAGTGAAGAGATTTGGGAATCCCTGCTTTGGGTAGCAGCTAGGGTGAGCGATTCCAGTTTGTCTGGATGGATGGAAACCTGTGGGAGCATAAACAGCAGGCGTAAGGTTTGGCCGGAAGCAGGAATAAAGATGGGTCGCATTGTTTTTACTGCAAACATGCAAATGGTGAGATCGGTAGTTTCTGTGAAGGCCCTTTTGCATATATCATAGGTAAGGATGCATGGATAATCACACGCCTACATTTCCTTTCTTGACACAAGCTCATGGACGGATTGGTAGGGCTTAGCCTCGCATTTCTGGTAGCCTGCACCTTTGCAATGACCAGAAGCCTTTGGCACAGCACTTTGCACCCTGGGCCATACATGAAACCTAACCAAGTCAGGGGCTTAGTTACCGCACTCCAGACAATGTAACATACCCCAGAAGCACTGACTGGCCTGCTTAGGCCGGTGTTCGGTCTTCTGATGGAAGACGTGCCCCCATGGATGGTCAACTGCTCTTCATATCGCCTGATGCGAGTCTGCAGCCTTTGATTCTCTGTCTTGAGGTGCTTGTTAGCCTCCTTGCGCTCTTGTAACTGCCAAGTAACGTCACGAAGCTTCTCTTTAAGATCATTCAGGTCACCTGGGTGGTAGGAAGCATTGCCACATTGGTGTGATGTGACACAAATGGTGGTCCCATGCAGGTGACCATGGGTCAACGGGGTTGTCAGCTGGATGTATACGTACCTCTGCTCGTGTCCCTCCAAACTTGGGCCATCGTGGAGAGTAGGAGGTATAGTGAAGCTCCTCTTATCTAGTGCTCTTGCTGACTTGGATCCTACTAGTCCATCATCTTTGGTCGCGCGCACTCCGTCCAGGAAGGATAGTGAGCCGAATGCAGCTGGCCCAAATGCAACCGAGACAATGAGAAAGTCGAGTTGGAAATGATCACATGCGTGACATTGCTTTTGGTCGTTCTATCCGTTGGATATCTGCCGCGTCGGGAATGCTACTTCTTTCAGTGGCAGTAGCTGGCTGAGTGACCTCGCTGGTGACCCGAGAAGGTTGGCATGACGACAGGATGTGAAAACCTGCCTGCGTAATGCCATTAAGCACGTGACAGCAGGCTCGAAAGTGTCAACCTGGCTGAGGAGGCTGCGCACAGCAAGTTCGCCGGGTGTCCTTCTGGATGTTCGAATTTACATCACAGAGCACCTAAACAATCACACACATTCCCTGCTGCCTTGATTCATACTGGATCAGGCGTATTTATAGAAGTATGATATGTGTGCACTTGTGGCCATGAGCCCGTACAAGCATGCTTAGTATATGCGACGCCAAACCCTTCCAGGGCCGAGCGAAGAAACAACATGGATGAGGAGAAGGCCGGCTTGGCAACCATCGATGACCCAGAGGAGCTATCCACAGTAGACGCATCACATGGTACCGAGACAGCTCATGAAGCCGGTGAAAGCCTCATCCCCGACAGTGCTGGTCCTTACCTGCAGGAGGACGAAGGAGGCATTAGTCAGGTAAGCAAATCATGGGGGACATGAAAACATGTAACGAGCAGGACTTGCTGAGATATACAGTTTACACATCTCGCTTGGCCACTGCGACGCCATGCAGGAGCAGGAGCAGGAGCAGCAAGACATGGGCCCAGCTACAGATGATGCAGACAGTGCCAGCTTGGCAGCCCAAGAGCAAACTGAACCATCCGGATTATTTGCAGATGAGCATGAGGCAGCTGCAGTGAATACATGTGTTCCTACGGATGCCAGTACAGCAGAAGCTGAGACATCGTGCTTGGCAGGCCTGCAGCACCAGCCTTCCAGCTCAGAAGAAGCGTCTGCATCAGCCCAAACTGACGAGCCTGTGTGCACAGGCGCACCTTTAAAAACATTAGCAGCAGCAGAATCTGCCAATACGGGAGTGGAAAGAGAGCAGGTGCCTGGAGATACAGCAACATCAGTGTCTTCAGCGCTAGTAGAGGGAGCAGCAGCAGTCCAAGAAGAAGGGCGACCTGCTACAGGCTACTTCCAAGAGGGACTTAGGGTGAGCCATACATCATGTTTGGTATGGGCAGGCAGAATGGTCTACCTGGCAACACAGATGATGGCAGATGCATAATAGTTCCCTAGTACTGGCTGTAGACTCTTGCCTTCGCACCATTAAGTCATGTATGAACACAACAAATCAATTAATCATGTATTTCAACAGCTGTTAGGGATGTGTTTGGATTTATAGAGAGGCTTGGTGATGGGTGGCTGGACGAGGCAGACATGTGGGCTGTACGAGTGGGCATGCATGCCAATCAACATAACAGGGAGATCAGCTGCATCTGACCCTTCAGCAGTGGTTTTCTTCCGGTAACAGCTGGCATTCAACAGCAGACCTCACTTTGTATTTTGAACACACACCTTGTGCACATGCTGCTTGTCTCGCTTTAACATTAGCCATAGCTCCTCTCCCCAAGTTCTAGCAGGGCCGATGTTTTCATTGCTGCATGTGCTGCTTCCTTGTCACCCCCTGCTCCCTGCTGACTCATGCAAGCTTTTCAACTCCTCCTGCTTGTTGCATGGTCTGTGCAGGCCATTGATGTTGAAGTGGACTGTGGCCCTGGCGTCCCATGCCGCTTGGTTCATGTGCTTATTGATGTGTCCAGCAAGTCCTCGAAGCTGTTCTTGGGTGGGTACAGGCACAAGCTGAGTGGGCAGGTGCATCACCATGCCATCACTCAGACCCCCAAGGACCCCAAGTACCCCAAGGGGACAGAAGCCAAGCTGTGCCGGCAGACGCAGACATATGATACTTCTGTCACTAGCTGCCAGACATTGCGGGAGATGGGGACGCAGATGATGAGGCCTGGGGTAGAGCTGGATGAGTCAGGGGACAGGTGAGGTCTCACTAGCAAGGGACTGGAATAGGATTGTTGGGTGAATCAAGCTTGACTTCCATTATGATGGCCTATGTTGATGTGATCAGTATTCCTCATAGAAAGACTGGTTGAATACGTACGGGCCTGATGCAGTGCAGCTGTTCAGCAAGGGGTTTTTCCTTTTGGATGCGTGCCCCGGATTGACATTGAAAACAGAGTCAAGGAGTGTCACAGCAACCGGCTGCAAGCAGCTTCTACCGTTAGTTTATCTGCCTTTCCTACTTTGCGTTGGCCACTCTTAGGCTATCAGCAGATGAGTCAGAGCTCCTTGGCAAGGGTTGTCTAATGCAGCTGCTCCCATTTTGTGAGCCATGATACAGCGGTTTTTTTAAAAAGGCCCTTGGCCCCATATCAGATCCCATGCCGCAGCCGCTGGAAAATCTGTATCACCAGTTCATGCAGTCTCACACGTCGGCAACTTTCAGGAAGTTGTAGGATTCAAAATAGCCCAACAATTGCTTTTATGCATGATGTTTCAGCATTATCTGCATATGACAGTTCTGCAAAGGATGCCACCCTTTACATGCCTTTCTTAAGAGCATTACTGGGGTGTGCTTCTTGTCAGGGTGCTCACCCCTCGCCCGTACTTCACTGCGGATCAGGTGGGGGCAGTACGTGCTGCAGCTGTCGTCACCATACAGCGGTACAGCCGGGGATGGCTCGCACGGAAGAAGGCATGGGGACTACGAGGCAACAAGTCAGAGCGGGATGCTTTCCTGGCAGAGCAGGCTGCCAAGCAGAAGGCAGAAGCAGAGGAGAAGAGGAGGTAGGGAGGGTTGGTTGGGCCAGGGTGCTGCAGGAGCCCGCCAGGAAGTGGGCACAGCAAATGAAGGGAAATAAATAGGAAAGGGGAGTGTAGCAAGGGGCAAGGCAAACTTGCCTTGCTTGGGAGGGGATGGTGACGCATCTTTCAAGTGCTGCTGTGCTGTGAGGCAAAGGGTCTATGATTGGACTCAGCAGGAGCTGGCCAAAATGAGGGCATGCAAGCTATAGTACTTGATGGCATGCAGCGTCGTCCCGCTTTTACGTCGTAAGAAGGTCTTGCAACACTGGCATGCCTGATAGCTCATGTGGTAGCTCATGTGTCGAGAATGGATTTGCACATCTGAATAGAAGCCGAGGCAGTAAAAGACGGGTTTCCTAATGACCGGGCCATGCTCAGCAGTGGGAGGTGAGACACAGGACTGATGCACTTACTGATTCCTCTGTGGCATTGTTGTGTTTGCACCAAGTATAGACTAGAGTCCCAGTGCCCCTAATGGGGTTGCACTGCAGCCTTTGTTTTGAGTGCTCTATAAAAAATGTGTTTGAAGCACAAACCCTGTTGTTTGCTCAAAAGTGCATTACAGTTTGGAGAAGTCACTCTGTTGGCATTACTTCCCCTTCCACCACCCAGGCAGGAGTTGTCCAGACGGTTGCAACCCATCAAGGGCTCGGACTTCCAGTTGCTGCACACAGAGCTGGAGCAATGGCGGCACCAGGAGACAGCTAAGATCAAGGCGGCTGGGCTGGACAAGGAGAAGGAGCTGGTGAGATAGGGACATAGGATTTGCTGACAGGACAGATAGCAGGGGAGGGAGGGTGCATGTTCCTGGGGAGCACAGGGTCTGGAAAGCTTGCTGGCAGTAACAGCACAATGATAAGGTTTGGTTGGTGCTGTGGTCTTTGGCCAAGGGGGATCTCAGGAAAGTAAGACAGGACTGCAGGAGTGCTGCATGCAAGGGTGAATCTAGAAGACATGGTCTAAGGAGAGGCTGGGCCCCTGTTTGCAGGCATATGGAAGTTAGTGGTGGCTCACATTTCAGCCACCAGGGGTAAAAGCCAACTCATTGCAAGTGACTTCAAAATGTATTGACTCTCTTAGACACCAGTTTGTCAAAAGTACTACAGATGGCAACGGTCAGAGTTCAGCGAGCTTCGAAGATTGTAGGTCTGATGGACCCGTGGCTGCTGAGACGGCTTATTCTGTATAAACTTTGCACCTCCTCATCCACTCTTTCGTGTCCTGTAACAGGCTGCCCTGCAGCTTCTGCTGGCTAAGGAGACGCGGCTTATTCAGACCATAGACAAACTGCGCATTGGTGCACGGTCTGTGGTGAAGGCACTGGCTGACCATCGCACACTGGGGGGCATGGCGGCACCACGGACATGGGAGCTGCAGAATGGTGCCAAGGTAGGCCGGCGGGGTGGGGCTGGGAGCACTTCTCCAGAGCTGCCTTTTTTAAGATTGTATTGCAAGTCTGGCATGTAGGTTTCAGCTCCTTTCTGTAACATGTCAGTGTCCAGTCAAAAAAAAGGGAGGTGAGAGCTACGTGTAATTGAACATTTATTGGTATGGGCACTTCTTTGAATGAGGCTTACATGAGAGTTTAGTGGTGGTCTTCATATTTGCATTTCGGTGTTGAGAAGCTGTTCTTGCTGCTTGCATGTGTCGTCAACTCTACCATGCACATCTTGTACCAACAACCAGCTTGATGCTTGCCAAGAATGCTTGGTCGTGCGGTGATATTGGTAGCTATAGCCTGACCGTAATATTGAAGAGCCGTCAGTTCCCTGCTCCTCCCATGGCAGGTGGAGGTGCACACTCCTGCTACAGTGCGTGCTCAGGAGCTGCAGCAGTTGTACAGGGGCCTCACAATGCAAGGCCTGACTCTGGATGAGCGGCTTGATGTGCTGCTGCATGTCAAGTGGACCGTGAAGGAGTTTGACTGCTCTTTGACCCGGGAGTTGGTGGAGCTGATTGACAGAGAGGCTGACTTGGTCAACAGGTAAGGTGGCAGGTGATGAGGTTAGTCAACGGCGGCTGAGCGGTTGAGTGATTGCTTAACTGCTGCTGCTAATTTAGGAGCTTATCACGGCAGTCATAGGGAGTGCGCACTGATGCACTTCTCTTTTTGCTTGGAATTGCTTCAGCTGTGATTGTCCCACACTTGGTGCTCACGATAGAGCATTGCGGTACTTCATGCTGCTACTGATGTGTAATGTCAGATGTGAAGAGTACGAAAAGCATAGTGACTATTCCATTGGTGAGCATGCAAGTTCCGCGGTTGACTTGACTAAAGGTTTCACTTGCTCTTGGCCTCCTGCTAGGGGCCGTGACCCCAAGACCCTGCAGGGCCTCCGCAAGCGGATCTCAAGCCTGTTCCTAACCTTCTGCACAACACCAGACTTCAACCCAGAGGCAGCACGGTTCCAGCTAAGACCTGCAGGCACTGGCAGTGGTGCCAGCAGCAGCAAGAGCAAGGGTGTGATGAATGCCACAGCTGGCAGGCTGGCTGCTGCTGCTGGTGTGGAAGATGAGAAAACGTTCGTGTATGAAGCAGCTGAGCCAGCAGCAGCTAGAGCTACGTCTCAGCTTAGAGATCCTTGCCAGATCAGAGCATGCTGATATAAGTAGGGAGCGGGGATTCTTCTGGGAGTTTAACTGTGTGGTGCATGCAGTGGCTGTCGCCTTATCCATTCCCATGGCTTTTGCAACATGGCATCTCAAGTATCCTATACAGACACCTATTTGGTCTATTGAGCGGTTGAGGTTTACCAGCCTAATGGATAAGCAGACCATTGCTGGCAGGCGCCACCAGCAAAGATAGACGGACTGTACTTCTCGGCGACCCTGACTTGACACAGAGCTCGAAGGAGGCATGGGGGTTTATGCAGTTTTGTCAGACCTGTACCAGTACCCAGGGGAGGAGGTTCTTATAGCAGGGAGCGTCTCATCCTCCCAGTCACCGTTCATGCTCTTTCTATCAATCCATGCTTAGATTAGAACTTACTAAGATGCAACCTCAATTCTCTTGCTTCAGTGACCGGCACCGGTGACCAAAAGGCACCAGGTGACTAGTAGCCTCTGCTAGTAGCGGTACGAGTACGGGCTGCTTTGTGCAGCTTCACGGAAGAACAGACAGCTCGACTAACTCCAGGTTTCATTACATTGAGCGATATGACCGGCAATGGGGTCATGCCAACCCCATAGAGGCCAAGCTTGGCACATCCTGCGTCCCGTCTGTTGTGTCAGGAGAGGGGGGCAAACAGGGAGGTTGCTCAAAGCGAGCATGAAATGTTGAAGCTCTCTTTAAAGGCACTCTATGGTATCACACCGCCTGCTAAGCAACATCAATACAGCTTTCACCGTCCTACAGCTAGCTGCACATATCGCGAAAATCTGCATAAGTAAACCGCAGTCTCACCTTCCTTGATCGCCGCTGTCAGCCGCACCAGGCTCCATGCAAGTAGCCGTGCGCCTGACCTTTGCTCTCAAGCACCGCTGGCCCAGAAACAGCTGGCCTGGCATACACGTGCCCTTGACCTGCAGACTGCAGAAGTATGGACCAAGCATCCGTCAAATCAAGGTGTCAGCTGCACGCCCGGACTCCCCATCAGACTCTCAGCAACTTGAGGTACCGCTTAGGGAATCTTTGAGCGGCAGATTGGGCTTGGATGGCAAGTTGTACTGCCAGCCTTGTTTCTAATTGATGCACCTGAAGTGTGTCCATCCTGATTGTTGCTTAAAGCGCATGTCAAGGCAAATGCTGTGTGACGAACTACCCCTATTGTATCACAGGTTGGCAGTTCTCGAGTTCTAGCCAGCATGAACCCCGTAGAAAAGCTCTTAGCAGGTAGCGTTGCAGCATCAGGTAATGCCCAGAGTTTGCAGCACAAGGCCGCTGGTGCGGATGCTGTTCCTGAGAATGTCAAGGCAGCTAGACGAAAGAATAGGCCAAGGAGGAGCCTCAGCAGCAGCAGCAGCGGCGATGAACCAAGCAGCAGCAGCAGCGCCACAGTGGTCCTTGAACACAGTACATTGCTCAAAGCTGCAGAAGGCTGCATTCAAGGTGCACCCTCCCATACCAGGATGGCTGCAGATGATGTTGCACCTGCAGATGGAGCCATTGGTACATCAAGGAAGCATAAGGATGAGGCAAACCCTGTGACGGGAGTAACCACCAGCGTTCTAGGAGGTGCTGATGCTGGTGCTGCTTTCTCAGATGTTGACAGCGGTACCCTCACCAAGGACAACAGCAGCAGCAGCACAACCAGCACCAGCAGTGGAAGCAGCAGTGGTTCAGGGAGCCATGACACCACCAGCAGGAGTAGCAACACGGTTGGCCCCCTCTCAGCCGCAATGTCTGCTATTATGAGCGCCCTACAGGAGCTGCGAGCAGTTGTGCGCCTGCCGTGGCCCCAAACAAGCAGCAGCAGCAGCTTAGATACTTCCCCCACCACTACCACAACCAGCAGCACCAGCACTAGCAGTAGCAGCGACCCGCAAGGTCAGTGCACAGCAGCAGCAGCAGCAACGCCACTAGGAGCAACAGACAGTCCAGTGGATCTTCAGGGCCTTAACCCAGAGCAGCTGGCAGCAGCTGCATCTTGGGCGTATCTGCAAGCTGACAGCTTGCCAGCCTTCCTGAAGTTTAAAACTGCAGAGTTTTTAGTGGACAGATGGCAGGCAAGTACATCAGCGGATACTGGTGCGGAGGATGAAGCCAAACCTTTTGATGTCATGGGACACATCCTAGGTGGGTACCTAGGAAAGATGGGCATACACAGCACTTCACTTACAGCAAGATTGTGAAGGAGTGCTTGACATACAGTAGTAAGTATTGTTCTCGCCAGTAGCGGGCCGGATGACTGCAGTAGCTTTCTTGTTCAATGCATCCCTGCACATATATTTGATGTGAGTGACCTGTGTTTTCGATTTGAGGCTGCCAAGATTACTTATGAATTCCGGTGGATTGTGAAAGAATGGGCCTCGCTTGGTGAAATATGACCCTCTGGCTGGCTGGCGAGTCATTGGATGGCCCTTATTTTGCTCAGTACCTTTTTGCAGGTGTTGTCTTCAGGGAGCTCCAGACTGAAGCACTTCTTGAGAAATACAAGAGCTCCCAGCGAGTTAAGGTTGGTGCGCTTTTCAAGCATCCTGACCCTTACTTCCGACTGTATAGGATGAAAGGTACACAGTTTTGGGTGCAGTTGGATGTCAACAAGCTCATGGCAGACTACAATGCTGCAGTAGTAACCAAATCTCCTAAAACGCCTAGCCACAGCCCTCAACTTGGAGCTTCTGGTGTCGGTGCTAGTGCTGCTCCTAGCAGTATAGCTCCTGATGCTGATGCTGCAACGGCTGTGTCAAGCCTAAGAGCGACCTCAGCTCCTAAAAGCAACAGCAGCAGCAGCAATACAAGTGACCACAGCAGCAGCGCGGAGGTGTCCACATCACTATTAGATATGATAGCGGGGCTTAAACAGCCACAGCAGCAGGGTATGCAGGAGCTCCTTAGAGTGCCCATTGCTACCCCCTGGTCTCATGCTGCTGCAGTAGCACATGTTCTATCAACGCAAAGCAAGCGAAGGGTAAGCCGGCCTGGGTTCCGAGGTTTAGCCCTGCACCCTGGCTGCTTGCCTGGGGAGGGTTCAGGGCCTATCAAGCAGGTGGTGCTAGGGAAGGAAGCAGTGGGCAGTGCAGCAGCTGCTAGGATGATAGAACATTTGGGGAAGGTGTCAGTGATTGCGCTGGATTGTGAGGGAGGGGGCCATATGGCGGTGGCAGCCATCATGGTGCCTGCAGCAGGTAAGTCTAGGTACTGCTACAACAGTTGTGTGATAGGTACCAGGATGTGTGTAAGCTTTGTGTGAAACATTTCAAGAGGTGTGCCAGAGCTTGCAGAGATGGCCTGGGGTAGGGATTTGTCTGGACAGTACCTGCTTCTGCCATGTACACTACTACCTGCTGATCTAATGTTTATCAAGTGTTCATCAGGGTGCAAGAAACTGATTTTACATAGTGCTTTGGAGGCCTGGTGAAGTGCAGCAACACCGCTACTTTGCAACGTTGCCGTAGTTCACATGTGCAAGTACTGGCAGCTTAGGCTCTCTGCAGTGCATGTGCCAGCAGGGGGGCATCTGCCTCCCTTTTCATGCCTAAACAAGGAAGTTTGGGCCTTATGGCATGTTGGTGAAGGTCACTGTGCGTCTCAGGGACATAATACTTACGGCGGCTGCTGCTCTAACACCCTTCGTTTTGGGCCCTTTGGTCGGTCCACATACCATATCTATCACATGCATAGACGGCTTCCAAGAGCCAGAGCTACTGTGCCATGCTCCTCCATATGAGTTAGTATAGGGCCTGTTTCTCCAGCTTGCCTGGGGTAGACTTGAGAATAGAATCAGGCCTATATCTTGAAGGCCAACACAGATCAGCACGCTCCTGTATTCCCTTTGCTGCAGGGCTTGACCCTGACACTGTGTACATCCTGGATCTATATGATATCGGTGAAGCAGCAGCATTGGAGCTGATGACCTCCCTGAGGCCTGTGCTGCAGGACGACAGCATTGCAATCGTGGTTCATGATGAACGCAAGGTGAGACAGTATCTGACTCTGATTAGAACTGCTATGTTAAGCAGGAACATAGTCTGGTACTTACGTACACCCTGGGTCCAAGCTGTATGTGAATACTCAAAGTGCAGTCACAAGTGCAATCTGCATTGTGCTGACCACCTCTCAGTCTAAGTACCGAGTAGCTTTGTAATCAGCATACAAGAAGGCTATAGGAACCATGGTACAATAACTAAGTGCCCAATACGAGCTGTCTCCTAGAGTGGATCCAGCTGATGGTGATTTGAATGCTATAGGAGAACACAGTGTTTGGAGGTTGGCCATGGATCAGGCTGCACATAGGCTGGTTGGGATATGCTGTAGGTCCTAACTATCTCAACCAAGGAGAATCAGTCCACTATATTAAGATCCATCAATGAAGGTAGTTTATCAGCCAACCTGCTAAAAAGTGCCGTTTTTACAAAATGGTATATGTGTATGGGATTTCTCAGCTGTCCTTATGGGAGGAGACCAACCACTGACTACAGTAGTATCTTAGTTGTAACCTGGTGTTGATTTACTGGTGTTTATTTATTGGTGTTGATTTATTCTTATCACTCTTTGCCATAAGTATGGATGTAGACATCCTTGTTTCTGGAGGAGAAGCTCAGCAGAGCTCTTGAAGAATCCTGGTAATGAGCCTGCTGTTACGACCACCCAGCCGTGTGGACCTTTAACTTGCAGGAGATCAAGCTGTTCCAGCAGGACTTTAGCATCCAGCTGTCTGGTGTAGTGGATGTGCAACTGCTGCACAAGGCTTCTGATGCCCTAGGTACCCGGGTGAGCTTTACAGATGCAGTGGCCACTGTGCCATCGCTGGCTCTGGGCAACTTGCTGCAGTGGCACGGCTACCAGCACCAGCTCAAGATGCATGGAATGGTGGAGATGCAGGCACAAAGGGGGTAAGAGGGAGCCAGAAACTCGGGTATAAAGCTACTTGCTGGGAGTGAGGTTATGTCTCAAGGTATGCCTCGTGGCAAGCACTATGCCCTCACCCCCGTGTGCCCTATTGTGGCCCCCTATTGCGGTTTGCTTGCATGGGCCTCCTGTTCCGTGCCTCCTGCTTCAGTTCTTCTAGTGCTAGATTTATCGGATGTGTGTCGAGAGAGGTTTTGTTTTGTCATGAGACAAAGATGCTGTTTCAAGGCTTCAGCAGCTGGGATTCCTGCTTATGGCTTTCGGACAATACTCGTCTATCTGATTATTTTTTTCAATCATATTGATGATCAGACTCACTTACACGATGGTGATGCTCTAGTGAACACAATCAAAGCTTTGCATGTGATTTACAATGTTTAATCCCTGGGCTGCCTGATTGGTAAGAGGCAGTGACCTTGGCCCTGCAGCTGCAGGCAGCACAATATGATCCTGCTAGTTCTCAACATGATATGTGAAGACGATGCTCAGCATGGGATTCAAAGACAATTGTAGCCCGAATGTTCTGTCACATGTCGTGTACCAAGTCATTCATCCCCAGGGCATTCACATTTTTTGTTGCTGGTACAGCCATGCCACAAGCTTGAGGCATTACCAGCTTCCAATGACCTTGCTTTACACATGTTCGCCTTGTGCTTTGCAGAGGTCTGTGGGAGGTAGCCCAACGTCCCCTAGACCCTCTGCTGCTGGATTACGTGACCTTGGATGTACGCTACCTGATTGCTGTGATGGTCAAGCAGACCATGAGGATACTGGAGCTAGCACCAGCAGCACTGGCTTCAGAGCTGCAGCACTTGCTAGCGCCACCTGGTGACACAAGTAGTGACACAAGTGTGACTCCTACGGAGGGAGCAATACTGACAGCAGCAGCAGCAGGGACATCTACAGTGGTAGCAGTAGCACAGCCAGGAGGACAAGTTTGTTGGCAAGCAGGCAGCAGTGATGGTGGTGCAAGTGATCCAGCGACAGGTTACAGAAGTTTGGTGCCGCATTGCCTGTATGAGCTGCAGGTACAATGGTCAGAAGCAGAGCAGCAGCATGTGGTGGTGTATCAGCCCAGGCAGCAGCAGAAACAACAAGGAGAGCAGCAGCAAGAGCAGCAGGAGGGGAAACACGGGGCACTTGAAGCAGTCACGGATGAGCATGAGCTGACGACTGTGGTGATAGATGGACCCCAGACACCATCAGAAGATGGTCAGGATGAGGCAGCAGCAACGGGGGCAGGGGCAGCAGCAGCAGGAGCAGCAGGAAGCCATGTGGAGTGGCAGCCTGATGCAGAGACGCTGGAGCTTAGGCAGCACTTTCCTGACATTTTCAAGTAATAACCTGGTCAATTAATGCCGTAGATGTGGTTGTACGCTCCTTCTGTCTTGCTGCCTCTTTGAGATATGGGGCTTTTGGCCCTTACTTATGCTTTTGCACACTATGGATGTAGTAAGATCGCAACGCCTCAGTTCTCCAATGGCTGATGGTTTTGCTGGTTTGAGTGCTTCCAATGACCACCTTTATTGCCCGGACGTTGCCCAAGACCCCGCTTTGCTTCTGGTTTTCCCTTCTTCACCTATGCTAGTGCACTGTGCCTAGCGCGTCCTAGTAAGGCATGTAGATACTAACGTAACAGCGAGTGTGTTGCAGCCACTACATGTAACTCTGAGGCTTCTCACCTACCTGGTACTGCCTGCTGTATGCCTGGGTCATTAATGCCTGTATTGGTTGCAAGTTAAGATGCATCCATTGCCTATTTTGTAACTATTTTTGCCATGAATCCTGCTGCAGGTCTCTGTTGCCAGCTGCCCCTTCAGCTCTCTCCCTCCCAGCACATGTTCAGCTACAGCAGCTGCTGCTACAAGGAGACCTGCCCTTCCCAACTCTCAGGGACAGCTCTCAGGGAGCTAGTCCACTTGACAGCTTCAGTTCCACTGCACAATTCAGCAATGGCAGGAGTTACCAGGAAACTATGGAGGGGCGGGTGCTAGGGGCTGTTCTCGAGGACGTTCTAAAGTGGCACATCCCTTCTGGTGCAACTTTAAGGGATTATCTAGCAAAGCGGGAAGCGCAGCAAAGGACAGCAAGGGACGCTGCTGCTGCAACAGGAGTTGGACTGGGCAGCAGTGGCAGTGGCAGTGGCGTGCAGGGGTCACCAGGTGACAGGAGTTACATGGGTGACTCTTTCAAAAGCGGGAGTGGCAGTTGGGCTAGAGTGGATGGAGAGGGCAAGAGTGGCTGGGGAGCATTGCCGGGGGAAAGGGTTAGTGGGATGAAGCTGCGGCCGATGAGGGGTGGGTTACACACTGCGTCACTGGTACTCACTCCGGATGGCACTGGGGTTTGGGGGGTGACCATACAGGTGGGGCGGCCTGGGTCCGGGGAGGGCTGGAGGTTGGTAAAGGATGTGCTGCTGCAGATGGCACCAGGGAGTAGATGTAGCAGCAGGAGCAGTAGCAGTAGCAGTAGCAGCAATAGCAGTGGCAGTAGCAGTAGCAGCAATAGCAGTAGCAGTAGCAGCACTAGCAGTGGCAGTAGCAGCAACAGCAGCAGTGGCAGCAATAGCAGCGGCAGTGGCAGCAATAGCAGCAGTAGCAATGGCAGTGGCAGCAATAGTAACAGTAAGAGGCGTGACAACAGCAGCAGTGCCAGCAGTAATGGCAGTAGCACCATTAGGAGGGTGGTTGCACAGTTAGCTGAAATGGTCACCAGCTCCGTTATCAACGCCAGTAGTACTAGCGGCAACAACAGCAGTAGCAGCAGTGGCGGCGGCGGCAATAGCAGTAGCAGTAGCAGCAGCAGTAGCAGTAGCTCTGCGAATGATGGGAAACGGGAGGGGCCGTCTTATCAGGATGGGACCTGTCCTGAGGGGGAGGGGATGGTTAATGTGTCTGCTGAGGTTGGGAGCATGAGCCCTGTTCCAGTGATGTTACCATTAGGCCCTGCTGGTGCTCTGGGGCTCTTGCTCTTGTTGGGGCCAAGAGGCTCTGGTCGAAGCAGCATGCTGAGGGACATTGCTAAAGAGATGACACAAGAACAACAGCAGCAGCAGCAGCAGCAGGGGCAGCAGCAGCTGGTGGTAGTGGCAGGAGAGGGAGGGGTGAAGGAGAGGGGGAGGGCGCAGGTAAGACGGCAGGAGCAGAGAGGGGAAAGGAGTCAGCAGCAGAAGGAGAAGGAGCAGCTGCAGCAGCATCTGGAGTACAGTGGTCAAGTGGTGGTGGTGGAGCATGAGGGAGATGTTGGGGGAGGAGGACCTGGACCTCATAGGTAATTAGGGGGGGGAGGGAGGGGGAGGTGGACCTGGACCTCATAGGTTATTAGGGGGGGAAGGGGGGGGGGGAGATGTGGAGGGAGGAGGACCTGGACCTCATAGGTAAATGGGGGAAGGGAAACCAGGAAAGGAGGGGTTTGGGTGGGGAGGTTGAAGGGGATAGAGCACAGAAAAGAGGAGGGGAGGGGAGGAGGGGGTAGGAGGGCAGGGGGTGGGCAGTGAAAAGGGAGGTGGACGTGAAATTGGGTGGCGAAATAGGCTGGAAGTTTGGAAGGGCCTGGGGGAGAAGCAAGGAGCGAGAAAAATTATGGCGGGGGAGGCGATCCATGGAGAGCAGGGTCTTGGAAATCGGAAAGGGGATCTGTGGAGAGTGTGGTATATGGGTAGAGGAGAGGAGAAGGAGAAGGAATGAGTTTGCCACCCTGCTTGAGAGCTGTGGCAGTGGGTAACAATGCTAATGATTACCCAGCAGTCCATGCACCAGTACCAGCAGCTGACGCTGTGGAACCATAGCAGAATATCAAGCATTGTTTGTAGTTGGGATTGTTAGGAAGACGTTTTTGGAGGTTGGTTAGGCTACTCTTGTAGGTAGGCTTACCCCACTTATGGTTTCCCCGGCCACTGATTCCGCAAAGGCTGAGGAACCTTATGTCCAGACCGCATCACCATGCCCAACGCTTCAACCATTTGTCCTTGTGCTTACACACTGCTGTTCCTTATACTGTGCACTACCCTATATCAGGGATAAAATCCACAACTCCTTACCACAACCCTCATTCTAAGCCCCCAATTGCATCCTGCTTTTGCTCCTGCTGCTACTATCACAGTTACCTAGGCAGATCACAGCGCTTGCTGGTAGGTCCTGAACCCTCATCAGTAGCAGCAGGCATTGCCACAGCAGTACAGTTGCTGACACACAGTGGTTCAGAAGGAGGGCTGCTGCTGGTGGATGACCTACCACCACACCCAGCAGCAGTAGCAGCACTACTGGAAGCACTGGAGGCAGGGGTGGCAGTAGCAGCAGTGCTGGAGGGATACAGCTGCCTGGAAGAGCTTGTGGCTGTAGCAGATGGCAGGGGCAGCAGGAACAGTAGCAGTGGGGGTGGTTTGGTTAGTGAGCAACTCCACAAGGCGTCTGCAGTTGTAAGAGGAGCTTGGAGGGACTGGGAAGCAGATCATGGGGATTATCAACAGGGGAAGCACCAGCAGCAGGAGGAGGTGAAGCGGGAACAGCAGCAGTTTGCCAGCATGCTTCTAGAAGCACTTGGCCTGTTGGATGCAGGGCCTGCCAGCCAAGCCAATGCAAGAGCAGAAGGGTCTGAGACTGCAGCTTCCGTCAGCAGCAGTGGAGGTGGTGGTGGTTTGCACACCAGCAGCAGCAGCACTCACGGTCCTCCCTCTGCCCAGGAAGCAGCAGGAGGCAAGTGCTACCTAGTAGATATGCAAGCTCCTGACAGGTGCGTTCCTGACAGGGAATGTACAAGGGAATGTACAGTGTCATTCATGTGTTGGTACATGCTACCTGTGATCACAGCCCTAACAAACTGGTTGGAGTCCTGCTTGGGTGCTGCACGGCCCGGAGGGCTGTGCAGTGGTCTCTCTTAACATGTATATTTTGTGACGACGGGGCCAGTTGGTAATTGGTAATTTTCAAGGCGGGTTTGCCTCAGCAGTTCCAACCACAGTTCAGTATGTTTGGTTTGGAAGTCTTCTAGTTATGCATGAGGCAGACTGCTGTGCGAGGCTGTGCGAAGCCTGTGCACGCGAAGCTGTGCATTGGTGACCTGGAAGCCCTACCAGACTGCTTTGCTTGGCAATGCATCTTGTTCTCTCATGTTTTCACCTCCCCCGCGAGGTAACCCGCCGTGACAGCTTACTGTTCGCCTTGCCATCAATCACAAGCATTGAAAAAATGAAATAATCGGAATAGGTGAGCAGCTCGAGCACAGTTATTCTCAGACTTTGGCGCATTCCTAATCACATCCTCAATGCTTACAAGGACCTGTGACTTTGACCTAAAATCCTAACGGTGCTGCCATGGTTTCATTGCTGCAGGTGTGTGGTCCACCACAGCCTATCTGGATCTGTTGATGCACTGCTGGCAGCGCGGAGGCCACAAGGACAATTGCGGGAACTAGTGGGGATCAGAAGTGAAGGAAAAGGCCGCAGAGTGATAGTGGAGATCCTTGGTAGCCCTGTCGGTTAAAGATCTTCTTAGCTCCATTATGTGTTTGTAGATGCTATAATGGGGTGTCTGTATTGGCCCTTTTCTGGAGTAGACTTTATGCGAGAGCTACTATCGGTAAGCAGTTTTGGGTTTAGCATTGCTCTCAGTCCTAATACCATAAATCACAGTAGATCCAGTTCTTAAATATCCAGAACAGATGGGAAGTTTTACTGGGCGCTTTTAGTGGCTTTGCTATGAGTATCTCGAGTGGGATTTGTGCTGGTCTAGAACTCGGAAAATTGAAGAGTATGGGTTCCAAGGCACAACCTGATGCCATGTTGGGCAGGTAGGGCTGCTTGCAGGGGAAGCACATGGTGGGAAAGTGTCATGCTGGATAACGCTAGCTGCTGCAGCTTCTGTCCCTGTTTTTTGTTTGTTCGTGAGGTGCTGTGTGTGTATCCCTTCACGGGTAGCCTCCCTAGCACATGATGCTTGTGTCTTCGTAGCAGAAACTCGACAGGGAGGTTCTACTTGTTTCAAGGCACAGGGCTGGCCATTGTTCTTTGTTTCTCGTTAATAGCCAACCTTAGCCTAAGTCGAAGGTGTAATTAAACCCTTCACAGTGACATTATTTCATTGAGCCCTGAGTGCTCGCAAAGGAGAGCTGTGACGACTGGTGATATAGTTCTCACCGTTTCAAGAGGATGGAGCCCCTTCTGAGGCTTACAGTTGCTGACGACATTGACTTCTTGAGTTTTTCAGACATGGTGGACTGGGCTCCGGATGTGACATCTGCACTTAACATGGAGCGACCCTCGCTTCGATCCACAGCCATTTTTGGCACCCATCATCTTATGCGCCTGCAGCTGAGGGTCTTATGCATCGGCGGGCCTCAGATTAGTCCGTCAACGGGTCTTCAGCGTCACTGGGGTGAGACGGGGTGTGACAAGTTACTCACTTTCACCACGCGATCAGGCATCGAGGCTTGTCGCGGCAGGATGACCAGATGTCGGGGCTGATAGCGGCTCCTATCATGCAGAAGCCACGAGAGTGGCACGTTTTCCTTGACGACCGGGTCCTTGCCTCGAAAGTCCGCTTCAGATTGACAAACAGTTGTTTTCGCCCTTCATCTGCTTTGCAATGAGCCATTGAGAGCCTAAACATGTTACGGAAGCATACAGATGGATTTTGTCAGCTTTGATGACAACACTCTTGCACGCATACTTCTGCGTTGTTCCGATCCCAGCGGCTTGGGTTCCACTTGTCAGCGGCTGCACAGGTTAATATCTAATCAGGCCTTTGAGCGAAGATGGTTGCTTACATGGTACCCCAAGCTAGCGGTATGCCGCCCTATGCAGTATGCAGCATTAACCTGGCAACGAGCTAAAGGCTGGCCTATTGATAGAGTAGCTGGTTGGATACTTGACTGTCTGCCAGAAAATCATGCAGCTACTGAGGCCAGCAGCGGCGATCGATGGATGCATGGAGTCGTGGCTGTGATTGAGTATCAGCCGAGGCCCCAAGTCGTGAGGTCCGCACAGCTACTTCTCCGGAAAGGTTCAGGCTTGAAGGCTCTGGTAAAGCTCTGCCCTGAGGCCGGCCTACTGCTGCTGCCCTACGCTGTCAAGGCCGGTAATGCCGAACTCACAACGGCCCTCGCCCACGATCTTAATGCAGAGACCTGGTTTCGCGATCAGGCAGGTGTTATCCATCCACTGGTTAGGGACAGGGCGTACAGCGTCTGGCGCCTAGCAGCAATAACAGCCATGGACACAGGGCGTAGGGACATGCTGCTGCTTGTATTCAGCATGGGTGGTGCGTACCTGCGCCAGTCCTCCTCCCTCCTCCTAAGTCATGCAGTGACCCACAGCACCTCCTCCTGCTGCCAAGCCACCTTTGCCTTCACAGGCAGCTGCAGCCTTTCCCCCTGGCTGCAGCACCTGGTGATGGCTAGTGGGAGGAGGGACCCCCTAGCAGGAGAGGTGTTGGCGCTGCTGCTGAGCTGCCTCCCACCTAAGCTGCTGGCTCCTAAGACCATGGCCCAGGTCTACACAGCAGCTGTCAAGGCAGGAAACCCGGCAGTGCTGCAGCAGCTGTTGACTTGGGTGATACACCAGCACCAGGAGCAGCAGCAACAGCTCAGGCAGCAGCTAACAGCACTACTGGCAGCAGCAGCTGGGGCGGTGAACTGTCTTATTCTAAGGGATCTGCTTGCCTGTGGGGTACACCACAAGCAGTGCAGCAGCAGCACTAAGATTAGCAGTAGCAGCGAGGGCAGCAGTGGTGGTGGTGGTGGTGGTGGAAACCACAGCAGCAGCAGCAGCGGTATCAGTCCCAACATGAGCAACAGCAGCAGCCCCACCACCACCAGCAGCAGCAGCGAGAGCAGCACCAGGATCAGCCCCACCACCACCACCACCACCACCACCAGCACCAGCAGCAGCAGCAGCAGCAGCAGCAGCAGTCACTACCTCCCCTTCCTCCCCTGGTCCATCCTCCCAGCAGAGGCATGGGCAGATGCAATTCTAGCAGCACTTCCCAAACCCGTTTCCTTAGACGACATAATTGCCCGTGAGCCGCAGTGGGTGCACACATCCAACAGGCATGCAGTAGCGCTCCAGATGCACTCGGCTGACTTGCTGTTGTTTGCTGCCGAGCAGGTTGGTGGTGTTAGCAGT
Source organism: Pseudopediastrum boryanum (assembly GCA_963556185.1). Classification (NCBI taxonomy): domain Eukaryota; kingdom Viridiplantae; phylum Chlorophyta; class Chlorophyceae; order Sphaeropleales; family Hydrodictyaceae; genus Pseudopediastrum; species Pseudopediastrum boryanum. The sequence goes on from OY744493.1 coordinate 7,219,736, forward strand.
AGGCAGATTCAGCAAGTGCTGCACCAATACTCTCAAGTAAAGCTTAACGAGAACCAGGAGGGTCAAAATCACTACCGTAACTTATGGCTCTGGATCAACTTGGGGGTGGGCGAAGCACCATTTGCTGAAGGTAGCCCATTGAATTTTGAAATGAGGTTCTCTGGGTATAGTGTTCACCAACTTCGGATGCTGCAGCTTGAACGAGCGGCTGGCAGGATTAGGCGGGGTCAGATTAGCAGTGGCGCAACATCTCTGCTGAACAACGACTCCCAGCTGCAGGCTTTATGGATGGATCAGTTGGAGCAGGCCTTTAGTAGGGGTGATGCTGCTGCTGTGAAATGGCTAGCCAAGCTGCAGCAGTTTCAATCAGTCAGTTTCTGGTGGGCAAACTGCCTCACACACTCAGCTTCTGACCGCACCCTAGCACACCCGGAGTTCTGCTCCAAGGCACTGACGTCTGTCCCAGCATTAGCTCGGGTATCAGGTGTTGATGAACGGTGGCTGATGTCATTGGATGAGCTAGCAGAGCAGTTGCAGCTGCCAGGGGAGCTGTACCGCCGCCTTAGGGACCCTGTTGAGCAGAAGTATGTGGGGTATCTAGAGGGTCTGCTTGTGGAGTTAGGGAGCATGCTGGAGCAGCTAGAGATGTGGCGGGAGTGGGTGGAGGAGGTCCTGCAGCCTGGGCAGTGGGAGTGCCCAGATTTAAGCAAGGAGCTGTTGACAGAGTTGTTACGGGAGCTTCGAGAAGACGTCAGCAGCAGGAGCAGGGGTGGCAGCAGCGTCCGGGGTGATCATGCTAGCGGCGGGAGCAGCGGCAGAGGTAGTAGTAATAGCAGTAGCTCAAGTGGAGATGGTAGTAGTGTGGGCGGGTCATCGAGGGGAGAGGGGCAGGCTGGGTTGGGTGGAGACGATTGCCTGGCAGTTTTCCGCCTGAGGAAGTGGTTGGTGCAGCTGAAGTTGAGTCATAGCGGTGTCGGCAGATGTCGGTTAATGATATCCTATATGCGAGATTGGCTGCCAAAAGGTGGCGCCAGTCTTCCTTCATGTCAGAAACACATGGGCTGGCAGTCGTACAAGAAGGACGGGGCGTTCCCATGTCCTAAGCCTATTAAGCAGGAGGGTGGGCCTGCCAGGCGCAGCAGCAGGGGGGATGCCCAGGGCCGCAGCAGTAGGGGGAAAAAAGGCACAGCAGTATTCCAACACTGCGCTGCAAGCAGCTGCGGCATCAGCACAATTGTTAGCAGCAGCAGCAACAGCGGCCGCACCAGCAGCGATAGCAGCAGCAGCGGCGGCAATAGCAACACGAACAGCAGGAGCGACAGCAGGAGCAGTGTCAGCAATGAGCAGGCAGCGGTGGAGGATGCATGGAAGGAGCTAGTCACTGAACGATTCACGGCAAGCCAGGGGAGGACATGGGCCATGATATGGTCCATGGCAAGACAGTGGCTATATAATGTAGAGGGACTGATAGAGTTGAACGGAGCCGATTGCTTCCCCAGCGCGTCCGGAAGCGTTACCAGCAGCACCATCAGTCCTGGGTTTGTTTGGGATGATTGGGTTGGGAAGTGTCTGGTGACAGATGCTGCTGCTGCTGCTGGTGCGGCTGCTGGTGCAGCACCTGGTCGTCCTGCTGCTGCTGCTGCGGCTGTTAATTGCATTAGGCAGGAGGTAGCTCCCATGGTGGTAGCTATTGTGTTAGAGCTGAAGGATTCAGAGCAGTGGCTGAAGTTGCATCTCCGGGTGCCATTGCTGGAGGCCCTAGCTGAACTTCGAGTGCAAGTGGACGCGCTGCAGTGCTATGTTGGCTCTACTTACAAGCGTATGCAGATTAAGCTAGAGGGTGAACAGCAGCAGGGGCAGTTTGAGGAGCAGCAGGTAGAGGGTGTGCAGACACCCGGAGGATCTGCATTACCACTGTTATCATCAGCTGCTAAGGAGCAGCAACAGCAGTTGGAGGAGCAGCAGCAGCCGCTGTTAATGGGATTTTGGGAGCCAAAAGCAGTGTCCCAATCAGCTTTACGGCAGAAGCAGCAGCAGTGCCAGGAAGACCCCAATGAGCAGCAGCGGCAAGTGGAGGCGGAACGGGAGGAGAAAGGAGAAGGATCAGACACTTTTCAGGGACAGGAGGTACTGCAGCAGCGGAGTCAGCAGCAGGAGGTGCTGACTGCTGTTCCCTTGGAGGAGGACATGGGGCAGCAGCAGCAGCAGGAAGTGGGGCAGCAGCAGCAGCAGGAAGTGGGGCAGCAGCAGCAGCAGGAAGTGGGGCAGCAGCAGCAGCAGCAGCAAGAGCAGGAAACGGAGCAGCAGCAGCAGCAGCAGCAACAACTGGGGCAGCGGAAGCAGCAGGGAAAGGAGCTGCAGCGGGAAAAGGAAAAGCCGCAGCAGCACGAAACGGAGCAGCAGCAGCGGCAGCAGCAGCAGGTGGAGGTCAAAGGGGCCTGCATGCCTCGTCTAGGTCCACCCTCCTTGCAGCAGCTGCTGCTGGTGCAAAGGTTCTATTACATTCGTGCTGGGTGTGCAGATGTGACGGATAAAGAGCTGCTGGGATCTGCTTTGCTGCATCAGCAGTCTGCTTTTGCTGAAGCAGCCCTGAAGGGGAGTTTGGCATGTGATCCTAATTGGTGGGTGGGCACGAGGGGGTTCAGGGAATCTCCTGAATCTGTGCTGAAATCTGCCATGTACTTTGCTGATGGGAGGCTCATGCAGCTGGCTATGGAGGTTTTGAGGGGTTTGGTGGGAGAGGAAAGGTCACCAGCTGGTATGGTGGAGTCTTTTCCACAGCCACCGTTCATGTGGTTGTCGCGGCGGCAGCAGCGGGAGTTTGAGGAGCAGTATTGTGCTGAGCAGGATCAGATGCGTCAGTTAGAGCTGCAGCTGAGGTACATGCCACACCTGGACCAGGGGGTGTTGCAACCAAGGCAGATAGGAGGAGAGCAGCAGGAAGAGGTGGTATGGGATGCAGGAGCAGGAGGAGAAGCTGCAGTAGATTGGGAGGTGATTAAGGGGATGCTGGAGATGCTGAATGTGCCAGGGGTTGATAAGTCCTTGCTGGAGGGGTGGATTAGGATACACTTAGGTCCTGAGGCTATAGCAGAAGATGTAGCGGTTCTGGTGCAGCTGGTGACCGCAGTGGGAGCTGCTCGGCAGCTGCCTTGTGGGGCACAGATGCTGAGCAATAAGGTTGGCAGGAAGGTGCTGAGGAGCAAGGGGGCTGTAGATGTGCTGGGGGCCATGCTGGGGTGGAGCAGCCGTGTTGTTGACTTGGAGGAAGCACCAGAGGAGGTTGACTGGGAGTAGTAGTAGGGCTGTTCTTGTCCCTGATAAGTAGCTCCCACCATCAAGCCATTTCTATAGCAACAGCTAATCATGGGATCCATGCGAGAGCTTCTAACTAAGCAGATTTGGGTTCATCATTAGGTTGCTATCAATCCAAATACCATAAATCGTAGTAATATATCAATGTTAAAGATGTCTGGCACATTCAAAGCAGATGGAATGTTTTACTGGGTGCTTTTAATGGCATTGCTATAAGTATGTTGAGTAGTGGGATTTGTGCTGGTCCAGAAAATTGAAAAGAATAGGGGTCCCAAGGCAGAAGCTGATGCCATGCTTAAGCAGTTAGGGCTGCCTGCAGGTGAAGCACATTGTGGGAAAGTGTCATGCTGCAGAACGCTACTTAGCTGCTGCAGCTGCTGTCCCTGTGTTTTGATTGTCCGTGAGGTGCCACCACCTATGTGTGTATTTCTTTACGGGTAGCTTCGCTCCCTACTAGCACGTGATGCTTGGACCTCATAGCAGGAACGCGACAGGGAGGGTCAACTTTGTTCAAGACACAGGGCTGACCATTATTGTTTGTTTCTCATTAATAGCTAGTATTGCAACCTTGGTCACAACCTTGTTTCCTGTAGTTGTATTTCAACCCCTGACTTGGCACTATCTCACTGAGCCGGCCTGAGTATTCGCAAAGGATAACTGTGGCTACTGGGTGTTGTATGTGTCACCGTTTTATGAAGAAGGAGCCCCTTCTGAGGCTTACAGTTACTGACTATATTTACTTCTTGAATTCCTCAGACATGGTGGACTGGGCTCCGGCTGTGATCTCTGCACTTAACATGGAGCGACCCTCGCATTCTCCCCCAGTCATGTTCGGCATCCAACATCTTATGCGTCTGCAGCTGAGGGTCTTATGCATCAGCGGGGTCATATCAGTCCGTTTCAAGGTCTTCAGGGTCACTGGGGTGAGACGGGGTGTGACAAGTTACTTCTTTCACCACGCGATCAGGCATCGAGGCTTGTCGCCGCAGGATGCCCAGATGTCGGGGCTAATAGCGGCTCCTATCATGCAGAAGCCACAAGAGTGGCACGTTTTCCTTGACGACCGGGTCCTTGCCTCGAAAGCCCGCTTCAGATTGACAAACAGTTGTCTTCGCCCTTCATCTGCTTTGCAATGAGCCATTGAGGGCCTAAACATGTTACTGAAGCATAAAGATGGAGTTTCTAAGGTTTGATGACAACACTATTGCACGCATACTTCTTCGTTGTTCCGATCCCAGCGGCTTGGGTTCCACTTGTCAGCGGCTGCACAGGTTAACATCTAATCAGTCCTTTGAGCGAGGATGGTTCCTTACATGGTACCCCAAGCTAGCTGCTGGCCGCCCAATGCAGTATGCAGCATTGACCTGGCAACGAGCTAAAGGCTGGCCTATGGATAGAGTAGCTGGTTGGATACTTGACTGTCTGCCGGACAATCATGCAGCTACTGAGGCCAGTAATGGCGATCAATGGATGCATGGAGTCGTGGCTGTGATTGAATATAAGCCGAGGCCCCAAGTCGTGAGGTCCGCGCAGCTACTTCTCCGGAAAGGTTCCGGCTTCAAGGCTCTTGTAAAGCTCTGCCCTGAGGCCGGCCTACTGCTGCTGCCCTACGCTGTCAAGGCCGGCAATGCCGAACTCGCAACGGCCCTCGCCCACGATCTTAATGCAGAGACCTGGTTTCGCGATCAGGCAGGGGTTATCCATCCACTGGTTAGGGACAGGGCGTACAGCGTCTGGCGCCTAGCAGCAATAACAGCCATGGACACAGGGCGTAGGGACATGCTGCTGCTTGTATTCAGCATGGGTGGTGCATACCTGCGCCAGTCCTCCTCCCTCCTCCTAAGTCATGCAGTGACCCACAGCAGTGCCTCCTGCTGCCAAGCCACCTTTGCCTTCACAGGCAGCTGCAGCCTTTCCCCCTGGCTGCAGCACCTGGTGATGGCTAGTGGGAGGAAGGACCCCCTAGCAGGAGAGGTGGTGGCGCTGCTGCTCAGCTGCCTCCCGCCCAAGCTGCTGGCTCCTAAGACCATGGCCCAGGTCTATACAGCAGCTGTCAAGGCAGGAACCCCGGCAGTGCTGCAGCAGCTGTTGACCTGGGTGATACACCAGCACCAGGAGCAGCAGCAACAGCTCAGGCAGCAGCTAACAGCACTACTGGCAGCAGCAGCTGGGGCGGGGAACTGTCTCATTCTAAGGGATCTGCTTGCCTGTGGGGTACACCACAAGCAGTGCAGCAGCAGCAGCACTAGGATTAGCAGTAGCAGCAGCGGCAGCAGCAGTGGTGGTGGTGGTGGTGGCAGTGGACACCGCAGCAGCAGCAGCAGCACCAGGATCAGCCCCACTACTACCACCTCCACCACCAGCAGCAGCAGTCACTACCTCCCCTTCCTCCCCTGGTCCATCCTCCCAGCAGAGGCATGGGCAGATGCTATTCTAGCAGCACTTCCCAAACCTGTTTCCTTCTCCTTAGACGACATAATTGCCCGGGAGCAGCAGTGGCTGCACACATCCAGCAGGCACGCAATAGCGGTAGAAATGCACTCGGCCGACTTGCTGTTGTTTGCTGCCGAGCAGGTTGGTGGTTTTAGCAGTAGGCGGATTCAGCAAGTGCTGCACCAATACCCTCAACTGAAGCTTTACGGGCACCAGGAGAGTCAACATCACTACCGTAACCTATGGCTCTGGGTCAATATTGGGGTAGGGAGAGCACCATTTGCTGAAGGTAACCCATTGGATCGCCAGTTGAGATCCTGTGGGTATACTGTTCACCAACTTTGGCTGCTGCAGCTTGAACGACGGGCTGGGAGGATTAGGCGGGGTGAAATTAGCAGTAGCACTACATCTCTGCTGGGCAGCGATTTCCAGCTGGAGGGTTTATGGACGGATCAATTGCAGGAAGCCTTTGGTAAGGGTGATGCTGCTGCTGTGAAATGGCTAGCCAAGCTGCAGCAGTTCCAATCAGTGGGTGTCTGGTGGCAACACTTCCTCACACACTCAGCTGCTGACCGTACCCTAGCACACCCGGAGTTCTCTTCCGAGGCGCTCACGTCTGTCCCAGCGAAAGCTCGAGCGGCAGGTTATGATGAACGGTGGCTGATGTCATTGGATGAGCTAGCAGAGCAGCTGCAGCTGCCGGGGGAGCTGTACCGTCGCCTTAGGGACCCTATCGAGCAGAAGTATGTGGGGTATGTAGAGGGGCTGCTTGTGGAGTTGGGGAGCATGCTGGAGCAGCTGCAGATGTGGCGGGAGTGGGTGGAGGAAGTCCTGCAGCCTGGGCAGTGGGAGCGCCCAGATTTAAGCGAGGAGCTGTTGGCAGAGGTGTTGCGGGAGCTCCAGGAAAGTGTCAGCAGCAGGAGCAGGGGTGGCAGCAGCAGCAGCATCCGGGGCGATCAGGCTAGCAGCAGGAGCAGCGGCAGAGGTAATCGTAGCTCGAGTGGAGATGGTAGTGGCGTGGGTGGATTAGGAAGCGGGCAGGGGCAGGCTGGGCTGGGTTCAGAAGGTTGCCAAGCAGCTTTCCGCTTGAGGAGGTGGTTGGTGAATCTGGACGTGGGTCATAGCGGGGTGGCCTGCTGCCGGTATATGATTTTCTACATGCGAGATTGGCTACCCGAGGGTGCCGTCAGTCTTCCCCCACGTTGCAAACGCACGGGTTGGCAGTTGTACAAAAAGGACGGGCACTACCCATGTCCTATGCTTATAAAGAAGGAGGGTGGGTCTGCCAGCGGCAGCAGCAGCAGCAGCTTGGGTAGCCACAGCCGCAGCAGCACCGGGGAAGAGGGCACGGCTATGTGCCAATGCTCTGCTGCAAGCAGCAGCTGGACCAGCATCAGCAACAGCAGCGGTGGCACCAGCAGCGATAGCGGTACCAGCAGCAGCGCCGGCAACAACAACAGCAAGAGCAGTGACTGCAAAAACGCCGACAGCAGCATGAGCAGGGTCAGCAGTGAGCAGACAGCAGTGGAGGATGCATGGAAGGAGCTAGTCAAGAATCAATTCATGGCATGGGGGGCAACAAGGGAGCCTGAGGGGGTGACATGGGCCCTCATATGGACCATGGCAAGAGACTGGATGCAGACCGTAGCCGGACTCATAGAGCTGAAAGGAGCTGACTGCTTCCCCAGCACAATCGACAGCATTACCAGCAGCAGCATCAGTACTGGGTTAGTTTGGGATGATTGGGTTTCGAGGGGTCTGGGGACAGATGGTGCTGCTGCTGCTGCTGCTGATGATGATGATTATGATGGTAGGGGTGGTGAACCTTTTGCAACTCGCAGCAAAACTGCTTCTGCTTCTGCTGGAGTAGGTGCAGCATCTGGTGCTGCTGCTGCTGGTGATCTTTGCGTTAAGCAGGAGGTGGCGGATGTGGTGGCAGATATTGTTGTAGAACTGAACGAATCAGAGCAGTGGCTGAAGTTGCATCTCCGGGGACCATTGCTGGAGGCCCTAGCTGAAGTTCAGGCGCAAGTGGACGCGCTGCATTGCTATGTTGCCTCTACTTGCAAGCATATGCAGCTAAAGCTAGAGGGTGATAACCAGCAGCAGGTACAGTTTGAGCAGCAACAGGTAGAGGATGTGCAGACACAAGGAGCATTATCAGCGTCACCACTATCATCAGGTGTGAAGCAGCAGCAAGGGCAGGAGCAGCTGTCAGAGGGATTGCGAGAGCCAAAATCAGTGTCTCAATCAGGTTTGCGGCAGAAGCAGCAGCATTGTCAGGTGCAGCAGCAGCAGCGGGAAGACTCCAATCAGCAGCAGCAGCAGCAATTGGAGGCAGAATGGGAGGAGGAAGGATCAGAGACTTTGCAGGGACAGGAGGTAGCTCAGCAGCAGAGTCAGGGGCAGCAGCTGCTGACTGCTGCCTCCTTAGAAGAAGACACCAGGGGGCAGCAGCAGCAGCAGCAGCAGCAGACAACACAGCAGCAGCAGCAGCAGGAGCAGCAGCAGCAGGTGGAGGTCAAAGGGGCCTGCTCGCCTGGCCTAGGTCCACCCTCCTTGCAGCAGCTGCTGCTGGTGCAGCGGTTCTATCACATCCATGCTGGGTGGTGTACTGATGTGACAGATAGCAGTATGTTGGAATCTGCTTTGCTGCATCAGCAGTCTGCTCTTGCTGAAGCAGCCCTGAAGGGGAGTTTGGCATGTGATCCTGCTTGGTGGGTGGGCACGAGGGGGTTCAGGGAGTCTCCAGAATCAGTGCTGAAAAATGCCTTGTGCTTTGCTGATGGGAGGCTCATTCAGCTGTCTATGGAGGTTTTGAGGGGTTTGGTGGGAGAGGAAAGGTCACCAGCTGATAGGGTGGAGTCTGTTTCACAGCCACCGTTCAGGTGGTTGTCGCGACGGCAGCAGCGGGAGTTTGAGGAGAAGTATCGTGCTGAGCAGCATCAGATGAGTCAGTTAGAGCTGCAGCTGAGGTACATGCCTCACCTGGACCAGAGGGTGTTGCAGCCAAGGCAGATAGGAGGGGAGGAGCAGGAGGGGGAGAAGGTGTGTGATGCAGGAGCAGAAGGAAAAGCTGCAGTAGAGTGGGAGGTGATAAAGGGGGTGCTGGAGATGCTGAGCGTGCCAGGGGTTGACAAGTCCTTACTGGAGGGGTGGATTAGGAGATGCTTAGGTCCTAAGGCTACAGCAGAAGATGTAGCGGTTCTGGTGCAGCTGGTGACCGCAGTGGGAGCTGCTCGGCAGCTGCCTTGTGGGGCACAGATGCTGAGAAATAAGGTTGGCAGGAAGGTGCTGAGGAGCAGGGGGGCTGTAGATGTGCTAGGGGCCATGCTGGGGTGGAGCAGCCGTGTTGTTGACGTGGCGGTTGACTGGCAGTAGGGTTCCCTTTGCACCTCAGTTAGCTCCAGGCATTTGGCTGTGTCTGTGAGAGGTAATAATGGGATCCATGGTCTTTTTGCCTAGAGCTCTTTAGTGATGTACATTTGAGAGGGAACATTATGTGAACATTTCCTCGTCGGTTCCCAGCGGTGTGAAGTGGTCAGAGCTGGTCACACTGATGTCAGTTGGCTGGTTACTGCATGGTCACTAGCCCGCTTGTAGCTTTGGTGTGGCCGGCCCTTCTCCATTAACATGGGTCTGCAAGAACTACTTTTGGACATTGGCGGTTAGTGGGAGCTGCATGATGGGTTCAGCAGGACTACAGCGCGGTATGACCGTCAATCCGACATGTGATCTGATCACTGACCGGAGCGAGCCGTTGGCTGTTGTACCTACAATCAATAGGCATGCTGAAGCTTATTGTCAGCTCGTATAGGATCTAAAGCCCATTTTCATGCGATTGCTTGTGGTGGTTGGCTGTAACGAGTCCCGCGTCTGCGTCTGAGCATCCAATTGCTTCTGTTTACTACGACCGTTGGAACCGGTAGCTCGCTTCGGACGGCTACTCATGGCTTGACCTCCTTATAACCCAGGAACGCCAGCAGGAGATGGTTGCTCATTGTCGCTGCCCATCGATGATTTGTGCCGGTCGTGGTGGTCGGTGCTATCTCATCTGCGCATGCAATCCCTCGACCGAACCACCTCCTACTGCATGTGGATTGACACAGGAGGGCCCCTAAATTGACTTGATGCTCCGCACCCTAAACAAGTTGCCAGACCTCAACAAGCAACCTAAATCCGCCAACCTGCCAATCACAAGCGCACCGCTGCCATGCCCAGGAACCAGCATAATCCTCCCTGTGGGGCTCCTCAGCTCCCATTTTGTCCTGCTGGTGTTGCTGCTGCTGCTACCTCTGCATCATCCCTAATGATGCCCCCATCCCGCATTACTAAAGCCATCACGCCACTAATCATCCACATAGCCACCGCGCTCACTTTGGCTGCTACAGCACCTGTGCACCACAGGCTCCATCCTCCCAGGGCCATCAGTCCTACAGCTCCTAACAGGTAGGCCATACCAGCTGCCGTGGTCCTCTGGAGACCCACTGCTGACATCTCTACAGGACAGCATGAGCAGTGCCAGCGCCAAAAGCAGCAGCAGCAGTCAGTGCTCAACTCTGAGTGCTGATTGCAGCCACAAGCCAACATGCATGTCTACATCAATGTCTACGTCATGTAGACAACACTAGCAGCAACCTGTTTCTACCTCTGCTTACATGCATGTAGATTGCAGGCTGGAAATGAATCCATGCCAGGCAGAACCTGTGCTTGCAAGGCTAGCACCCCTACTGAAAGGCACTATTTAACATACGGCCACCGCAACGCATTGCACGAGCATTAAGGGAGAACGCGGCAGAACATCATGCACAATCAGTTGAGTACGCAAACATGCCAGTAGCCAAACCTCATATGTTTTATCATGCTGCTCTTGTGAGAAAACCCACAGCTCCCTCACCTGCTTTGTCTGCTGGCCCGCCTCGTGTAAACACAAACAAGGAACCCCTGCTGCCCTTGCCCAGTCGGATCCGTTCATCCAGGTAAGTTGTTGATAGCTGCACACTGCTGGGCGGACCTGACAGCAGCAGCAACAGGTTTAACTCATAAGCAAGTCAGAGCGGGGTGAAGGGTCCTCTCCACACAGGGTCACTTCTTCAAGAGACTACGGTAATACAAAATGTGCCTGAGATATTCTTGAATGGGTTCTATGCATATAGTAGCAGGAGTGCACAACTTCTGAGTTTTGCACCTGCTTTGGTTGCATGCTAAAAACTGCTTTGCTCAAGCTCCGGGCTTTTATATCAACTGCAAGTGCCCAATGTTGCTGCCAAGCTTGCAGTTTATTTGCAGGCTCCTGCTGATGACAGATGAACATGTGCATGCAGTTCCAGTAAATAAGCTCGTACACCCAACAGCCAATCTGTCAACCCTTGCTACCAGAATGATCCATCAATCAAAACGCAAGACCAGCTATGTCGAAGGCCAAACACACCAAGACCATCAACACAAGGCTCCTGATAACATTCACGAAGCCACACAACCGATGGTGGATGTGCCACACACAACTTGAGGCTAGATGCAACGGCGTGCACACCAAGAGGAAACGAACAACTTCGACCACCAAAACCCAAAACCTGCTCCACTTCCATCACACAGGGGTGGTGGGGAGGCAGCAGGATCAAGGCAACACCTTGGTAGGGACTGGAGGTGGTTCCTACCACCTAGGTACTGGTGAACCACCAATCTCCCAGCCGCTGAAAGGCACCACATGGCACTCTGCATGCTTTGCGATAGCTTGCGTAGTGCGCTTTCCACACCTCACTATTTGTGGGCTTTGACCCCACAACCTCTTCCTCCAAGCACGCTCAATGTGACATGAAGCCTCCCAACTCCCCTCATCTCCATCATGTGTGCCAAACCATCACTCACCATCCCTACACCTTCCACAAAGGCCTGTTGGCCCTGATAGTATGAGCTATGCAGAGTCATACTTCTAAGCCTTCTGTATGCTGCTACACCAATCCCATGTGCAAGAAAAGGGTAATCTATATCCTCTCCAGCTGCTTGCTACCTGCCCAGCATAAAACCCTTACCAATTCTTAGGTTGATGCAGTTTGCTAGTGACAGTACTGGCGGATCAAAGAGTACTTTTACGGTGTCCTTGTCCTCCCCTACTGGGATGACTTTGCCTCTCAACCCCACGAAGCCAGGCAATAAGCCAAAAAGCTTGAAGGCAACCTGTAACAGCATGAGGGGGCTACACATTCAGACAGAGGCAAAGCTACACTCAAGAAATGGGGCCCTCTTCATAGGGCGCTTTCGGTCCTTTAGCTGCACATAGTCTAGATCGTTGGTATGATCCTGTAGCTGCACACAGTCTAAACATGTCACCAACGTAGTGGGTGGGTCAGCAAGCCCAGAGGCATTTCACACACTCCTCTTGAAGTGAGATTCACTCCAGCCAAACACAATGGAGCAAGTGTCTGATAGCACGGCTGGGCTATTCCTGTGTTCTTCATCCTAACCTCAGCTGAAGAAATGAAGCAAAGGCTGAGATCAGCATACAATATTAAAATCCGTGCTTTTTGTCCTGTTGATGAGCTGATCTCAGATCTGAACACCCCCACCCCAGGTCCCAGACACTTTCATCAATAGCTCCCACAGACACTCCATCTTGCAGGACCATATCAGCTCTATCCTCACCTTGTTGGTTGCTAGATCCGGTTCCAGCACGCTCTGGAAGAGGCCTGATGTTTGAAACAGCGTCCTACCAATGCGCCCCCTGAAGCGCCCACCCGCAGCTGCACATCACAAAGAGCACAGCAGCACACATTAATGCATGGCATCATAGAAGCCTCATACAAGGAACTGGTGCCTTACTTTCTATGGCATTCTCCGCACACCAAGGTAACAAGGGTGCGTTTTCTATCACACGACACTACAGACAGTATGTTGCCAAGAGATGTGACAGGGGATGAGCAGGCCACAGCTTAGCAATTGGGATCATGAGTAGGATCCCTAAGCAATTAAAGGCAATGGAGGGCCACACTGCATCTGAGCCTGCCAGATGGCCACAAGCAATGAGCATGCTGGGAGGTGGCCCAACCCCTGTAGCATTGCTGCTGAGACATACCCATCAAAGTAAGCCTTCGGCGCAATTGTCGGCGTCTCTGGTCAACCATGCACCCACAAAAAGCATGTGCAAATAGATGGTGCAAATCAGCGATGTAGGCATAATTACTTTGTAACGGGAAGCAGGGCGTACTAAGGGAATGCCAACAAGCCCAAGCATGGTTGCTAAACTGTCAGGCACCCGAACCAGAACCACAGCACCCCCTGCTTTGGGTTCCTACTGCTAAAGCGAGCTCTGCTTGCAACAAAGCATGTGCTGACATGGAGTTTCATAAAATTGCAGCACCAGCTTATGACACTCAGCCTGAGAAGAGAACAGGTCACAGTGCAGCTCCCCAAGTGTTTGCATCGACTGGAAGATTAGTCGACTTCGGCCAGGTTGGCAAGGCATGATGCTTGTGTATCAACCCAACATGGCAAACCACCATAATCAATGCTAAATCTCATGATACGCCATAGCAGAAAGTGCCATAGGCCCCGCACCTCAAGCTGTCACAAAGAACAATGAGGTGGAACAACACACCATAAAGACCATAGTCCAAGAACAGCGCTTACGTTGGCCACGTTCTGATGGTGCTCGTAGAGTTGAGGTGTAAGCGACATTGTAGTTTCCCCATAGCAATGGGTTTTCCAATGGCCGTGGCTGCTGCTGCTTGCCCATCTGCTCCAGCTGGTCAAGCATGGAATCCACCTCAGCACGGGCAGAGTCTGATATGCTGATTCCAGCATCTGGTGACATTGCAATGTTGAATATAGCAAGGGTACAAGCACTGCAAACTGGGGTGCTTTGCAAGGGCGACGATTGTAAGGGAAGGACCATGCATCCTGGATTGCATGCACTACAGGGCAGGTGCCCATTCCAAACAACTGAAAGTGCACGATTGGCAGCTGCATAAGACAGTGCAAGCGCTTCGCAGCAGCAAATACTGCTACCAAGAGCCAGTGAAATCCAGATTTGTATGAAACCTACCTGTTTCCTGTATCGCGCTCAGGACTCTGTCAACAATGGCTGATGCCTCATCCTTGCTAGGTGGAGTAGTGCTTGTGACCAGCTTTTCTTCTAGCACGCCACATCGCTTGAAACGCTTGCAGTGGTGAATGCTATGCAACCGAAAGGGTGCTGGGTGCTTTGACGACAACCGCCCTCCAGCCGAAGCGGTTCCGGGAGCATGTGCCTGTGAGAGCATCAAGATCCACTAGAGTACCAGCAACCAAGTGCAAAATTAAGTAATTTCTAAATTCCAAGGAGCAGGCTCGCAACGGCGAAGAGAATGACGCGACCTGGACAGAGTGTCGACAATGTCACGCCTTTGACAGGTCAATCTGCTGCATTCGACACTCAAAACCGACGACTAGTCGACTTTGCTCTTGGATACAGTTGCCGGGACCGTATCTGCGTCGTTGTGGCCGGGATCTGCGTTAGGTCACTAGAGCAGGTCACCCAAGTGACTCGTAGTGACAACGGTGACTGGCTGAAGTATCGCTTCGAATGATATGGCCACAGGTGGCCCACTTGCGGTGCTCAGCTGTCCTAGGACAGCTTAATATGCAGCAGATTGTATTCAGATGTCCTGAACTGGGCCCAGCATCCTGGGTCCTTCTTGTGCGGATGGCGCGGATAACAAGGCTTCGACATATCTGTTCGCTTACAGACAGATAACCTATACACGGGTAGACAGTGCAGACCTGCCGGGAGACTGGTATGCTGACAATTGGCGTCTGGCAATATCATATCCTGCCACCACGTGTGGTTGCGGATCCCCCTTATAGCCACTCGGGAGCTCAGCGGCCATGGGGCGCAAGGTGCGCATGGAGTGCTGAGGACACCCGTATAGCATTGCAGTTGCACCTTGCGTACATGGTGCGTGGATTCAGCATCACCGCCATCTGTGTTGCGTCGTTCTTTTGTCATGCACTGACTGGGTAGGAAGCCATGACTGATCTTTCCCTTTTATCGCAGATGATCGTCAACCTTCTAATGCTCCTCGCGGTTATGCTCTTTGAAGCACATGCAGCAGCAGCTATGGATGGTGGTCCAGCTGCACGTTCGCCGTCCCCGAGTCCTTCTGTCGTAGTGCGTATAACCACAGACAAGCAGGATAGGCAGCAGCAGCTGGCTATTATCCAAGGTCTTATTGCCAAAAGGTTTACAAAAGTGATAGCAGAGGGCCTGCAGCGCGAAAACCAGACAACACTTGCGACCACCTCCATCTCAGCACCTGCCCTCAAAGCAGCCGCAGCAGCTATAAGTGACACTATAACCCCGACAGCAGATGAATCTGAACCGCAGCTATCCTCTGCGGACTTCCAACAAGTATTCTCGAGCGAAGAGAGTAGCGCGGGCAGCACATCTCCTGCCTTCAGCTTCTTGTCAGGTCTACCCAGCATTCAAGACATCATGTCAGATAACCTCACAGCTTACCCCAGTATCAAAGTCGTGGAGGATCTTGGAGAGGTCGCATGGCTGCTCCGTAACTTCGTAATCTGTGGTGACACCCTCCTGAGCTTCCGTATCACCCCTCAGCTGGAAGTGACAATCTTGGACGCCATCGAGCAGAGCTTGGGAGAGGTTATAGGCGTGCCAGAAGAACAAGTGTTTCTGTCAGCTATTGCCAACATGACAGCCCCATTGCAGCTGCAAGGGGTCCCTTGGGCTTCGTCACTAGATGCCTCCAGCACTAGTGACAACCACCCAGGTCTGAAGGCCATCCGAGATGCCCTTGCAATCGTAGCAGGAGGCTATGACAATGGACACATCACAGTCACTCCTATACTTGCTAGCAGCAGCAGCAGCAGCAGCAACGGCCTTACCCCAGCACAGCTTACCCGCAGACTGCTCCAGCAGCAACAGCAGCAGCAGAAAAAGCAGCGACAGCAGCACGCACCACAGCCTCTACTGCCACCACAACCAACAGAACCAGCAGCAGCACCCCTTAGTGTGTCAGCAGTGTTCTATGGCATGGCTCCCAGCAACGCCTCCAGCCTTATGAGAAGCCTGACCAGCCGCTGTGGTTCACCAACAGTCATTGGTAAAGTAGCTGCTGCTTGTGATGAGGTCTTTAGACAGCAGTTTTTGCAAGCAGGGGTGCTCTTTGACCCAACAGCATTCAGGGTGGCTTACAAGGAGAAACCCCAGGTAAGCTGCAAGAGCTGGGAAGTAGGGAATGATGCACAGCAGTAGGTACCTAGGTGCCTGACTGCCATGATGACGTATGCAGCAGCAGCTCGAATGTCTTTTGTGAGTGTATAACTACTGCTGTGCATCACCTTGAACTTGTCTGGACATGGCTAGCTGTAAGGGCGCACTGGTCGCAATTATACGCAACGAAGGGTGATAATCACAGCAGAAAATGGGACTGTTTTGATGCCTGAGGCCATTTTCCACTTGTTCTGCTTGCAGGTGGCAGTTGACTTTGCTATAGCAGTTGGTTTGACCAAGGAGCAGGTAAAGTCAGGTGCTGACCTCCGCTCCCTCAGCTGGCTGGACTCCCCTGCCATCATCAGCTTGCTACAGCCACTCAACATCACTGCTATACCCCAAGCCCTATGGTCCAACCTGAACGGCAGCCAGGCAATCGATCTCAAGGGGTTAAACCTCTCAAGCATCTTCCCTTTCCTGCCCTCATCACAGCCTCTGGAAACACCAGGAGCAGTAGTAGTGCCAGAGGCCCCATTAGCAGCACCAGCAGGAGCAGCAGTTACGCCAGGGGCAGGTGCAGCAGTCTCAGGAGCAGGGGTTACGAAGGGGATCATTGCAGCTATAGCAGTGACGGTGGTAATAGCAGCGTTGGCGTTGGCGGGTGTGGTGTGGTTGTTGTTTGCTAAGGGGATGATTTGCAAGCAACCTGCAACAGTGGGTTCTGGGGGGTCAAGTGATTCAAGGCCCCGGAAGGTAAGGGGGAGGGTTCCTAGCATGGATGGCTTGTCAAAGAAGTGTCCAGATGTAGGCAACAAGTCTGCCCACTGCTGAAAGTGTGCTGCTACTAAGAGCAGTTCATAGAGGGATGAAGCCAAACAGCAGGAGTAATGCAAGCCCCTTTTCTTCTACTCTAGCTTCAGCTGTGTAGGTGTAACTCTTGCAACCACAATGCTGACAGGGTTTGCTGCATACCCGTGGAGCACGTATGAAACCCAGGAACTGGTTCATTAGACGTCTTCATGACCAGGAGAGTAAATTAGCTATTGACCGGAAACTTGCAGCCAATGTTGCAGCTTCTAGACCTTGTTTTGACCTTACCAACTCATTCTTTCCAGTTGCAAAAGTGCAGTACATGCTGCAGAAACCTAACCTTCTAGTGGTGTCAAGTTCACTTGCATGGGCGCGGATTGCAGTGGCTTCCTGCCCGCTGATGTATGTTCTATCTTGCAGAGCCCATACACAGCACTCTTTTAAACCTGTGCTGAAGTTGCTGTGCATGTTCTTGCTTTGCTGCAGCGTCGCCCTGGCACCCGAGTGTACCATAACAAGTACCTTCAGACCGGGGAGCTGGCCATGGTGATACATGCTGAGGCACCACCTGGAGCTTTGCTGCCCACTGCAACAGCAACAACTACAACAGCAGCAGCAGCAGGGGCAGCCGGAGGAGGAGGAGGCGAGGTTCCCCCTCGTGTGCAGCTGGAGAGAGGAGATTCAGTTATGAGCGCTGCACAGTTTGAGTTGGAAGATGAAGACGGGGAAGGAGGAGGACAGGGGGTGGATGGGGGGGAGGGGGGAGGCGGAGGAGATGCAGGAACAGGAGCAGCAACATCAGCAGCAGCAGGGCCGTTGAGTACAGGAGAAGGACACGAAGCAGCACAACGGCTGGAAGGGGCAGATGAGGAGGGTGCAAGGAGGAGCGGCAGCAGAGCCAGGGGGAGGAGTCGGCAGGCAAGGGAGAGGAGCAGCAGCAGTAGAGAAGGTGGGAGGAGGGCAGGCAGCCCTAGCAGCAGCAGAAGGGCAGTGAGAGGGCCAGTAGCAGCAGCAGCAGTCGGAGCTGGTGTTGGTGCTAGCAGCAGCAGTGCAGCTTTTATCGGCCCCATGGTGCGAGAGCAGTCCTGGGGAAGTGGGTATGATGGGGTGTCTAGGAGTCACAGTAGGGACTGGGAGGGGGCAGCAGCTGGGAGAGCAGCATCACCTTTCCAGCAGCAGCAGCAGCAGCAGCATTGTCTCCAACAGCTACATCAACACCTCCCTCCACAACAGCAGCAGGTCTGGCAAGGGCAAGCACCATATCAGCAGCAGCAGCAAGAGGGGAGTGGGGGGCCATGGGGGGCCCCTGCTAACCACCCCTACCACAGTGACCACCAGCAGCACCAGCAGCAGCAGCATTGTCAAAGGACAGCCTCTGGCAACCTAATAGCTGCTGCTGCTACCTCAGTTCTTCACTTCAGGCAAGGTTCCGCCCCCAGCTCAGTTTCTGATGCAGCCACCACTGTTACCTCACAAGCCGACCTAGAACGCGCCACACAGGGGGAAGCCAGCAGCCCACCCTTGCATACCCTAAGCTCCGTCGTTAAAGCCTCTGGCCCTCCTCCAGGCACCCCCCCTACCACCCCTGCTACCCCTATTACAGCAGCATTTGCTGCGATGTCCGAAAGCTTGAACCGCAATAGAGGGTTGAGTGGCAAAGATGGAGAGGGGAGTTTAGGGGTGCAGCCGTTGGGGGAAAGTTGCTGGCATAGCTATGGGCACTTCTCAGGGTTTTACCTTGAGCCCTCAGAAGCAGCAGAAGCTTGCAGGGTCCAGCAGCAGCAGGGACAAGGGGAGGCTGGGCCAGATAAGCCACCACCACCAGCAGCAGCAGGGAGTGCCTTTGTGTCTCCTTTTGCATTGCCGTACAAGTTTAGCGGGGAGGATTTGTCTTCGCAAGGCAGCGACCCCGGGTCAGCTGTCTTTGGTAGCACTGTATCTGGGAGTGTGCAGTCACTGCTGTCGGAGAAGACAAGTACACAACTGCAGCAGCAGGGGCAGGAGCAGCAGCAGCAGCAGGGCCTAGAAAGCTTACCCCTACAGCAACCTGAGCACCAGCAGCAGCAAGGGGACAGACAGTAGTAGCAGGTGACAGCCAGGAGCTAGGCAGGGTAGAGGAAAGTACAGCGAGAGGCAGCTGCAGCAGAAGGATGCTAGGGTTTGGCTGTGAGGGAACAAACAAACAAACATTGAAGGTGTGGCCACCGCAAAGGGAAAGGGTGAAGCAACACTGCCTAGCAGCAGGGGTAGGGGTAGATTGGAACATGTCAAGAGTTGTGGGGTTACAGTCATCTGTGGGCAGAGGCGTACCTAGAAGAGGCCTGGAAAAGTGAGCAGGTGCTTCCTACCTGCTGTTGGGGCTGTCAAGGATCATCTTGAACCTTTAAACGTTGGGTTATTGAGGCAAGAAGTATAGACTATGGGAGCTGTCCACATTCTGAGACGAGGGGCTGGCGGTTTTTAATATGCCACACAACAGTGTCAGCCATGAGATTTTGCTGGTGTGCATTGTGCCTCTATTGGACTGTTGTCTTTCTCGTGGTATTTATCTAATCGCCTATTCTTTGTAGGGGTACATACCTTGGCTGCTTGAGAGCGTGACAGCTGTGGCCAAGATACTGTAGCATACTAAATTTTTGTTTGTTTTGTTTGTTAGACATACATCCAGAGGAGTATCTGGGGCAAGTGATGGGTTCATGCAGATAGTTTCAAGTGTGCTAGGTTCAGAACCAAGTTCCTTAAAAAAATTTGTTGTACTGTATGTTGTACTGCGCTCTGTTGTTTCGATCAGATGCAAGAGAGGCTGTTTGCAGCCCTGGCTTGGATCAGAGCCATTGGTGGTCTCATACCCTGAGAAGGGTATGTTTTAGAAGGTACGCGGACGTGCTCCGGACGGCAGTTGCAAGTGGGCGCGGACAAATGAGGACAGTGCCAAATTTAAGCTCCAAGGCCTTGGTTATGCTCTGAGGCATAGTCAGAAGTCCGAGCGCCCTGTGCCGCTAGTTGATGTGCTTCGGTCGTGACTTCAACGGGCAGATGCATCGATGCCATGTGTCACTTACACTTCGCCCGGACTGACTCCTAGACACGCATAACTTTGGCATTGCACATTTCAAGCGTCCTGAAGACATTATGTAATATCATAAAGCCTCGTAGTAAGCGTTTGCGACTCGGCATGCATAAGTGTCTGCCGTCATGCACATTGCATGTCCTGCAACAAGTCATGCTTTTCCTCAGTCCAAGAGAAAGGCAACATGCGATCATGACATGTCCCTGCTTAGGAAATACTCGATGTTATTTATATGGTAATAATGAAAGCAGCACGCAGAAGGGGCCTTTGATCAACCGATACGGGCTGAACATGTGCATGTGTTTATTGTGAGGAGTCATTAGTGACTCAAGACGGCCTTGGGCAGTGTTGCTAAGTGATCTAGGGAAATCCACAATGCTACAATCGTTATGGCCTTGAAGGCAATGGCATGCTTTGCAGTAACTTGATTGTATCATCACATTTGTGTCCGTGCGGTGCTAGTAAGTATACTAGAGTTTAGCTGCCTTGGTGCAGCCACTCCTTAATTCTTTGTTTGTTTGTTTGTATACGGGTTGTGTGGGAGCAGCATACTTGATTGCAGCCAACAGCATGCGTTGACCATTCTGATGCGCTACCCAGAGTCTGATCCCGGTCCGACCCAGTTCCTGCTTGGTTTCATTTAGACGTCTTACACGCACCGTAAATAATGGTGGTACCTGCCTCCCGAGACCAGGCAGGATCCGAATGAATCTGGCTATCATACACTTACAAGGGAAGTGCCACTAAACATCCACACCCACCACTCCAGCTACCGTGCATAGGAAAGCTGCATGCTGCATCAGTTGCTTCTGAGCCTCACTTCAGCCAAAATGAAGGCATGCCTTCAGAAAAACCCACTCTACAACCCTACATACTATACACGCCAACCTGACAGTTAAGGCTGCATTACGGTCCTACCAGGGCAAACAAGTTGGTACCGACAACCAGCATGGACACATGAACAACCACAGTTGCACCTCCCCTTCTGGAGATACAGCATGTACAACGGCGACACCCTTGCGCTCTGCTGCTAGAGCCCCACCTGCCATCCAAGCTAGGGCAACATGCACTCAGCTGTGCATGACAGCTAGGTTTGCAACCACGGCCACAACGCTTGGGCAATGGGTAGCCTTGTAAGCTGCTATGCACAGGAGGATGAAGAGAGTCCTGGTACGGGTCAGGTGGTTGGTGTAGCTCATGGTCTTGTGTGGGTTAGTGCTGCTGGGCCACAGCTTCAGCGTCTGCCATGCAGGGTCAAAGGGGTCCACAGGGAACTTCTCCTTCTGGATGGTGAACCGGGCAACAAGGTACCTGCCCATGGCCCCTTGTGCACAGAACAAAGGGATCTTGCTGCGGATGCAGCCCTTGATCCCACGCGCGCTACCCACAGTCTTCCCCAACAGCTGGGCATGCCCCATAACAAAGCATGGCGCTGGACCTGTGCAGCAAAACATGACGAGGTTATGTCTTGCAAGATGTTGGTTGTAGTGCGCCCACTGATGGCTTACTAGCACCTCCCGCACTTGCCAGTGAACCTAATCTGCTCAAGAGAGCTCCAGCACACTGTGACCTATGATCTATGGTGTGTGCTTATCAAACCATGCATGATCTTGCAGATTGGACTAAAGACAGCTTGCACCCCCTTGCATTGCAGGGCCAAGGAGCCACACAGTGTATAAGATACAAGCTGATTGGAGCACCCATGCATGGCCAGTGGGAGTCAAGTTGTGAAGGCTAGCACCCCTCTATATTGCAGTGTGTTTTCAAGAGCCCCTAGTACGTACGTAGTGGCACGGCATTTGATCCAGACCAGCAAAACATGCACATGCTTATATGTAGGGGCTTGTGTGCTTACCTATGGTGCGCCTCAGCTTGGGCTCAAACAGCTCAGCCAGGAACCTCTCCCTGGCATCATCACCCCGGCCACATGTGAACGCCTCCATGGCCATCATGCTCCAGTCCCTGGCATCCAAGGGGTTTGCAGAGGCAACCATGTGCTCAGCTATCTTGGTGAACTCGTCAAGAGTGAAGGTGGACTGCTCTGTGTTGGCATGAGGGCCATCTGCTGGTAGGGCCTCGCCCCGCTTCAGCTTGAATTTGTCTTGGCACTGCTCATAGATGTGCTGGTACCCAGGGTCTTGCTTAAGCTTGGAGTGATGGATGGTGTCAGGCTGGGAGGATGTGGCCTCCAGCCTGCCCTTCTTGTAAAGTGCTTGCAGAGCAGCGTGTGTGCTCTTAAACACAGAGTCTGACTTGAACACCTTGGGACCTTCACCCTGCATCAGCACATGCAAACACGCTATAGGAAGAGCATAAGATGAGTAAATGCAAATAGTCATATGGGGCAAGATACAAACCTGACAGATGTACACTGAAGGTTAAGAGTGTGGAAACAGTTTGGGACGACTGCCACGACCAGACACGGCAGGGAGAAAGATGCCCCAAACTAGAGAGTGACATCCGCTGACTTACATACATTCTGGTGATGGGATAGAAACCCACAGAGACAGAACACACACAAAGCTGCATGTTTACCCCATGTTTTGCCAAAGATTAAGCATGGGTTCCCTGTCCTATCCACACTCTATACAGCATCAGACTGCATGGGCCCTTTCATTCACCTTGAATCCAACAGCATTCTCCAGTATGTACCACTTCAAGAAGCGGCCCGCAATTGCTGCTCCATGCGGTGGCACAAGTTTGGGCTCTATTGGCTGCCTTCTGGCTCGACCTGTAGCTGGGTCATTCTGGCACCACCACTGCAAAATTGAAGGCAGCAGCAAGGGAATGAGGACATAATAAGGATATGTCTGTGTCCAACAGCTACATGTCTGTACTGGCTCCATAGGTGGACGGCAGCAATAAAATGAGACTTACGCATTGAACTTGACTCTAGCTGCTGTACTGTATGCCAGCATATCAGCATTCCAGCCCAGTGTGCTTATCATGGCAGCACCAACAGAAGCAACATTGTTCAGTCACCAAGAAAACTGCTCAAATCTGTTGAACTTCTGTGTCAAGAGTGCTCACCTCAAACTTTTTGATGTAGCCACCATAGTTCTCAGCTGTCCCCTTGTGATACGAGAGAGGTTTGTCTGTGGCCATCTCCAGCATTTCAGCAGCAGACCACCTGCACATGAACAACCAATCAATGCTAGGTTCTAGCATTAAGTTGCAGATATCATCCAGCATACAAAGCAACTGTAGATAACCCTACCTCTGCCCTGGGTTGGTACTGGCTTCAGCGTTGCTCCTTCTGCGCTGCTCCAGCAGGGCTTCTTCCTCATCATCGTCTTCATCTGGAACCTCATCATCCTCACTGCTGGATGGTTGGTAATCTGGTTCCTGCTCCTTCCTGCTGCCAGCTCTGCCACCCATGCGTGCCGCGCGAAGAGGGCCCTGAGGAGCGGCCTGGACAGCTTGGCCAACAGATGACTTAAAGCTGGGCAGCAGAGCTGCCACACGGCTATCTACAGTGCGCACACGGCTTGATGTTCTCAAAGAGGGCTCCGGGTTGTTAACCATCGGCACCTCATCAGAGCTGGTTGCAGCTTGCGCATCCCCGGTCCTCCGTGCACTTGTATTTTTTGTAGACATCCCTTTACGGGGACCGCTATTAGTTCATGTGAGCCTCAATATAAAGGGGTGTATCATGTTTCGGGTAAAGGTCGCTGGCAGTTTCGAGCTGGGCAGGGGATGTACCTGTTCACGGCAAAGCAGAAGTTTGGATAGTCCGCTTGTCAGGCCTTGGATACCTTATGGGTAGGCCTTCCATGGACATGGGTGGCAGGCTTCAAAGCTCTTCCTGCCGCTTGCGGCAGGCCTGCGAAACTTTGAAACCGACGTAACTCAGTTCGCGGACAGGCACTACGACCGCATGGTGTCCACGAGTGCCCCAGTGACTGTCCGCGAACTGAACTTAAGGTACTAGTTTTCCACTTTCGGTCTTGGACCCGGACATTAAAAATAGTTTGTTTATTTCCTTGTTGCAGTCTGCTGGTAATTGGAACAGTTGTATCTGGCCGTTGCTGGTAGTTAAGTTGCGGTGTGCTCCTGAGTGTCCGGAATGATTTCCCACTGAAAGCACTTGGGGTTTCTGCTGTATGTAGTGTGACAGGGAGAGTGGATCTCAGGCATATCCGCTGTGCTGTCGTGAAATCGCTGTTTCAACACAAGCCCTTGTAGGCAAGAGCTTAAGAACGGCGATTCGTGCAGGGCGTGAGTGCTATTCATCGGGCCACCTTGATAGCTTGTCTTGGTTATTCGGCATCGATCGGAAGCACTCGCTCTAATCGACCAGTGCCAAACAGTCCATCTGCAAGAAACGCATACTGTACGTTTGCAGCAGGCTTTAAATGAATGTGCACAGGGACGAATCCTGGGCAGACAGCACGGTGGCACTGACAAATGCTGTGGGAAAAACGCTCGCTAGTAAAGTTACTACTCGTTCCTATTCTTGCTCGTAAATGTGTGCAAAGCAGGAATGCGGAAGCCATGGAGGCCAGTAACGATGAACGACAATATGGTAATGTCGCTCTCTTGCAATGATCGCTGATCAGCAGCTGCATGTACGAGTACACAGATGATGAGTGACCAGAGTGCAGCGCTGCTAGCAGAAGCAGTTTTGACTGACATCCATCTGTAAGGACTGACACCACGGTACTTTAAAAACCCTCAAAACCAACTGTTGTCCATGGCCAGAAGCCTGCTGCTGGTTGTATGCACAGCAACCATGCTAAACCCCACAACGGTTCCCTCTGCTGTACTCATGGTGTGTTTGGTCGGTTCGACCTAGCAGCCCTTTGCAGTTGCCACACCTTAAATGTTTGTTATGTTATGTCATGCTCGATACATGCAATATGAATGGTGACCGAAGTCATAATTCACGCAATCCTCCTTCCAGACACCTCATACTTTGCTGGTAGCATGACACACATCAACCCTGCACTGATCTAATCCAGTGAACAGAACCCCGCCTCAATCCTGCCATTAATCCTGCCCCTCTTCACTTGGACATAAAGTCTGCAGCACATTTCACTTCTCCCGTACGTTGACATCCACCTGACAGTCCCAAATGCCGATATGTTCCCACACAGGAAATTTGACATTGACAGGTTGGCGATGAGATACTGAGAAGCAATCACTGTGCCCTCCTCACTGCTACAAGCACATCCACCAAAGCTCCCACACCAGCCGCTATTGTCTGATCAGCAGTTCAGCAATCTGCCCGCCAATGCACCAGTTGTTTCACCAGGCAAGTCAGGTGCATCCACGAAGCAATATCAGCATCACCTTGTTTACCTACGTCATGTAAAGCACACCCTCCTCTCCTCCTGCACCCCATACCTCCCCCCACTGCTTCTGTCCCCCCTCCCCGCCCCCCTGTTCCCCTCCTATCTGCCTTGGCTGCCACACCCCCTGGTCCAGGTGAGGCATGTACCTCAGCTGCAGTTCCAACTGACTCTGCTGATCCTGCTCAGCACGGTACTGCTCCTCAAACTCCCAAGACAACCACCTGAAACTAATGAGCTGCCCCCTCCAGACCCCGATGCCCTGCTCCTCCTTATAATCCAACCACCAAAGCTGGTTGCCCTCTGCTGCTGCTCCCCCAAGGGCTGCACATGCTTGTATGATGCTACCAATTGGTAAGGTATGATGGCTGCCCAACTCTCAGGGCTAGGTTGGATGAGCAATCCCAAGCCTGCTGTTCAGGTCTGCAAGAGCGGCTAGAGCATCAGCAGCATCTCGCATCCGATACAGTCATCTGTAAGTTTCAAGTATGAATTCTGACTGGCCATTTAGCTGGAAGCGTGGCCTTCATTGCTTGACACTGTCTTCTGCGCCTCAAATGAGATCCTGCTGCAGGGTCCCTGACTTGGCGTAAGCGTCCTCAACTTGATTTCTCTCTGGCAGCCACATCATTTGCAGTGTCTTGCTGTATATAGGGCAGGAACTTCCCTACAGGGCACAAAACAGGGCACAGAAGAAGATGTGCTAACAAGTGCATGGCCTCTTGACAAATCAAGGGGGCTGCGGCAGATCTGGAGAAGAAGGAAGACGGTAGGTGGGCGACCAGGAGGGGCCCACGCTGAACCCGGCACACAGTCACTGACGACGATTGGTATGCTTCTGTGCGAGCTCAGCACGGGGTTCATGTCTGTTCAGTGCACAGAGCGCTCTAGATCTGGCATTACAGGCAGCACATGTGATCCCTCCAGGAGTTCAACGCGCTTCACCATGTGCACTGCTGCTTGGCACCTCTTGTCAAGGATAGTGTGGCACTCCCTAAGCACATGGTGAATCCATCCTATCCTGCGAAGAAGCCTGCATGCTTGCTAGTATGCTGAACACTTAGCCCAGCATATGTCAACTGTTACTGCACATCGCATGTGCATATAGACCAGTTGCAGACATAACGGTCATAACATGTAGGATGCAGTTTTTTACCATCAAGAGTGCAGGAGCTTGCGCCAGGCACATTCTTGTAGCAGCACTAAGCTACAGGTGCTCTCTAGGGTAGACACTGGTGCAGGGCATGATATCAAACCACTGTGACCTGGCTACCATCAGTCCCAAGAATTACTTCCCATATCAGATTGTAGTGACCTGGCCAGCACAATAAAGCTGCACACCTACCATTCATAGTGATGACAACCCGATCTTCCCCCTGGAGGCCCGTCATCTTGTCCACTGACATGTAGAAATCAATGGCTGACATGATGCCATCCCCGAACTTCTCATTGATCAGCGCCTTTAGTGAATGGCCATTGTGGTTGAGGGCCTCATACAGCCTGTACAAGGCAGGCTCCTGTGCAGCAAGGCGGGACCCACACATCATTGATAATGGGTGTTATTAAGTGACAAATCGCCTGGGAGAGCATGCATACTAGCACTTTGATCAATCGCATCATACAGCCACATTACCCTCCGTTGCCTGTGCAGCAAGACGGGCCCCCATGTACCACTATTGTAGCGAGCGCAAACCCCCCTAGCTCAGGAGCACATGCATATGAGCATGATGTGAGCGGCATGCCTTTCTGAGGCAGATCATCAGTGCATGACTTACTGCGCCCCATGCCTGATGCCCTTGAAAAGCATTCTGCTGCCTCCTCAAGGAAGAACATCAGTG
The DNA here is from genome assembly GCA_963556185.1 of Pseudopediastrum boryanum. Taxonomy (NCBI): domain Eukaryota; kingdom Viridiplantae; phylum Chlorophyta; class Chlorophyceae; order Sphaeropleales; family Hydrodictyaceae; genus Pseudopediastrum; species Pseudopediastrum boryanum. The sequence goes on from OY744493.1 coordinate 7,246,703, forward strand.
TGCTTGCATAAGTCTGCTTGGACTGGATCACAGGCAATGACCAACAAGACTTCATCATCAGAAGGTGGACATGGTATGGAACATATGCTTCTTGGCATCCATCCACTGTATCCCATTGGAAGCATCTTATCTCTACAATTTGCACGTCAAGTGTCGTGGCCGTCATGGAGATCACTTGATTGTAAAGCAAGACCACGAGCAGATGCATGTACACTCCTCTGGTCTGGTGCTTGAAGTCAGCCATGAGCACCAGCATGTTCTACGTGGTGGAGATGTACCAGTAGTAAGGAAACATAGCAGAGATATGTGGCTGCTGATGAGCCAACCTATACCACGGCATTAGCCTCCGCCTGTTGCACGTACTTGCAAGATGTTTGGGTCGTAACTATGGAATGGTGCCTTCTTCATGTGCGCTATGTCCTCAGCACCTAGATGAGCCGGTTCTAGAAGCTTGCACAGTTTAGGTACCAGCGCTGGCTTTAGCTGTGCCTGCAAATTTAAGCAAGTGAGGCCATGGGTCAGCATTGCTGCAGGCACTGGGGACTTCATCAGGCAGGCCACATGTGACGGGGTTAAAGTCGTCTTGTCTGAGTCTTAGCAACATGCTGTGCATGAGTCTGAGCAATTCGCTGTGTCTGAGTCTGACCAGCCTGCTGTGGTTGACTCAAAGGGTCAGTAAGAGGTCAGATGGAGAACATAAAGACATGCCTTACTGCATACCGGCATAGGTTTTCTGTTGTCTTTCACACCACTGCAGCTTCCCATGAGCCAAAAGAGCCACTGGGCGGAGAAACAAATGCAGCTCATTCACTTTCGTCTGATAGATATTCGGCACCTCCACTAGAAAGAAAGCGTTGCTGGATCATGCTATGTTCACATATTTGCTTCACCGGCAGATAACACCATCCTCATGCACCCACGAGCACCTTTGCTGTTTACAGGAAATGCTGTACCTGCCCATGGAAAAGCTGTGCAGCATACACGTTTGTGACCCCCAGAGTTGTTGCGATGTCATCAAAAGACAAACCCAACTTCCTTTTCGCTGCCAGCAGTCGGTCTACCTGCACGTCCACAGAGACACATCATGTCTACCTTCAACGAACAGGAGGAGTGCCTAGTGGCTGCTGTAGCTTACTCTCTCATACTTCTGCATCTGTGTTTCATATGAAGCCTCACTAGGAGCATAAATGGGAGAAGGAGTTGCTTTCAATGGGTCGCTAGCGCAAGGTGATCTTCGAAGCACCTGGCGTGGTGGGGAAGTCAGCCCTTTCCTCGTGGCACCGACAAGACGGGAGCTGATCGGCAAAGTGGATAGAGCCATTTGTTGGGTTAATTCCCTGCAATATTTCCCCTGCGATAATCTCTGAAAGAGGACTGCTGACAATGTGCAGCGTTCCGATTGGTCGATCAACTGGTTGTATCAGCGAACTTAGAAGTGATCCAGGGCAGTGAAGTGCTCGGCATTAGGCGCTGGATGGGAGCCTTACCCATGGCCCTGTGACTACGCGGTGGACCCCATGGCCCCGACGGAGGTCGCACTACAAGCAATACGAGAGTCACTCAGTGACCCTTACGTACGTTGGGCGCCGACAGTGCCGGCATTGCTCACCATTCTTTCATTTGGCTTCTGAAGTATGACATGGGTTATGGTTGTCATATGAACCAACGGTGTACATGGCAGTTTAATCAACCTCTGGATTCTGACCACCGCCCGATACAAGGGACATCTGCAAGCTCTTGTTGACGTCGCGAAGCACAAGGCAATTACACAGCCGATTACAGGGAAAGAGCGTGGAGGGCCTGCCAGATAATACAAAGCAGATTTCATTGAATCAGCACACCATCTACTAGCATATCAGCATCTCCAGGACAGAAATGAAGGTCGGCTTTGGCAAGCAGAAAAAGAAGAAGAGCAAGTCCAAGAAGAAGAACAAGAGCAACCACGGGGATGAGGCAATGGTGGATGCAGCCGTAACCGAGCAGCCAAGCAGCATGCAAGCAGCAGCAGGAGATGGTGACATGGAAGACCATCCTGGGAGTGCCAAGCAAAGGCACAAGAGCCGCATGGAGCTGAAGAACTCTCTGAAGGTCAAAGTAGCAGCCTTGAAGGGTACAAGGTGAGGAGAGCCAGTAGAAGCAGCATCTGGCACCCCTGACTTCGTCCCAAGTGGGGCTCTTGCTGCTCTGGTATTGTTGAGGTGTGCACGAGTAGGTAGCAGCAAAGCATTTGCATGCAGCATTTTGCCACCAAGGACTCTATATGCTGCTATCTTTCTGCAGCAGTTAAAGTAATGGCACCGAGCTGCAGGCAGTTCTACAGACCATCAATGTGGTCCACAAGATGTGTTATACAACTCAAGCTCGCTTTGAACTATGCCCCAGTGCTCCATACTAAATCTGCATGTGCAAGGGCCAAGTAGCATGCCTGCATTCTTAGTGGAGTTCGTGTGTTCATTCTGTTACAATGGAATGGCTCACTTCTACCTTATTGGATACAACCATTGTTGGAGGGAGCATGCATGACCTGTGCTTAAATCTGAATGGCAGGAAAAAGCTGACCAAACTAGCCGGCAACAAGGATGTGCGCCGAGGCTTGAATAAGGAGATCAAGGGCGTTGTGAAGGTGAGCAAAGGACTGATAGATGACACCTGACGTAAACATCTTACTTTACGGTCTCGTAGAGACACACTGGCATCTAGTGCAGGCCCATACTAGCCCATGCAGGGTGGAGGACATGAACAGCTTGGCGCTCTCGAAGCGTTGCAGTCTTCTGCTCGCATGCTGCACATCCAGAAGTACATGCTCCATATGGCATGAGCATGTTGTTTCACAGCACATGTTATGGAAATCCTGGTCCTGGCAGATCAAAGGTCTGGTGAAGACATACTGCATGGTTTTTGTGGTCTGATGAATTTTTGCAATTCATCTGTTAGCCGGCAGCTAAGTTGCAAAGTTGTCCGCGCCCCTTTTGCGGATTAACATAACATAACAAGCATTTAAGGTGTGGCAACCGCAAAGGGCTGCTAGGTCGAAACGACCAAATACACCATCGGATGGATCCAAACACAATGGATTTCAGACCACCAACAGTAGAGGGATACTCAACCAGGGATCCATCTAGGGAACTTCAACCAGTTCATCATCAGACAGTTCACCAGAAACATTGGACTCTGAACCAAACATATCTAAATACTGACCTTCCGGAAGCAAGACTAAGTGTGCCTGTTACCCAGCTGGCTGGACCTCATGTGGTCATGCATGCCGAAGACAACGTGTTTTCTGTTCCACCTTGCTGTTCATTGTGACAGCTTGAGGCTATGGCACTTTTTGCTATGGCACATAATGAAATGCAATGATACAAAATGCAATGATGCATACTGGCATGGATCATCTGTCTTGACCTACCAGACAGCATACATTGTTTGATGGGGTCAACACAAAGACCTCGTGGACCATGTGTTGGAAATTGCTGGCAGCTGTCTGTGATTACAACTTGCTGCATAGTAAGAACAAATTTGTTGTGCTTTCTCGTGGTGTCTACTACAGGAGCAGCTGGCAATTGGTAAGAAAGCAGCAACCAAGGAAGCAGCAGCAGCAGCAGCAGGCCATCCAGCACAAGCACATCCTGCAGCAATGATGGAATGAGAGGAAGTTTCCTTTCAGCTTTGGGTCAGCGCCTAGCAGCGGTTGGGTGGCTTAATGAGGAGGTCCATCAGCCTTCTTCTTTCTTTTTCCTGGGCACCGTTCTCGCATTCGTTGCATTAAGTCGTGGGATTCTAAGCTGGTGATAGGATTGAAAGTGACACACGCGTGGTTTGTTGTATGTATGTGTGCACGATCGCGCTGGCGCTATTTCTAGGCTGATATTCATTGCGTACAGGAGCCACTGTGCTGTACTGTGGGGCTGGGTACTGCATGGTCTGCAGTTTGCGATAAAGAAGATGCATGGCATATCTAATATGAGAGCCAGAAGGCTCTTGTATAGATCCAAAGCAGCAGCTCAAGGTTGCTGTGATGCACTGTGATGCTATGTCAATTCTGTCAAGGCTACTGCACATGTGCTGCTGCCGACCAACCGCGAGCTTATGTTGCGCGAACATACAATCCGGCCCAAGCCCCAAGCATGACACAGATGTTGCCTGCTGGTGAAAGCTGCGGAAGGACAATGTGGACAATGTGATCAGCTGAAAACCGTGGTGACTCAGGAGTGGGAGGCACCCGGTTCGACCGCAGCACGCGTCTATAAACTGCCGTGCGCTGCCGCGTGCCAAAGTCCCACAATACAGCAGGTTGCTGCCCGCAACAGATGAAGTCGAGGTGTTTGCTGTGCTGTTTGTCCAGTCCTAGGTTGCACGTAGGCCTTGAGATGCTTTCAGGCAGCGGTAGACGACCTGATAGATACTTTGTCCTTCCCTGGATGATAGTTAACCTGTAGCAGGCCGGATGGATGGCACATGCCTTCCTATAGCCGCTGAGTGATCCAGGCCGGTACCCTTAGGAGCGGCATCTCCGTGCAATGGCTACCTCGACTGCTGATACCAAGCTAGGGGATAGTACCCCTTACAACCCCTTGCAGTGGTCAAAACAGCTAGCGACACATGCTCATGCTGCGCCTACCCAGGAGTTGCACGGGTCTGCTGCGGCGACCCCTGGCGCTGGGCATGCAGCAGTTCGAAATATGCAACACGCTGGCTTGCCCTTTATGCAGCAGACTATGGGCGTCAACACTTATGCTCCGCCCTTTCCAGCCACTGCAGGCGTTGGCTCTGCTGCTTCGCATCGTTTAGTCGTGCCCTCTGCCGCGCCCACTCCGACAGTCTTTTACCAGCAACAGCAGGTTCTGCATCAAGGATCAGTTCCCGCATTGTTCCAACAGTATGTAGTCCCACCTCCCAACGGCCAACACCCGCAGCAGTTCCCGATCCAGTACTTGCCGAACAGTGCGATACATGCACCGCTGCAGCCTGGGCACAAGCCTGGGCCACCCGGCTTTTCCCCGCCCACACAACTTCCTTACCAGTATAACAATCCTACGAGCTTCAATCCCGTGCCACACCAACAGCAGCAGCCGTTACTGCAGCAGCAGCAGCAGCATCCAGTTGTAGCATCGTCACTCCCCTCCCTCACACAAGCAGTGGCTGGCATCATGGGTAATCAGCCTACATACACTGCAATGCCAGCATCGATAGGAGCTGGCACCGTCTCCAGCCTGGTCACCATCCCATCGGCATCTACTAGCATGCCTGCTTTCCTCACTCAATCAGCTCCAACAGCAACAGGCCCTACCTCTACACCTATCATCACTAATCCCCCTGGGTTTGGTGCGCCTCCAGCAGCAGCAGGAGCAGTAGCAGCCCCAGCAGGAGCGGGCCAGGCAACAGCAAGCAGTAAGCTCCCTCCTGCTTCAGCCTTCCCCTCTGTGATCAACTCCTCTGTGAGTCCCCCTCTGCAGCCGGCTACCCCCACTCAGCAAGCAGTAGCAGCTGCCAACACAGCAGCACCAGCAGCAGTAGCAGCACCATCTGGAGCAGCAGCTGCAGCTGGGGCTTCTTCCAGTCAAGCTGCAGCCGATGCCCTCTTGCAGCGCCTGCATGCTACTTCCAGCGCACGGCACTCGCAGAAGCAGCAGGTTCTCTTGACCGTACCGGCCGAACCCAGCGGCAGCAGAAACAGCAGTGATGGCAGCAACAGCGGCACAATTGGCAGGAGTAGCAGCAGCGGCGCAGGAGCGTCCAGCTCAGGGGCGCCTGGACCGAACCTCTCTGGCAATGCAAAACTGCGCCTGACAAACAACAACAAGAAGAAGGCGGTGGCAGCAGCAGCAGGAGCAGTTGACAGCAGCAGCGGCAGGCACAGTATGGACTCGAGCTTCTCAACACCCCGAGCCAGCAGCAGCAGTGGGTGGGCTGGTAGACGAAGCAGTGGAGGGGGGGGCCCGGCGGCTGGTTTGGCAGAGGATGGAGCTTTGCTGCGGGAGGGTTCAGAAGGGGCTGCTGATCTGTTGGCTGCAGTCAGGGGGATGCAGGATGACAAGGCGACTGTGGCCGCGTGGAAGGGGTTAGCGCCACCGCTACCTGCTACGGCGAAAGCTGGGCACCTGGAGTTTGATTCCAAGGCGGGATTGAAGTGGTTGGAAATGGTGAGTGCAGGCTCAGAATGGGGTTGCACTGGGCACAAGCGCAAGATGCAACAATACTTTGTTATAGCAGCTGCTATGTCGAGCAGAAGTTTTGGATGTGAAATATGTTTTGGCATGTGTGTGACATCATCCTATGCAGCATGGCTCGGCACCCGCATATTCGTCTCATTGCCAGACGATAACTGGTAAACCTGGGGTGTCATTTATGAAAGGCCAGCATTATAAGAGAAATGGCTATCTCGCAAGCTATCAAGACCACCTGAGAGCCAAAAGGCCCGACACCTATTTGGTGGTCCCGTCATCTACCGAGGATGCAAGGATATGTTGCATAGCATAAAATGCATGCAAGTGAATTCATGGTGGAGGCCGAATTGGTCCTTTGCAAGTGCTCTTGTGGTGGGCAAGGAAACTGTACATGTCCTAGAAACGCTCCTAAAGACTTTTTGCTGCCGATACGCAGAGCACTTCCCTTGCTGCAGATAAGCAGAGTTCCTTGGCCCTTCTATCGTTTCCTATGACACCCCCTTGGCTATGGCATATCATGAAATGTAGTTATGACACCGTTTTCTCTGCAGTACTTTAGGCTGAAGTGCAAGGGTCACATAATTTATGGTCATTGGACATGTGGCCAGCACTTCTTGTGCCTGGCCCTTGTTGTGGGGCCCAACAAGAGACAGAGGATGCATGTCATGGTAATTTCTTTTGTTCCTGTCCTCCTACAGATACGTCCCGACATAGCCGAGGCCATGGATGATCAGAACTGGCAGTACTTGCGGGTCGTCGAGAAAGATTCCGTGGAAGCGCTGGCCTGCATCTTGTTCTACGCCCTTGGAAACCCGATCACCTCCTTCTGCAGCCTTTTCAATGCCCGGTGCCCGGTCAAGGTGATCACGCGCATCATCAACAACGCTAAAACCGCCCTGGAGGCGCACAAGGAGGTGGCGAGGGAGCTCTGCGACTTGGCGGTGCAGCGGCCAGACGTGGCGCTGTATGTGGACAAGAAGCTGTTTGAGTACATGATGTCCAAGATGGCGCAGCAGGATGCCGTGGAGTTTGTGCGCTGGATGGGGAGCTTGCCGGAGGGGTGGGAGAACGATCATGCACGGCCGATGGCGTACTTGAACAAGATGGCCGAGGAGTGATATATGGAATTAGTAAGGGGTGAGGGAGAGCGTTGTAATAAAGTAGAGGAAACTGCAAAAGGTGGGTGGCCTTTTGAGCAGAGGGACCAAAGGTGGTGGGGATAAGGGAGGGAAGAGGGAAGCAAGGGTTGTCTTGTGGTGGGGGGTTCAAGAGCTACTTGGTTAAGGGGAGCTAGCCTGGTTTCTTGGTGCACGCCCAGTGACTGATCCTTGGAAAGCAACCCTGGCTGAATGGTTTGGCTGCTAGCAGGGTTATACTTGGGGGTGTTTGGATGTGAAGCCAGTGTGGAATTGACAAGGGGCATGGTTGATGGAGGCTGATTGAAAGGCAGGAGAATGGCCTTTTGCCCTGTGTTCTTTAGGGAGATTTGGTGAACCTTGGTATGAAGCTGGGAATGGCGATGGTGAAGGCTGTATATTATGCTGCAGGGCAGAGCTTTGGGTCAGCTTCTGCTCTGCCTGTTTAGGCAGGGGAATGCTCATGACTCAGGGGAAGCAAGCAATAGGTCCTGGCAGGTATGGAGGGGCTCAGGAAGTATGCAAAAACAGGTCATGCAAAAGTCTGTCAGCAAGCGTCGGAAGAGTGTCTAGCCCTGGCTACCTGGGTGTCCTTGGTCAGATGCCTGCCAAGGGTTGACAGTGCAATTTGCAACTGTCTGTTCCAACAAAGGCTGCGGGTTCGCATAAGAGTACACTTCTTCTGGAGAAGTGATAGATTTTTCTGTTCAGTAGGTGCGCTCTGTCCTTGTAGGTGCACAGAGCAGCCCAGCCATGCAGTAGTCGTGCTACCGAGATATGCATGCAGTGCTCTCGCTGACCCATGCCACAGCAGAAGGGTGTGAGCAGTGCCTCCTCCACCTGGTTGGTATAGCATTTAGGGTATGTAGGGTGTGTCGTTTGGCGGTGATACCAGGAAGCAAGCTGTCGCTGGTGGTATGGGTATCAAGGAGGGGTAATACAGGACAGAATGCTTTGGTGGCGCTCTCACTGTTACATGTATCTTTATAGGTTCCTAGGCCCATGGCGCTTAGTAGTAGCAACAGCTAGAGAGCTATGCATGCATGCAAGCATGCAGCTTTTGGGCCCTGTTTGTTCGCAGTACCGGCATGCTGTGTTATGTAGGCTGTACCACACGTGGTTTTGGTTTGTGTAGCAGGCACTACAGTGCAGCCAAGTACTTGGGTATTGGAGGACGAGTCTCGGGAAGAGTGAAAATTTGTAAGAGAGGCTTAGAAAATGGAGGCCCCAGGGAAGGAGATGGTATCACTGGTGTGGTACCTACCGTTGACGGCCTTTCTGGGCATGATACTGTTGTACTACGCACTGGATGTTCATTTAAAGCACTGTATAGGCGGCTAGCAAGGGACATAGGCTGAAGCATGCAGGAGTGCACCTGTCGCTTGTAGGTTACTGTATCTGAGGTCTACCTTGTCTGGCTCCTGGTCAGCACATGCGCCTGAGGTTGCTGCAGTGCTGGCCGTACGCGGTTGCCTCTTGTGGTTGCATCTGCAGCAGGCAGGCAGATTGATAGGCTGCACTACGTATCTGATTGAATGCATGGCCGACAACCCCCATCAGGTCATTATGCAACATATCAGAAACCATCACAGTTGCCATATTGTTGACAACTGTAGGGGTATTCCTCTTGCTTGGTGGTATGGATTCCATTGTTTTTGGACCCATCCGATGGTGCGTTTGGTCGTTTCGACTTAGCAGCCCTTTGCGGTTGCCGCACCTTAAATTTTTGTTTGTTTGTTTGTAACAACCGGTGCCTGCCTAATGATGTAGCCTGCCAGGTTGGTTCCATGCCTTGGACTCTTGTGGTGGAGCAACTAAGTGGGCTGCTACTTCCCAGCAGCACGCCTTAGATATCAAGTTTGCCGTATCGGCGATGCATTAGCGCATGTATGCTTCTCAGAGCCTGTACACATTGCATTCAGTACATGCATGTGGGACGGGCTGCTGCACATAAGGATGGTTGCACTGCCAAACTGGTGGGAGTGGGCTGGGCTGCAAGCTTGAACCAACCTAAGCTGCTGGCGAGCCTGTGTGGGCAAGCATGTGCATGGGCCAGCCTCTATAAGGCTGGCTCCTGGTTGGAGCGTGTTTTGACAACTGAAGAACAAAGGAGCTGCTGGAGCTGTGGGTCTGGGCCAGATGCGGGCGAAGACACTTGATTAACGATAGTATAGTCGCTGGCCATGGGTGGTGTATGAAACACATCACTGCTAGTTATGGGGCAAAGTTTAGGTCGCCTTACCGTTGGGGCTGGTTAACTCGCTGCTGCATGATGATCTCGGCATGACATCTCCCAACACTACCAAATGCACTGCGAGACGGCGACCGTACATCAGCAAGTAGGAGACTGCACATGCCTGGCCGGGGTTCCGCCGTTCAAAAGCCGGTTGGCATTCTGCCGTGCCTTGCGGTGCCATTTGGGACAAGGTCTGGGTCCAGTCCAAGGTGCCTTTACAAAGACACGTGATGACAATTGCACAAACCAAACCGAAGGCAAGCTGATCCGTCTATGTGGACATAGCAAGCCTCAGTAAGTAAGTAGGCCTACTTCCCTTGGGAGCAGGTGGCAGTTCCAATCGGCACCACCAGCTATTTGATGCACAACAGCAAAACATATGCTATGCGTGACTGTGTGCCTGGTCATCATCCTCGTTGTGCACAGCGGGCCAACTATGCGTTCTACTAGCTTCAGAAGCCCAGAGTTCTTCTGCACTTCCTCACCAGTCTCACACCTCTCTGGTGACTCTCCACTGACCATCCACTGACGGGATGCTGTGCGACGGTCTTCTATTACGAACAGTTCAGCCCGCACGTCGGCGTCGGTTGTGAGACATATTTCGAGTGTGTTGTAGCTGCTTGGCATACATCCATTCACCCACTTACGGGATATTGTTGGCATTTGCTTGTGTGCTATCTATAGGTCGCAAGCGTGTCCCAGATAGGCATTTGCGCCTTTAATAGCACTGGGGACAAGCTCCCTTGCGACAGCTGTGCTGCAGGGCAAATCAGTTATAAAGCTGCATCTGAAGTACACGTCCACAAAGCGCCCATAAACCAATGGCCTACCCCTGATATGTACAGGAGACCAACCTGGAAAGCTGCAGCCTGGATGCTTAAGGTCAGCCGCGCACAGCACTCTTACGCCGGGCATGAACTTAAAAGAACAGCGGTCCGATGGGGTCGCACAGTCTCCTCCAGCAGCATGGGTAAAGCATGCGAAGGCAGAGACGAGATGCAAGCTTGTTTGTCCAGCCCGATAACTTCCCGTAGACATGCTGAACATTTCTTTATGGCATGCAGCATGGGAGCATGGCAGCTTTTGAGCCTCGTATAGCCATGCACGTCAAGAGCTCGGCAGCAATTCAATACAGTATGTGGTCCTGCAGGTGTCTGGCACATCGAGCAGTAGCAAGGGCTCTCAGGATGCGTGATTTGAGATCAAGACCTAGCAGCTTGGAGCAATGGCAAGGCATGCAGGTCCACGAAGTTGGTGGGCCTTGATATTGGTTTGGGCCTTGACATGGCCTCTTCTGGCACAGACACAGGTGAAGCCCTTAGAAGGAATGCCCTCTGGAGATGATCTATAAAATTGCTAGAATCTGACCTTGGCGCAGCAGTTGCCCGTTGCCAGAACTCTTGAGGCCATGCAGCAACATGCATGAGCTACTTGGGTGTCATGGCTCCTGAAGGAACTTGAAGGAGCTGCATGCATAATTCACTGCTATGTGGGACCGGAAGAATATGCTTCTGTGCCCCTGCAGTAGGGCACAGGAGCATGCATGCACATCACTGCATGCAGATCATATGGGGAACAGAGCAGCCTTTATCCTTGCTAAGCCTCCTGCACGTTCCATAAATACAGGCAGTGTGCAATGGCTCCATCCAGGCAACATCCATGTATAACAGTGCAGACAGGCATGTACCTAGGATGCAACGCAGGGGCCACCTCGTGCTTTATGGAGCAGATGGCCAGTGCCTTTGCAGCAGCAGCACCAGCAGTAATATAGGCTTGTCCATACTTCTTGTGCTCACAGTCTTGCGCCTTGTGCTGCCTCTGTAACCAGGACGCTGCTTCCTGCTGGACGTCTCCCTGGCCTTCAGCTGGGCAGACAGCAGGGTATGCTGTTGTGCCAATAAAGATTAAGGATTTCCATGAGCTCAACGCATACATCAGTGCAGCTAAGGGCCCCACAGTGTTTCTGATCAGCAGCAAGGAGGCGCAGGTGCATGGGACCTTTCCTGTGCTTGTGAATAAGCCCAACATAGTGCTAGCCTCAAGCTTAAGCTGGCTCAACAAGGCAGCACAGCCGCCAAAAAACAGCGAGCTGCTTCAGGTCGCATGCAACCCAGATGAGCCCTATGGGCCCCTGCTACAGATCAAGTGAGTGTATGGGGACAATGTAATGGTTCACATCTTGCATTGAGTTCGGCAGCCCTAGGATGTCTTGTTCCAGCATGTCTTGTCTTCTTGCTACGTCAAGTGTTGCAGGCGCTAGTAATGCAATATCTCTTGCTTGGAGGGCTTGCAGGCTCACGCATACGTTTTTCTCTGGACAAGAGCACAATTATGGTGTTGTTTTTGCGCAGTTTACCAACAGTGGGATGCCCATTTAAGAAGCCATGTAGATGTTAGTTTGTGCCTAAAATCTTGTGATGTGTAGCTGCATGAAGATGGCTCTGCTGTTGCTGAGCTGCATTGCTTGTGGTGCTGCTCGTTGTCAGGGCTGCTGGTGTCCAAGTAGCTGGTCTGTACTTCAAGGGCTGCTCCACTGCCATCCAGGCACAAAGCAGCAGCAATGTATACGTCAGCAGCTGCAGCTTCGAAGGCCACACAGGCTCAGCCATCAAGGGCCAAGCAGCACAGGTCTGGATCCAGGGCAGCAGCTTCAGGCGCAACAGCCACATGCTGCCTGTACCGACTGCAGCAGAGGCTAATGGAGGGGCAATTTCAGTGCTTCGCAGCAGGGTGCTTGTTAAAGGGAGTATCTTAGCAGAAAATGGGGCTTTAGGGCCAGGCGGGGCAATCTACTTAGATGGGCAGCCGGTGGGGTCAGCTGGGAAGGGGAGCTGCTGGGCGGAGGCCTCTTTAGTGGTGCAGGACTCCAGGATGGAACGGAACTCAGCTAAATGGAATACCACAGGGCTGGGTGGGGCGATTATGGCTAATGCGACGTGGGTGCGGTTGGATAACACGAGCTTAGTTGGCAACATGGCGACATATGGAGGGGCCATGTACCTGGGGATGGGTTCGGTTGCGAAGCTTGCAGGGGCGCAGTTTAGGGGTAATGGGGCCCGGTCGGGTGGTGCAGTGTATGTTGCCGAGGACTTCAGCTTGGTGTGGATCGAGGGGAGTACATTCCAGGGGAATTTTGCGGATATGCTTGCGGGGGTGCTGATGGTGAAGGGCGAGGTGATGGTGCAGGTGAAGAACAGCAATTTTGTGAATAACACGGCACAGATCGCAGCAGGGGTGCTGTATAGCTTGGGTGGGGATGTGCGGGTTGATAACAGCAGCTTCCACAGCAACACGGCTGTGGTGAAGGAGGGTGGCGGCGGGGGTGGTATGTACTGCGCTGGCTCCTGTCATTGGGCCATCAGCAGGAGCAACTTCACGAAGAATCGGTGCAAGGGGAATGGGGGGGCGATGTTTGGGTGGACGATGGAGTTGAACCTTACGGATACGAGGTTTGAGGACAATACAGCGCTTGCACTTGGTGGTGCTGTTTCCATGGCAAACAGTACGGTGCTGCTGCAGCGGTGTGATCTGGTGCGGAATAGAGCGACAATGCCTGATGCAGCTGGGGGTGCTCTGTATGCACAGAGCGGGGTCTTGACGCTAGAGGATTGCAAGCTGATGTCCAACACTGCCTTCTGGGGAGGGGCGGTGTACGTTACAAATAGCACAATAAGCTTCAAGGGCGGGCAGCTGGGGAAGAACGAAGCTTACGAGGCGGGGGCGGCCGTCTACACGCTCCGGACTCCGACGATGATGGATCAGGTATCATTTTCGGGCAACAATGCGCAGCTGTATGGGGCATCATTGTACTGTCAGGAGGCAAACTGCACTATGACAGGGTGTGTGGTGCAAGGGGAGGTCGCAGCTGTAGGGGCAGGGGCAGTGTATGCTTCCGGCAGTAATCTTGAACTGCTGGATAGCAATTTCACTGGCTGCAGGGCCAAGGAGATGGGGGGTGGGGTGCTGCTGGCACGGCTGTGCGATTCTGTGCGGGTGGTGGGCTGCAGGTTCGAGGGAAACATGGCAGGGATGGGGCCTGGGGGTGCTGTGCAGTTTGTGGATACAGAGGCGGCCATCATGAATGGGACAGTAGTTCAAAACAATATGGTGAGTTGATTGAGGTAGATCTTAAGCTAAGTGGTCCGAAAGTAATAGGCAGAATTCTGTGGTACTTAGGCTGCAGCCTAACCAGTATGCGGGGGGCCCCTGCTTACCTGTGGCAGCCTGCTGTGTGCACTGCAAATTGTTTAAGTAAACATGCCCCAGAATCTCTTTACAAGCAATTGCCTCAGCATATGGTCATTTGCTTAGGTTGCTGTACAGGTTCTATGCTCAGAGTACTTTGTGTTGTGCATACTGGCTTTTTTTTAACGTTTGGTAGCCTGTAAGTGGCTGTGGTTGTGTGTCTGGATAACAGTTGCAAGAAACAGTTGCAAGGGAAAGGTTTCTTGCTTTGGACGCACAGCATTAGGACCAGTAGCTTTCAACAATGTATGCAACTCTGTAAACGTCATCTGCAAGCCTTCAAGGAGATCTCCATGTTGGTTCAATTTGATGTATCATGTTTAATGCCAGAGGTGTCGTGGATTTATGCGATACGTGTGTCAATGTTTGTGCTAGTGGCTTATACACATCTTGCCTATACACCTGCTGTCATCCTGCTGACATCTGCTTACCTGTTCTCTCATGCTTATCACTTGTAGGCAGTTGAAGGTGGTGCCCTGCATGTAGACAACACTACCCTCACCCTTACCAGCTGTACCCTCTTCAACAACACAGCATCTTCTGCTGGGGGCGCAATTGCCACCATAGACAACAGTACGCTGGAGCTGACCAGCAGCCAGGTCTCAAATAACACAGCAGCTGTTGGAGGTGGCATAGCAGGGGACACCAGCACCATCTCTTTAGGCCCTGAAACCCGGCTGCTGGGGAACAAGGCAGCTGTGCTGCAGGAGTGGCAAGTGGTGCAGTTTGCGGGGCAGTCAGCTATGCAGGGGATTGGAGGTGCTGTGTTCTTGAGGGTGGGAAACTTTAAGATGGGGAATGGGTCCAGGGTTGAGGGCAATTATGCGGGGCAGGTGGCTGGGGGTGTATATGTTGATGGGGCCCAAGTGGAAATATCTGGTGGGTGGTTGGTGGGCAATATAGCTGAAAGGGAAGCCGGGGGAATGAAGATCAATAGCCCGTTGGCCGAGCCGTCAAGCCGGTTGTCTGACTGTCATGTGGTGAACAACACTGCACCCTTTGCTGGAGGCGTGTCCTTGGTTGCCTTGAACCTCCCAGGTTCCCTAGTGTTTGAGCGGTGTGATTTCATAGGGAACACGGCTAAGGAGAGGGTTGGTGGTGGTTTGCTTGCTAGTGGGCCTGTGGTGCTGCAGATGTCAGGGAATAGGTTTGAGGGCAATACAGCAGCAGGGTCTGGTGGAGGCATTTATTTGTCTGGCAACCAGTGGGTATCATTCCGAGAGGATGCTTTGCTAGGCAATGTGGCAGGGGATGTGGGGGGAGGCCTGGCTGTAGAAGGCTCCTCTACACTGCTTTTGCAGCAGGTGAATGTCAGTGGGAACAAGGCTACCTCCGGGGGCGGGGCATCGATTGTGGGGGTGAAGCAGTACCTGTTGGTTGATGGGAGTGTGGTCCGGGGGAATGTTGCTAGTGGGAGTGCCGCAGCACCGCCTTCAGTGGTCGACTGTGGGGTGGCAGGGGCTGGAGGGGGGTTGTGCATTGATGCAGAGGGCAGGGTAGTTATCAATGGCACAAAGCTTGATAGCAACACTGGGGACTTTGGCGGGGGTGCTGTTATTGGGATGTGTGCAAATCCTCAAGTGTGTAATCTTCTGCTTACTGGGAACAGCTACAGCAACAACAGCGCTTTGCATGGAGGGGGGGCGCTCTATTTTACGGACGTGTTGGCTGGGGAGCAGCTGCAGTGTGGTGCAAGGACCTTGGGGCCTGCACCAGAGATGCCTGTGTTTACGGGTGGCAAGGACGTCAGCCAGGGGCCTGGGTTGAAGGGTGGGGAGCTGCCGACGGCAAACACGGGCTCTAATGACGCAGCAGGGAGCAACAGCGGGACTGGCAGCAGCAGCGGTAGCAGTGGTGGCGGGGGAAGCGATGGTGCTGGGGGAAGTAGCAGCGGCAGTGGGAATGGCTCTGTTTCTGGGGCAACTGAAGCAGCTACCGACGGCAGTGGCGGCAGTGGCAGCAGTAGTAGTGAGGAGGAGGAGGATGACATCCTAGTCAGTACTCCAGGCAGCACTGGCACAGGTTACCCATCGCCAGACGGCAGTGACAATGTTACCGATGACGCTGGGGCTCCCTCTGCAGATGGCACTGTTCGGCAAGAGTTCGGTGATGATGGCAGTGCTGTTAACTCTTCGTCAGCCCGTCTTCCTGCCCCTGCCTCTCCTGCGGCTCCGAGTAGGGCCCCACCCGTTCCAGCCTCTCCGAAGCCTAAGCCAACCCCAAGCACCACAAGTTCACCTGCACCCAAAGCCCCTGCAACACCCTCTCCACTGCCAGGAGGCAATGCCAGTAATGGAGGGTCTTTGCTGCAGGAAGTTACTACTCAGGGTTTTGACCCTGCAGGGAGCAGTGCGCCCATCAGCTCTTTGGATGATGGGCACTTTGATGGGGGACTTTCCAGCAGCACAACAAGCGGCATGGATGTGCTCAACAGCGAGTCAGCGCAGGTAGCGAACAGCAGCAGCAACAGCAGCAATACGAGTAGCAGCAGCAGCAGCAGCCCTTCCCCTGCCCCTCCTGGCCGTGGATTGATTGCTAGCCCCGGCCTCTCTACTACGACAGTAGACTTTGAGGACGGCAGCTTGAGCACCAGCACAGTCAGCTTTGATGGTTCTGGCAGCAGCAGCAGCAGCAGCAGTGGTGGTGATGCTACTGGTGACGGCATGAGTGGGTTGCCTGTGGACTGGGGGTTGAATGCTGAGTCTGGGATGCTGGGGCCGGTCACCACTGTGGAGTTTCCTTCTGCCCCTATGGGAGACGACCCAGCCTGGAGTACGCCAAGTGCCCAGCAAGGGTCTTCTGGCGACCAGGGTGGCATGGGTGCAGATTTCGAGTCGGCACCTGTTGGTATGGACTTTGGAGCTACGACAAGTGCAGACTTCGGGGCCACAACTACCGCTGAGTTTGGCGGTACAAGCAGCATGAGTTTCGGGGAGATGGGTGAGGGTGGTTGGCGAAGCCTTGATATGGGCATGGACAGCAGCGGCAACTCGGGTGTCTCTGCTGGGCCGCCGTCAGCATTTGAGGGTAGCAGGCGCTTGCTGCTTGCACCAAGCAGCAAGGCAAAGGAGAGGGGCAGTCCCTCTGAGCAAAGCAGCACGGCTGATAGCAGCTCCTCTGGCAGCAACAGCAGGATTAGCAGCAAGCCCCGTGCTAGCAGCTACCTTGGTGGCATACCTGCAGGGGCGGATATCAGGGGGTACTACCCATCTCCCTCCACTTCCCCTGGCTTGCTGGTACACACCATTACCACCAGCAGCAGCAGCAGGAGTGCAGCAAGGCAGGGACTGCTAAGGTCACATCAGGGTGCACCTGCCACAGTGCTTCAGCATGTTGGCGGGAGCAGTGTGCTGCAAAGCAGCCGGCGGCGGCAGCTGTTAGTAGACGAAGTCGCCCCGTCCCCAGATGCAGCGATCCTTAACATGCAGGTGGATCAGTGTGGCGTTTTCAGCGGCAACCAGGTCTTAGGCTATGGGGGTTTTGGGCCTAACTTTGCAGGCCACCCAGCGGCGCTTCGGGTTGAGGCCCAGGACGAGGCGTTGGGACCGGTTGTAGGGGTTCCCTCGGGTGGAGATGTCTCGGTTCGAGTCATTATCATTGATGAGTTTGGCACTCCTGTAACAGCAGGCCCCGGGGAGTTTATCAGGGTGACCCCAAGTTTAGATCCAGAAGCGAGCTCGGATACTGTGTGGAGAGGGGGTGGCAGTAGGGGTGGCAATGGCAGCAGCAGCAAAGTGGATGGGGTCGTGCTTACAGGGGCCCGAGAGATGTTTGCAATGAATGGCAGCATTGTGGTTGGTGGGTTTACATTGACAGGCCCACCTGGGAGTAACACCACTCTCTGGTTACTCCCCAGCGATCCTGATGTTGTTCCTGCATCAATTAGGGTTCAGCTGCGCAGCTGCTTCTCAGGTTCTGTCCCTAAACCCTCCAGTGCCAGCAGCAGCAGCAGCGATGACATGCGGTGCGAGCCGTGTGTCTGGGGCACCTTCAGCATGTCTGGGGCTGCTGATGGCAGTGAATGCGAGGACTGTCCCAATGGAGCAGTGTGCAATGGTACGGCATTAGTGCCGGTTCCTGGGGCCTGGCACAGCCACCCTAGAAGCCCGCAAGTGCACTGGTGCTGGAACCCAGCAGCTTGTTTCCGCAGCCCTGCAGAGCAGCATGTGCTCATGGATGCCCAGGTGTCGCGGTACGGACCGGAGGCGATACTAGGGTTGCAGGCGGAGGGCCAGGCAGTACAGCAGTACTTGCAGGAGCTATGTGCGACTGGTTACACTGGGAGAATGTGTGGGCAGTGTGAAGGGGCGGGAGCAGGGGGCAGAAAAGCTGTGGCAGATGGTCGGACATATGGGAAATTGGCGGGGAAGTGTGTGGAGTGTGGTGGGAAGGCGACTACAGCTGCATTGTATGTCTTGGCAAGGTAAGGAGACGATGAGAAAGATCCCAGCAAATTCTTGTGCACTGAGCTTGCAATTTCTCCTGAGTAGTCGTCTTCCAGCTACCTAAACAGACGAGCATATTTGTATTGCACAGTCATATCATATCAATCCAGTGAAGTAAACGGGCAACATCCACTTTTTTGCTTTTCCAGGATCTGTGCTTGGCTGTAATTCCAATGATTGTATTGTCATGGAGCATGGAGATAAGGACCTACTTGACTCTGCTAATTGTCATATGTTGAGTCCCAGTAGAACTGTTCCCTCCCATTGCACATGGCTGTGTACTTTACGTTGTTATGCACATGTCAGTGCCCGAAGCCTCCTGGAGGCCAAAACAGTTGCCAAAAGGGAAGTTCAGAAGCTTCAGGAGTTTATTCTTGCTGCATTAGGAATGGCAAAGTGGGAGGAGTGGCTGTTTTTATGGCAAGCATACCGTTTTATGTGTTAGCTTAAGCTGCTATATCAAGGATTGAATGGGAGGTCTGTCTACCAACCCAGGGCTCATGGATGTACATTGCATGCCTGCAGCAGCAATGGCTGTGGATAATTGCTGTGTCAGAGCAGCACGTGCTAGCTACTGACGAGTAGCAACACCCCTTTTGATCACTCTTGTGCAGGCTGTTTGACCTCCTGATGTTCGCCCTGTTGGCGTGGCTTGCAACAGCAGCAGTACGGGCTTGGGCCAAGGCTGGCTCAAACCTTCCAAAAGCCTTCTCTGGTACAGCTCCAGGAGCCGCTGTAGGAGCCAGCAGCAGCAGCAGTCAGCGGCAGCCAGCAGCAGGAGATGCTTCCACTGCTGCTACTGCTGGTTCTGGGGATGGGTCAGAACTAGGTTTTGAGGGTGTGGCGCAGCGGCAGGTGCAGGTCTTTGTAGACCACCTCCACCTGCTTGCAATCATCTGTTGTAGTACAGCTGTGCTTAGCTGGCCAAAGGCCTTGAGCACTTTCGTTGCTGTGTTGGGTTTTACGCCATTGGGGACGTCTCGGTGGGTATCCCTCGATTGCCTCTTGTCCCGGGGCCCTGGCTCTGTTAGCAGCAGCAGCGGCACTGGAAGTGGGAGTGGAGGTGTACCTGCGGCGATGGTATACCTGCTAATCACTGCAGCTTTGCCGCTGCTGTACCTTGGCATTGCTGCAGTGTGGTGGATATGGGTGGTGGCTAGGCCTCCTTGGGGCTTAGGGCGACCTGGAAGGCGGTCCATCATTGTCGTCCTTGTTGGCTGGAGTCTTTTCTATCCGCTGCTGACTTGGTGTGCGCTCAGTGCCTTTAACTGTGCTTATTTGGACAGTCCTGCGGAGGGCACAGGGGAGGTGGCTGCAGCTGTCGGGTGGTACTGGATGCCTGACCCGGGGGTTCAGTGTTTTAGGGGCCGTCACCTGGGGTTCATGATTGGGTTTGGGGTGCCGCTGCTGCTGCTTGTGGGAGTGGGGTGGCCGGTGGTGCTTGGGGTAGTGCTGCATGGGTGTAATGTGAGATTGCGGCCGGAGCAGATGGATAAACCAAGAGGAAGGTTGCATCCTCGAGTGGTAGCAGTTGTAGCAGGCCAGGTGTTAGGGGTCATTGCAGGCAGGTTCCGGTTGATGGACCGCCGCGATGGAACCTCCACAGCAGCAGTGGCAGCAGCAGGAGGTGCAAGGAAGAGCCTGCAGAAAGGCAAAAAGGGGAGGAGCATGGAGTTCTGGTTGCTGGTGGCAGAAGGCAGGAAACTCCTGTTGATGGTGCTGCTGCTGGCTTTGCTGCCGCAGCAAGCAGAGGTGCAGCTGTATACCGTGTGGGGTCTGTTGGCGCTGTTTCTGGTGGCGGATTGGTGGGTGAAGCCTCATGCCAGCAGACCTACGGGGCGGCTGCAACTCTTGAGCTTAGGTGCGCTGCTGGCTACAGCATACCTAGCTTCTGCTTTCAATGATGCAGCATTGTTGCCAGCATCTACTTGCTTTGTGGTGCTGGTGATACTTGCGCATCTGCTTGTTGTAGTGGTGTTTTTGTGTGGTGTGCTGCCTGTTGGGTATCAGCAGTGGCTGTGGAGGGTGGTAGGGGTAGGGGCAAAAGGTGGTGCTGGAAAAGGGGTTGGTGTGCCTGGCGAGATTGGGGACAGCAGTGCGAAGGGAGGTGGGCACTCTGGAGGCAGAGGAGGTGGTGATGGTGCCGTTGGTGAGACGCAAGGGAAGTTGACTGGGATGAAAGGCCTGCGGGCCATTGTATCATCACGGCTAGGCTGGAGGAGAGGGGCAGCTGTTCTGGATGCCTCGGCAGCAGCAGCATCGGTGGATCCTGAACAGCAGGGTAGTGGTGGTGGTAGTGGAAGCTCTGGGGCTGGAGATGCTAAAGGGGAGCTGGATCAGGGAGCAGCGCCAAAGCACGGACAGCACGACAGCAGCAGCCTGAATGGGCCGATAGCTGCAGTTGGGACGGCTGTTGCCGTAACAGCTGTTGATCGCAGCAGCCAGGGGCTGGAGCGGCAGAGCTACAGCAGCTACACGGGGGACTACAACCTTGGCCCTAGTGCAAGCGCCTGTGGGGACAGCCCTAGGCGGAGCGCTGATGGGAGCGATGCGGAGCTAAGGCAGAGGAGCAGCAGTCCTAGGAAGCATCTGCAGCATACCTGGGGCTCATCACCTGCTCCTCATGAGACTGGCCACGGGGTGAGGCACGGCAGGCAGCCGAATGGGCATGTAGGTACCGCTTCAAGTATAGACATTGGTGCACTAGGGGCTCTAAGCAGGGCCGCAGGGGGAAAGGTGGTGCTTGGGGGGTCAGCAGGAGGGACTGTGGGGAACCTGAACTCTGCTGGATCGTCGGAGTATGTTGCGCTCGAAGTGAATCAGCTGGCGGCGGAGGAGGGGAGGTTGGGTAGGGTTAGGAGTAGGTCAAAGAGTGGGTCGGTGGCCGCGGTAGGGGCTGGGGGGTCATTGCAGACGAGGCTGTCAGTGCTGCAGTGGTTGGAGGAGAGTGTGGAACTGGTACACGGGTCAGGGCACCCAGACACCAGTGTGTTAGTGCGGGGAGGAAGTGCTAGGGGAGGGGCTGTCAGAGCTGGCGAGGTAGGTGGTGCTGGTGCAGGACAACAGCAGCCAGGGATACCACTGCGGCAGCTCAGTGCTGAGATGCTACAGCAGCTACAACAGCAGCAGCAGCAGCAGCAGGGAGGCTGGGGGAATGGGGTTGGGGGCGCTGGGGTTGCCGGAGCAGCTGGGTTGATGCGGGCAAGCAGCAGCCCGGAGCAGCAGGGGGTGGGAGGGCACACAGGGCACCTTGCTTCTGCGAGAGCAGCCTTGGTGCAGCAGCTGCTGCTGGAGCAGCAGGCAAAGGGGCTTGAGGAGGTGGTAGAGGAGGAGCACACGGAAACCTGGTCCAGCAGTGTGCCACCATATCCAAACAAGCAGCAGCATGGGCAAGGGGTGGCTGGTACTGGAGCGTTTGCTGCAGCGAGAGCGGCAGAAGCTGCTGCTGCTGCTGCCGCTGCTGCTGCAAGAGCGGGGGATATAGAGGGCCAGCAGCCGCAACATGGGAGCCCAGCAGCAGCAGGAGGAGGCGCAGGGCCAACTGGTAGACACACATCGTATTACCAGCTGTGGGCACCTGTGGCTGACTCCATAGGGGATGCTAGGGCAAGCTCTGCGGCAACAGGGCAGAATGAAGCAACAGCAGGTTTTGCTCCTAAGCCAAGCACTATGGCGTCGCCGTTTGCAGCTCCGGCAGTGGCAGCAGCTGCTGCTGGCTTTGCAGCAACTGCTGTGCCTAAAGCAGCAGGAGCAGGAGCAGCTGTGGCGGGGCCTCCAGGGTATGGCAAGCGGGTGTCTCCCTTTGCAGTTCCCGAGGTAGCTAGTGTAGCAACGGGGGGGGTGCCTGCCCCCAAAGCAAGTAAGCAGCCCTCTCCATTTGCTGCTCCTGAAGTAATTGCGGCAGCAGCTGGTACAAAGGTAGGCAGAGGGTCATCGCCCTTTGCTGCAGCAGGAGCATTAGCTGCACTTACAGCAGGAGCCGTCCATGTTGCTAATGCAGACAAGCGTGCAAGTCCATTCGCAGCTCCTGCCGTTGCAGGAGCTGCAGCAGGGAAGCGTATGTCTCCCTTTGCTGGTGGGGCAATGACAGCTGCAGCAGCACAGCAGCAGCAGGCAGTCCTTACTCCGCAGGAAATAGTAGCTCAGATCCAGCAGCAGCAGGCGGCAGCAGTAGCAGCGGGAGCAGCAGAACCACTTGTGAGATCAGCTCAGCAGCAGCATGTTCAAGGAACAGCAGCAGTAGCAGTTGCACATGCGAATGGAGTCCCGCCATCTCAGAGTAGGACGAAGGTCAGCCCATTCTCTGCTGCAGCTGCAGGTGCTTCTGGCGCCAGCAGTATGGCGAACATGTCTCCACAGCAGATTCTGGCTCAAATCCAGCGTCAGCAGGAGGCGGCTGTAGCAGCTGGAGCAGCAGGAGCAGGAGTGGTGCCAGCAGCAGGAGCACCAGGTGGGGCCACTGTAAAGAGAGGGGTGAGTCCTTTTGCTGCGACGGCTAGCGTTACTGCAGGCACCAGTAAGGTAGCTCTCTCCCCTGAGCAGGTTATGGCCCAGATCCGGCAGCAGCAGGCTGCAGCCGTGGCAGCCGGAGCAGCAGAACCAGCTGCAGGGAGCATTGTTCAGCAGCATGGGAGGGAGCAAGGGGCAGCACAGGCACCAACAGCAGCAGGAGCAGGAAAGGTGGCGTCTAAGAAGATGTTGAGTCCATTTGCTGCTCAGACTGTTGCTGCTGTTGGTGCTGTTGTAGCCAGTCCAGCTGTCTTATCTCCCAAGGAGATACTAGCCCAGATTCAGCAGCAGCAGGAGGCAGCCATACTAGCAGGAGCAGCAGAGCCTGCAGGAGGGAAGGCTGCCTTTCAGCAGATGCCCCAGCAAGGTGGAGCAGCAGCAGGAGCTGCAGTTGCAGGGAAGGGGCCTCAGCCTGTTGTGAAGCATAGAGTGAGTCCTTTTGGAGCTCCTGCTGTGGGTGCAGTGGGTGGCAGTACGGCAGGGTTATCACCACAGGAGATCTTGGCACAAATACAGCGGCAGCAGGAAGCAGCGATCGCAGCAGGAGCAGCAGTTGATGTGCCTGGTGCCAAGGTGTCTTTTGAGCAAGTGCCCAAACAGCAACCGCAGCAGCAGCATGGAGCAGCAGGGAAGCCACCGGCAAGGAAACAAATGGTGAGCCCCTTCTCTGCTCCTGCTGTGGCTGCTAGCACTCCCAGACCAGGTGGTGCTACTGCCAATGATGGTGTGGGAAAAGAAGCAAAGGGGCCTACTGCTGCTGTTGCAGATGGTTTCAGGGCAGCCAAGGTGAGCCCGGTGGCTTTGCCTACAGCTGCCAGGCCTGATATGTATTACAGCATGTGGCAGGGAGCTGCGGGGCCAGTAGGGGAGGAGCCTCCTGCCACTGCTGCTGCACCCAGCCCAGGCAGCAGCTATGCCTTGGCCAAGGGAAGCCTTAGTGAGAGCGTCTAATGGGCCATGGGTGGTGTATTTCTGCGTGGATCCCTAGGGAGGATTTCCAAGGGCGTGGTTAATGTGTCTACTGGTGTTTGGGTGCAGCTGGTTATGAGTGAATTTGCCGCCACTGCATGTGCTGCTATTTGAAATGCAGGATGATAAAAGCATACATTTGAGAATATGGTTCCAAGAGATACATATTGGGGTATGGGAATGGGTAGCCTGCAGAGGCACAGCAATACAGCCGCTGAACGTGCCATTGACTTTCGTGTTGACCATTGGCGAGTAGTGACCAGCACTAGTGGCAGATGTTGCATCATGCTTCTTCCCCATGAGTGCAAGGTCACTGTTAAATTGATAGCTTGTTGCTTCTGTAGGTTTAGTACTGTCACAGGCCATTACAACCTACCATACATGCACTGATGTGGTGCTGGGGAGGCTGTTTTGTATCAAATTACTGCATGACCAGCTCCCGCTGGCACACTTCAGGATGTTCTCAAGATGCTTGGTGGCAGCTCTGGGACTCCATACATATCTGCATTGCAACGGACATTGCTTTGAGCTTTATAAAAAGCTCTACCTGGGTGCTTGCCCTAGTGTCATGAAGTGTCTTTGACCATTGATACTACCACCCGCATGCGTGTTCCATTTGCGCAATTTCGTTGAAAACAATTCGTTTGCCCTGACTAGGAGGAAGCGTGTGCATATTCAGAACTAGGGTCTTGGAAGTATTGAAGCTGTTTTCTCCTGGACAGGTTTATTGCTTAGGGTTTTGCATTTTGACTTGCTTTTCACATCTGTGTGTGCTAGCTGTGCCAGGCACGTTGTCTTGTGGTACGTGTCAGGTCCACCGACAGTACAAGTTTGTTTGCTCTCTGCGCGTTGTTTGATTGTGCCTTTAGCAGCGGTGGCAGGACCCTTCGTGGGGTAGAAGGCACCTGCCTATACGCGGCAAGAGCGCCGCCAGCTGACGTGGACAGCCCCACTTGGTTTTTCCGTCTGTCATAGCGCTATATATAGCGGAACGCAAGCAAGCTTATCACGACTGTACTTGAACAGGATCTGTTCTACAGTTCGTACACCCTGTCTGTGTTTCTCAAACCAGACAAGCTCCTCAACCCAGAAGAAGAGTCGTAGCCTCCCTGCCTGAGCGTGAAGCCTTGTTCAACAGTGTCCAGGTCGCTGACCCGGACGCGTTTGAGCTTGATGAACGGCCCACTGGATCATTCCACCAGTGTGGATGGCTCGGAGGCATTCAGATGGGTTTCTTTTTAAACCATTCTTCCTGGTGATGTCAACGCGTTTTGCATGCTCGACGGCGCCCACCCAACAGTCTCCTGTCGCTGCCCACCTTCTGCTCTGCTCTCTAACTGCTTTATGTTTGTTTTCATACACGGTAGGTTTGGGGCAACCTCGCTCGATCTGCTGGAGCAGCACTCAGCACCGTCCATCGGGTTCCGGCACATGCCCAGCAAGACGAAATCCGGCCAGGCAGAACAGAAGGCCCGCAGTACAGTTGGTTGCAAAAGTTTTGGCCGGAACATAAGGCTGGGGTTTAAGCAGCAGCAGCAAGACCTGATTTACAACCATTTATGTTTAAGAAAGTAAACAGGCAGAGCATCAATGTGCTGCAGTTGGTATGCCCAAGTGGTACCACAAGTAGCCTCGCACGCGAGACGTCCCGAGTTCGAGCCCCGGGCGTGCCCTATAAACATACTATATAAAAGCCAGCCAGCCAGCCTTAGCCTTAGCCGCAGACGCAGACCAGCAAGCCTCCCCCCTGTTCCTATAGCCCTCCTGCTTTTTTTAACCTGGCTCTCCCCTTCCACCTCTGCCCCTCCTGTGGTTGCCAGCCCCACACCCCATCTGCTCCCCTCCCACAGCCCTCTCAGCTCAGCCTTGCACTTGCCCCAACTTCTCGCATGCCCTGCCTACCCCCACCTGCCCTGCCATTGAACTGGTATAGCCCCTGCACCTGCTTCACACCTGGTCTATATGCTACTGCCCCTAAACAGTAAAGAAAGGGCACCTGTGCCTGCTGGCAGTTCTCAGCATTTACCCCCTTAAAAAGCAGCAAAAATGCCTCCGCTGTCTCCCTTGCAAGACCCCTGCTTTTCTCAGCAGCCAAGCAACACAGAGCAACAGAGATGCTGACCGCACCCATTGGTGACAACCTGGACCTCATACAGAAGCTGCCTGTGCAAGAGAGCAATGAACGGCCATGCCATTTCACAGAAGCAGACCATTTCCTAACAAAATCTGAGTTTTGGGCCAAAACTTTTGCAACCAACTGTGTCCAATGTTTGCACCTCCTGTTTCCTCAAGTGCAAGCAGAGATAACAGCTGTGTCTAGCCTGTTGCAAAGAACTTGTTGATGCAGTTATTGCCTGCTGTGCTAAATTGGTGGCAACCGCAACCGCATTGAGAAAGTGCTTGAGCTGACTTTTCAGATTTTGGTCAAAAGTGGGTACGCCCCTGTGGTCACCTGAGTTAGGGTGCATGGAATGGAACTTCTCCCATTTATCAGCAAGCTTTCCTTGGCTTTACAGTACCATGTCACTAGCTGCAGTCATGCATGCTCTGCACAGCAGGCCCCACATTAGCTATCCCTGCAATGCTGAGCATTGCTACAGGCAGCAAAAAGTGTGGTTTTCAACATGGATGCTTCCCCTGCTGGAGGGGCCCTGCTTCTGGCAATCTTACCATAAGCTTCAAGGTCACTGCCAAGGATTCAGTATTAACAGAAGCTGGTGTGCTTTGCATGCCAGTTTGATGGTAGGAAGCTTCCTTCTACATGCTGCAATCAGCGGCGGGCGAGACGGGCCTATGCTGCAAGGCTGTCACCCACGCTGTCACCACCACTTTGGAGGACTGTTTTCTTTGTCACCTGTCACTGCTTGAAACAAGGTCTAGCATACCACAGAGTTGTTCACTGGGCCAGGCTTGTTGTAAAACAAGACATGTTACGCATATCCCTTCGGTGCAGCACCACCTTCTAGACCCGACGTGCCCTTGCTACTGCTGTTTTAACACTTTCCACCAGATCTTGCCATGATAGTGCTAGCAGATCTCTCAACAACCTCCTCAAAGCATATGTTTTTATTCAGCACCGCTCCCCCTTTCTACAATACCACATCGGCTATGCCAATCATGCTCCACCTGCAGAGAACAGCAGCTCGCTACATGTGCTGGGGGTATACCCTGCTTTGGGGGCGCCAGATATGCCCTTTGGGTATTCCGCATGGCACAGGCAGCTTCAGAGACAGCCCCTGCTCCAGCTGTAATGTCCTATGGCATGTGCTACCAGGGGAAGTGTGCAAGTCAAGGTATCTCAGTTGTTGGTATTTGCTTAGTGTACTGCTGCAGCTGGTGAGGGTAGGGGTAGGAAGGGCCCCCGTCATGGGTTGCCAGCACATGCAACAATTTATTCACCCTGGCTGTGACTGTTGCATAGGTCCAGCCCCTGGTACCTTAAACCAGCCCTGCCCCAAGCCAAAGCCCTTGCCTCTGTCAAACAGCAGCAGCAGAACCAATGTCCAC
>OY744493.1:7274113-7333113 GCA_963556185.1 Pseudopediastrum boryanum
AGTTGGTTGCAAAGTTTTGGCCGGAACATAAGGCTGGGGTTTAAGCAGCAGCAGCAAGACCTGATTTACAACCATTTATGTTTAAGAAAGTAAACAGGCAGAGCATCAATGTGCTGCAGTTGGTATGCCCAAGTGGTACCACAAGTAGCCTCGCACGCGAGACGTCCCGAGTTCGAGCCCCGGGCGTGCCCTATAAATATACTATATAAAAGCCAGCCAGCCAGCCTTAGCCTTAGCCGCAGACGCAGACCAGCAAGCCTCCCCCCTGTTCCTATAGCCCTCCTGCTTTTTTTAACCTGGCTCTCCCCTTCCACCTCTGCCCCTCCTGTGGTTGCCAGCCCCACACCCCATCTGCTCCCCTCCCACAGCCCTCTCAGCTCAGCCTTGCACTTGCCCCAACTTCTCGCATGCCCTGCCTACCCCCACCTGCCCTGCCATTGAACTGGTATAGCCCCTGCACCTGCTTCACACCTGGTCTATATGCTACTGCCCCTAAACAGTAAAGAAAGGGCACCTGTGCCTGCTGGCAGTTCTCAGCATTTACCCCCTTAAAAAGCAGCAAAAATGCCTCCGCTGTCTCCCTTGCAAGACCCCTGCTTTTCTCAGCAGCCAAGCAACACAGAGCAACAGAGATGCTGACCGCACCCATTGGTGACAACCTGGACCTCATACAGAAGCTGCCTGTGCAAGAGAGCAATGAACGGCCATGCCATTTCACAGAAGCAGACCATTTCCTAACAAAATCTGAGTTTTGGGCCAAAACTTTTGCAACCAACTGTGTCCAATGTTTGCACCTCCTGTTTCCTCAAGTGCAAGCAGAGATAACAGCTGTGTCTAGCCTGTTGCAAAGAACTTGTTGATGCAGTTATTGCCTGCTGTGCTAAATTGGTGGCAACCGCAACCGCATTGAGAAAGTGCTTGAGCTGACTTTTCAGATTTTGGTCAAAAGTGGGTACGCCCCTGTGGTCACCTGAGTTAGGGTGCATGGAATGGAACTTCTCCCATTTATCAGCAAGCTTTCCTTGGCTTTACAGTACCATGTCACTAGCTGCAGTCATGCATGCTCTGCACAGCAGGCCCCACATTAGCTATCCCTGCAATGCTGAGCATTGCTACAGGCAGCAAAAAGTGTGGTTTTCAACATGGATGCTTCCCCTGCTGGAGGGGCCCTGCTTCTGGCAATCTTACCATAAGCTTCAAGGTCACTGCCAAGGATTCAGTATTAACAGAAGCTGGTGTGCTTTGCATGCCAGTTTGATGGTAGGAAGCTTCCTTCTACATGCTGCAATCAGCGGCGGGCGAGACGGGCCTATGCTGCAAGGCTGTCACCCACGCTGTCACCACCACTTTGGAGGACTGTTTTCTTTGTCACCTGTCACTGCTTGAAACAAGGTCTAGCATACCACAGAGTTGTTCACTGGGCCAGGCTTGTTGTAAAACAAGACATGTTACGCATATCCCTTCGGTGCAGCACCACCTTCTAGACCCGACGTGCCCTTGCTACTGCTGTTTTAACACTTTCCACCAGATCTTGCCATGATAGTGCTAGCAGATCTCTCAACAACCTCCTCAAAGCATATGTTTTTATTCAGCACCGCTCCCCCTTTCTACAATACCACATCGGCTATGCCAATCATGCTCCACCTGCAGAGAACAGCAGCTCGCTACATGTGCTGGGGGTATACCCTGCTTTGGGGGCGCCAGATATGCCCTTTGGGTATTCCGCATGGCACAGGCAGCTTCAGAGACAGCCCCTGCTCCAGCTGTAATGTCCTATGGCATGTGCTACCAGGGGAAGTGTGCAAGTCAAGGTATCTCAGTTGTTGGTATTTGCTTAGTGTACTGCTGCAGCTGGTGAGGGTAGGGGTAGGAAGGGCCCCCGTCATGGGTTGCCAGCACATGCAACAATTTATTCACCCTGGCTGTGACTGTTGCATAGGTCCAGCCCCTGGTACCTTAAACCAGCCCTGCCCCAAGCCAAAGCCCTTGCCTCTGTCAAACAGCAGCAGCAGAACCAATGTCCACAGTTGGTTGCAAAGTTTTGGCCGGAACATAAGGCTGGGGTTTAAGCAGCAGCAGCAAGACCTGATTTACAACCATTTATGTTTAAGAAAGTAAACAGGCAGAGCATCAATGTGCTGCAGTTGGTATGCCCAAGTGGTACCACAAGTAGCCTCGCACGCGAGACGTCCCGAGTTCGAGCCCCGGGCGTGCCCTATAAATATACTATATAAAAGCCAGCCAGCCAGCCTTAGCCTTAGCCGCAGACGCAGACCAGCAAGCCTCCCCCCTGTTCCTATAGCCCTCCTGCTTTTTTTAACCTGGCTCTCCCCTTCCACCTCTGCCCCTCCTGTGGTTGCCAGCCCCACACCCCATCTGCTCCCCTCCCACAGCCCTCTCAGCTCAGCCTTGCACTTGCCCCAACTTCTCGCATGCCCTGCCTACCCCCACCTGCCCTGCCATTGAACTGGTATAGCCCCTGCACCTGCTTCACACCTGGTCTATATGCTACTGCCCCTAAACAGTAAAGAAAGGGCACCTGTGCCTGCTGGCAGTTCTCAGCATTTACCCCCTTAAAAAGCAGCAAAAATGCCTCCGCTGTCTCCCTTGCAAGACCCCTGCTTTTCTCAGCAGCCAAGCAACACAGAGCAACAGAGATGCTGACCGCACCCATTGGTGACAACCTGGACCTCATACAGAAGCTGCCTGTGCAAGAGAGCAATGAACGGCCATGCCATTTCACAGAAGCAGACCATTTCCTAACAAAATCTGAGTTTTGGGCCAAAACTTTTGCAACCAACTGTGTCCAATGTTTGCACCTCCTGTTTCCTCAAGTGCAAGCAGAGATAACAGCTGTGTCTAGCCTGTTGCAAAGAACTTGTTGATGCAGTTATTGCCTGCTGTGCTAAATTGGTGGCAACCGCAACCGCATTGAGAAAGTGCTTGAGCTGACTTTTCAGATTTTGGTCAAAAGTGGGTACGCCCCTGTGGTCACCTGAGTTAGGGTGCATGGAATGGAACTTCTCCCATTTATCAGCAAGCTTTCCTTGGCTTTACAGTACCATGTCACTAGCTGCAGTCATGCATGCTCTGCACAGCAGGCCCCACATTAGCTATCCCTGCAATGCTGAGCATTGCTACAGGCAGCAAAAAGTGTGGTTTTCAACATGGATGCTTCCCCTGCTGGAGGGGCCCTGCTTCTGGCAATCTTACCATAAGCTTCAAGGTCACTGCCAAGGATTCAGTATTAACAGAAGCTGGTGTGCTTTGCATGCCAGTTTGATGGTAGGAAGCTTCCTTCTACATGCTGCAATCAGCGGCGGGCGAGACGGGCCTATGCTGCAAGGCTGTCACCCACGCTGTCACCACCACTTTGGAGGACTGTTTTCTTTGTCACCTGTCACTGCTTGAAACAAGGTCTAGCATACCACAGAGTTGTTCACTGGGCCAGGCTTGTTGTAAAACAAGACATGTTACGCATATCCCTTCGGTGCAGCACCACCTTCTAGACCCGACGTGCCCTTGCTACTGCTGTTTTAACACTTTCCACCAGATCTTGCCATGATAGTGCTAGCAGATCTCTCAACAACCTCCTCAAAGCATATGTTTTTATTCAGCACCGCTCCCCCTTTCTACAATACCACATCGGCTATGCCAATCATGCTCCACCTGCAGAGAACAGCAGCTCGCTACATGTGCTGGGGGTATACCCTGCTTTGGGGGCGCCAGATATGCCCTTTGGGTATTCCGCATGGCACAGGCAGCTTCAGAGACAGCCCCTGCTCCAGCTGTAATGTCCTATGGCATGTGCTACCAGGGGAAGTGTGCAAGTCAAGGTATCTCAGTTGTTGGTATTTGCTTAGTGTACTGCTGCAGCTGGTGAGGGTAGGGGTAGGAAGGGCCCCCGTCATGGGTTGCCAGCACATGCAACAATTTATTCACCCTGGCTGTGACTGTTGCATAGGTCCAGCCCCTGGTACCTTAAACCAGCCCTGCCCCAAGCCAAAGCCCTTGCCTCTGTCAAACAGCAGCAGCAGAACCAATGTCCACAGTTGGTTGCAAAGTTTTGGCCGGAACATAAGGCTGGGGTTTAAGCAGCAGCAGCAAGACCTGATTTACAACCATTTATGTTTAAGAAAGTAAACAGGCAGAGCATCAATGTGCTGCAGTTGGTATGCCCAAGTGGTACCACAAGTAGCCTCGCACGCGAGACGTCCCGAGTTCGAGCCCCGGGCGTGCCCTATAAATATACTATATAAAAGCCAGCCAGCCAGCCTTAGCCTTAGCCGCAGACGCAGACCAGCAAGCCTCCCCCCTGTTCCTATAGCCCTCCTGCTTTTTTTAACCTGGCTCTCCCCTTCCACCTCTGCCCCTCCTGTGGTTGCCAGCCCCACACCCCATCTGCTCCCCTCCCACAGCCCTCTCAGCTCAGCCTTGCACTTGCCCCAACTTCTCGCATGCCCTGCCTACCCCCACCTGCCCTGCCATTGAACTGGTATAGCCCCTGCACCTGCTTCACACCTGGTCTATATGCTACTGCCCCTAAACAGTAAAGAAAGGGCACCTGTGCCTGCTGGCAGTTCTCAGCATTTACCCCCTTAAAAAGCAGCAAAAATGCCTCCGCTGTCTCCCTTGCAAGACCCCTGCTTTTCTCAGCAGCCAAGCAACACAGAGCAACAGAGATGCTGACCGCACCCATTGGTGACAACCTGGACCTCATACAGAAGCTGCCTGTGCAAGAGAGCAATGAACGGCCATGCCATTTCACAGAAGCAGACCATTTCCTAACAAAATCTGAGTTTTGGGCCAAAACTTTTGCAACCAACTGTGTCCAATGTTTGCACCTCCTGTTTCCTCAAGTGCAAGCAGAGATAACAGCTGTGTCTAGCCTGTTGCAAAGAACTTGTTGATGCAGTTATTGCCTGCTGTGCTAAATTGGTGGCAACCGCAACCGCATTGAGAAAGTGCTTGAGCTGACTTTTCAGATTTTGGTCAAAAGTGGGTACGCCCCTGTGGTCACCTGAGTTAGGGTGCATGGAATGGAACTTCTCCCATTTATCAGCAAGCTTTCCTTGGCTTTACAGTACCATGTCACTAGCTGCAGTCATGCATGCTCTGCACAGCAGGCCCCACATTAGCTATCCCTGCAATGCTGAGCATTGCTACAGGCAGCAAAAAGTGTGGTTTTCAACATGGATGCTTCCCCTGCTGGAGGGGCCCTGCTTCTGGCAATCTTACCATAAGCTTCAAGGTCACTGCCAAGGATTCAGTATTAACAGAAGCTGGTGTGCTTTGCATGCCAGTTTGATGGTAGGAAGCTTCCTTCTACATGCTGCAATCAGCGGCGGGCGAGACGGGCCTATGCTGCAAGGCTGTCACCCACGCTGTCACCACCACTTTGGAGGACTGTTTTCTTTGTCACCTGTCACTGCTTGAAACAAGGTCTAGCATACCACAGAGTTGTTCACTGGGCCAGGCTTGTTGTAAAACAAGACATGTTACGCATATCCCTTCGGTGCAGCACCACCTTCTAGACCCGACGTGCCCTTGCTACTGCTGTTTTAACACTTTCCACCAGATCTTGCCATGATAGTGCTAGCAGATCTCTCAACAACCTCCTCAAAGCATATGTTTTTATTCAGCACCGCTCCCCCTTTCTACAATACCACATCGGCTATGCCAATCATGCTCCACCTGCAGAGAACAGCAGCTCGCTACATGTGCTGGGGGTATACCCTGCTTTGGGGGCGCCAGATATGCCCTTTGGGTATTCCGCATGGCACAGGCAGCTTCAGAGACAGCCCCTGCTCCAGCTGTAATGTCCTATGGCATGTGCTACCAGGGGAAGTGTGCAAGTCAAGGTATCTCAGTTGTTGGTATTTGCTTAGTGTACTGCTGCAGCTGGTGAGGGTAGGGGTAGGAAGGGCCCCCGTCATGGGTTGCCAGCACATGCAACAATTTATTCACCCTGGCTGTGACTGTTGCATAGGTCCAGCCCCTGGTACCTTAAACCAGCCCTGCCCCAAGCCAAAGCCCTTGCCTCTGTCAAACAGCAGCAGCAGAACCAATGTCCACAGTTGGTTGCAAAGTTTTGGCCGGAACATAAGGCTGGGGTTTAAGCAGCAGCAGCAAGACCTGATTTACAACCATTTATGTTTAAGAAAGTAAACAGGCAGAGCATCAATGTGCTGCAGTTGGTATGCCCAAGTGGTACCACAAGTAGCCTCGCACGCGAGACGTCCCGAGTTCGAGCCCCGGGCGTGCCCTATAAATATACTATATAAAAGCCAGCCAGCCAGCCTTAGCCTTAGCCGCAGACGCAGACCAGCAAGCCTCCCCCCTGTTCCTATAGCCCTCCTGCTTTTTTTAACCTGGCTCTCCCCTTCCACCTCTGCCCCTCCTGTGGTTGCCAGCCCCACACCCCATCTGCTCCCCTCCCACAGCCCTCTCAGCTCAGCCTTGCACTTGCCCCAACTTCTCGCATGCCCTGCCTACCCCCACCTGCCCTGCCATTGAACTGGTATAGCCCCTGCACCTGCTTCACACCTGGTCTATATGCTACTGCCCCTAAACAGTAAAGAAAGGGCACCTGTGCCTGCTGGCAGTTCTCAGCATTTACCCCCTTAAAAAGCAGCAAAAATGCCTCCGCTGTCTCCCTTGCAAGACCCCTGCTTTTCTCAGCAGCCAAGCAACACAGAGCAACAGAGATGCTGACCGCACCCATTGGTGACAACCTGGACCTCATACAGAAGCTGCCTGTGCAAGAGAGCAATGAACGGCCATGCCATTTCACAGAAGCAGACCATTTCCTAACAAAATCTGAGTTTTGGGCCAAAACTTTTGCAACCAACTGTGTCCAATGTTTGCACCTCCTGTTTCCTCAAGTGCAAGCAGAGATAACAGCTGTGTCTAGCCTGTTGCAAAGAACTTGTTGATGCAGTTATTGCCTGCTGTGCTAAATTGGTGGCAACCGCAACCGCATTGAGAAAGTGCTTGAGCTGACTTTTCAGATTTTGGTCAAAAGTGGGTACGCCCCTGTGGTCACCTGAGTTAGGGTGCATGGAATGGAACTTCTCCCATTTATCAGCAAGCTTTCCTTGGCTTTACAGTACCATGTCACTAGCTGCAGTCATGCATGCTCTGCACAGCAGGCCCCACATTAGCTATCCCTGCAATGCTGAGCATTGCTACAGGCAGCAAAAAGTGTGGTTTTCAACATGGATGCTTCCCCTGCTAGAGGGGCCCTGCTTCTGGCAATCTTACCATAAGCTTCAAGGTCACTGCCAAGGATTCAGTATTAACAGAAGCTGGTGTGCTTTGCATGCCAGTTTGATGGTAGGAAGCTTCCTTCTACATGCTGCAATCAGCGGCGGGCGAGACGGGCCTATGCTGCAAGGCTGTCACCCACGCTGTCACCACCACTTTGGAGGACTGTTTTCTTTGTCACCTGTCACTGCTTGAAACAAGGTCTAGCATACCACAGAGTTGTTCACTGGGCCAGGCTTGTTGTAAAACAAGACATGTTACGCATATCCCTTCGGTGCAGCACCACCTTCTAGACCCGACGTGCCCTTGCTACTGCTGTTTTAACACTTTCCACCAGATCTTGCCATGATAGTGCTAGCAGATCTCTCAACAACCTCCTCAAAGCATATGTTTTTATTCAGCACCGCTCCCCCTTTCTACAATACCACATCGGCTATGCCAATCATGCTCCACCTGCAGAGAACAGCAGCTCGCTACATGTGCTGGGGGTATACCCTGCTTTGGGGGCGCCAGATATGCCCTTTGGGTATTCCGCATGGCACAGGCAGCTTCAGAGACAGCCCCTGCTCCAGCTGTAATGTCCTATGGCATGTGCTACCAGGGGAAGTGTGCAAGTCAAGGTATCTCAGTTGTTGGTATTTGCTTAGTGTACTGCTGCAGCTGGTGAGGGTAGGGGTAGGAAGGGCCCCCGTCATGGGTTGCCAGCACATGCAACAATTTATTCACCCTGGCTGTGACTGTTGCATAGGTCCAGCCCCTGGTACCTTAAACCAGCCCTGCCCCAAGCCAAAGCCCTTGCCTCTGTCAAACAGCAGCAGCAGAACCAATGTCCACAGTTGGTTGCAAAGTTTTGGCCGGAACATAAGGCTGGGGTTTAAGCAGCAGCAGCAAGACCTGATTTACAACCATTTATGTTTAAGAAAGTAAACAGGCAGAGCATCAATGTGCTGCAGTTGGTATGCCCAAGTGGTACCACAAGTAGCCTCGCACGCGAGACGTCCCGAGTTCGAGCCCCGGGCGTGCCCTATAAATATACTATATAAAAGCCAGCCAGCCAGCCTTAGCCTTAGCCGCAGACGCAGACCAGCAAGCCTCCCCCCTGTTCCTATAGCCCTCCTGCTTTTTTTAACCTGGCTCTCCCCTTCCACCTCTGCCCCTCCTGTGGTTGCCAGCCCCACACCCCATCTGCTCCCCTCCCACAGCCCTCTCAGCTCAGCCTTGCACTTGCCCCAACTTCTCGCATGCCCTGCCTACCCCCACCTGCCCTGCCATTGAACTGGTATAGCCCCTGCACCTGCTTCACACCTGGTCTATATGCTACTGCCCCTAAACAGTAAAGAAAGGGCACCTGTGCCTGCTGGCAGTTCTCAGCATTTACCCCCTTAAAAAGCAGCAAAAATGCCTCCGCTGTCTCCCTTGCAAGACCCCTGCTTTTCTCAGCAGCCAAGCAACACAGAGCAACAGAGATGCTGACCGCACCCATTGGTGACAACCTGGACCTCATACAGAAGCTGCCTGTGCAAGAGAGCAATGAACGGCCATGCCATTTCACAGAAGCAGACCATTTCCTAACAAAATCTGAGTTTTGGGCCAAAACTTTTGCAACCAACTGTGTCCAATGTTTGCACCTCCTGTTTCCTCAAGTGCAAGCAGAGATAACAGCTGTGTCTAGCCTGTTGCAAAGAACTTGTTGATGCAGTTATTGCCTGCTGTGCTAAATTGGTGGCAACCGCAACCGCATTGAGAAAGTGCTTGAGCTGACTTTTCAGATTTTGGTCAAAAGTGGGTACGCCCCTGTGGTCACCTGAGTTAGGGTGCATGGAATGGAACTTCTCCCATTTATCAGCAAGCTTTCCTTGGCTTTACAGTACCATGTCACTAGCTGCAGTCATGCATGCTCTGCACAGCAGGCCCCACATTAGCTATCCCTGCAATGCTGAGCATTGCTACAGGCAGCAAAAAGTGTGGTTTTCAACATGGATGCTTCCCCTGCTGGAGGGGCCCTGCTTCTGGCAATCTTACCATAAGCTTCAAGGTCACTGCCAAGGATTCAGTATTAACAGAAGCTGGTGTGCTTTGCATGCCAGTTTGATGGTAGGAAGCTTCCTTCTACATGCTGCAATCAGCGGCGGGCGAGACGGGCCTATGCTGCAAGGCTGTCACCCACGCTGTCACCACCACTTTGGAGGACTGTTTTCTTTGTCACCTGTCACTGCTTGAAACAAGGTCTAGCATACCACAGAGTTGTTCACTGGGCCAGGCTTGTTGTAAAACAAGACATGTTACGCATATCCCTTCGGTGCAGCACCACCTTCTAGACCCGACGTGCCCTTGCTACTGCTGTTTTAACACTTTCCACCAGATCTTGCCATGATAGTGCTAGCAGATCTCTCAACAACCTCCTCAAAGCATATGTTTTTATTCAGCACCGCTCCCCCTTTCTACAATACCACATCGGCTATGCCAATCATGCTCCACCTGCAGAGAACAGCAGCTCGCTACATGTGCTGGGGGTATACCCTGCTTTGGGGGCGCCAGATATGCCCTTTGGGTATTCCGCATGGCACAGGCAGCTTCAGAGACAGCCCCTGCTCCAGCTGTAATGTCCTATGGCATGTGCTACCAGGGGAAGTGTGCAAGTCAAGGTATCTCAGTTGTTGGTATTTGCTTAGTGTACTGCTGCAGCTGGTGAGGGTAGGGGTAGGAAGGGCCCCCGTCATGGGTTGCCAGCACATGCAACAATTTATTCACCCTGGCTGTGACTGTTGCATAGGTCCAGCCCCTGGTACCTTAAACCAGCCCTGCCCCAAGCCAAAGCCCTTGCCTCTGTCAAACAGCAGCAGCAGAACCAATGTCCACAGTTGGTTGCAAAGTTTTGGCCGGAACATAAGGCTGGGGTTTAAGCAGCAGCAGCAAGACCTGATTTACAACCATTTATGTTTAAGAAAGTAAACAGGCAGAGCATCAATGTGCTGCAGTTGGTATGCCCAAGTGGTACCACAAGTAGCCTCGCACGCGAGACGTCCCGAGTTCGAGCCCCGGGCGTGCCCTATAAATATACTATATAAAAGCCAGCCAGCCAGCCTTAGCCTTAGCCGCAGACGCAGACCAGCAAGCCTCCCCCCTGTTCCTATAGCCCTCCTGCTTTTTTTAACCTGGCTCTCCCCTTCCACCTCTGCCCCTCCTGTGGTTGCCAGCCCCACACCCCATCTGCTCCCCTCCCACAGCCCTCTCAGCTCAGCCTTGCACTTGCCCCAACTTCTCGCATGCCCTGCCTACCCCCACCTGCCCTGCCATTGAACTGGTATAGCCCCTGCACCTGCTTCACACCTGGTCTATATGCTACTGCCCCTAAACAGTAAAGAAAGGGCACCTGTGCCTGCTGGCAGTTCTCAGCATTTACCCCCTTAAAAAGCAGCAAAAATGCCTCCGCTGTCTCCCTTGCAAGACCCCTGCTTTTCTCAGCAGCCAAGCAACACAGAGCAACAGAGATGCTGACCGCACCCATTGGTGACAACCTGGACCTCATACAGAAGCTGCCTGTGCAAGAGAGCAATGAACGGCCATGCCATTTCACAGAAGCAGACCATTTCCTAACAAAATCTGAGTTTTGGGCCAAAACTTTTGCAACCAACTGTGTCCAATGTTTGCACCTCCTGTTTCCTCAAGTGCAAGCAGAGATAACAGCTGTGTCTAGCCTGTTGCAAAGAACTTGTTGATGCAGTTATTGCCTGCTGTGCTAAATTGGTGGCAACCGCAACCGCATTGAGAAAGTGCTTGAGCTGACTTTTCAGATTTTGGTCAAAAGTGGGTACGCCCCTGTGGTCACCTGAGTTAGGGTGCATGGAATGGAACTTCTCCCATTTATCAGCAAGCTTTCCTTGGCTTTACAGTACCATGTCACTAGCTGCAGTCATGCATGCTCTGCACAGCAGGCCCCACATTAGCTATCCCTGCAATGCTGAGCATTGCTACAGGCAGCAAAAAGTGTGGTTTTCAACATGGATGCTTCCCCTGCTGGAGGGGCCCTGCTTCTGGCAATCTTACCATAAGCTTCAAGGTCACTGCCAAGGATTCAGTATTAACAGAAGCTGGTGTGCTTTGCATGCCAGTTTGATGGTAGGAAGCTTCCTTCTACATGCTGCAATCAGCGGCGGGCGAGACGGGCCTATGCTGCAAGGCTGTCACCCACGCTGTCACCACCACTTTGGAGGACTGTTTTCTTTGTCACCTGTCACTGCTTGAAACAAGGTCTAGCATACCACAGAGTTGTTCACTGGGCCAGGCTTGTTGTAAAACAAGACATGTTACGCATATCCCTTCGGTGCAGCACCACCTTCTAGACCCGACGTGCCCTTGCTACTGCTGTTTTAACACTTTCCACCAGATCTTGCCATGATAGTGCTAGCAGATCTCTCAACAACCTCCTCAAAGCATATGTTTTTATTCAGCACCGCTCCCCCTTTCTACAATACCACATCGGCTATGCCAATCATGCTCCACCTGCAGAGAACAGCAGCTCGCTACATGTGCTGGGGGTATACCCTGCTTTGGGGGCGCCAGATATGCCCTTTGGGTATTCCGCATGGCACAGGCAGCTTCAGAGACAGCCCCTGCTCCAGCTGTAATGTCCTATGGCATGTGCTACCAGGGGAAGTGTGCAAGTCAAGGTATCTCAGTTGTTGGTATTTGCTTAGTGTACTGCTGCAGCTGGTGAGGGTAGGGGTAGGAAGGGCCCCCGTCATGGGTTGCCAGCACATGCAACAATTTATTCACCCTGGCTGTGACTGTTGCATAGGTCCAGCCCCTGGTACCTTAAACCAGCCCTGCCCCAAGCCAAAGCCCTTGCCTCTGTCAAACAGCAGCAGCAGAACCAATGTCCACAGTTGGTTGCAAAGTTTTGGCCGGAACATAAGGCTGGGGTTTAAGCAGCAGCAGCAAGACCTGATTTACAACCATTTATGTTTAAGAAAGTAAACAGGCAGAGCATCAATGTGCTGCAGTTGGTATGCCCAAGTGGTACCACAAGTAGCCTCGCACGCGAGACGTCCCGAGTTCGAGCCCCGGGCGTGCCCTATAAATATACTATATAAAAGCCAGCCAGCCAGCCTTAGCCTTAGCCTTAGCCGCAGACGCAGACCAGCAAGCCTCCCCCCTGTTCCTATAGCCCTCCTGCTTTTTTTAACCTGGCTCTCCCCTTCCACCTCTGCCCCTCCTGTGGTTGCCAGCCCCACACCCCATCTGCTCCCCTCCCACAGCCCTCTCAGCTCAGCCTTGCACTTGCCCCAACTTCTCGCATGCCCTGCCTACCCCCACCTGCCCTGCCATTGAACTGGTATAGCCCCTGCACCTGCTTCACACCTGGTCTATATGCTACTGCCCCTAAACAGTAAAGAAAGGGCACCTGTGCCTGCTGGCAGTTCTCAGCATTTACCCCCTTAAAAAGCAGCAAAAATGCCTCCGCTGTCTCCCTTGCAAGACCCCTGCTTTTCTCAGCAGCCAATCAACACAGAGCAACAGAGATGCTGACCGCACCCATTGGTGACAACCTGGACCTCATACAGAAGCTGCCTGTGCAAGAGAGCAATGAACGGCCATGCCATTTCACAGAAGCAGACCATTTCCTAACAAAATCTGAGTTTTGGGCCAAAACTTTTGCAACCAACTGTGTCCAATGTTTGCACCTCCTGTTTCCTCAAGTGCAAGCAGAGATAACAGCTGTGTCTAGCCTGTTGCAAAGAACTTGTTGATGCAGTTATTGCCTGCTGTGCTAAATTGGTGGCAACCGCAACCGCATTGAGAAAGTGCTTGAGCTGACTTTTCAGATTTTGGTCAAAAGTGGGTACGCCCCTGTGGTCACCTGAGTTAGGGTGCATGGAATGGAACTTCTCCCATTTATCAGCAAGCTTTCCTTGGCTTTACAGTACCATGTCACTAGCTGCAGTCATGCATGCTCTGCACAGCAGGCCCCACATTAGCTATCCCTGCAATGCTGAGCATTGCTACAGGCAGCAAAAAGTGTGGTTTTCAACATGGATGCTTCCCCTGCTGGAGGGGCCCTGCTTCTGGCAATCTTACCATAAGCTTCAAGGTCACTGCCAAGGATTCAGTATTAACAGAAGCTGGTGTGCTTTGCATGCCAGTCTGATGGTAGGAAGCTTCCTTCTACATGCTGCAATCAGCGGCGGGCGAGACGGGCCTATGCTGCAAGGCTGTCACCCACGCTGTCACCACCACTTTGGAGGACTGTTTTCTTTGTCACCTGTCACTGCTTGAAACAAGGTCTAGCATACCACAGAGTTGTTCACTGGGCCAGGCTTGTTGTAAAACAAGACATGTTACGCATATCCCTTCGGTGCAGCACCACCTTCTAGACCCGACGTGCCCTTGCTACTGCTGTTTTAACACTTTCCACCAGATCTTGCCATGATAGTGCTAGCAGATCTCTCAACAACCTCCTCAAAGCATATGTTTTTATTCAGCACCGCTCCCCCTTTCTACAATACCACATCGGCTATGCCAATCATGCTCCACCTGCAGAGAACAGCAGCTCGCTACATGTGCTGGGGGTATACCCTGCTTTGGGGGCGCCAGATATGCCCTTTGGGTATTCCGCATGGCACAGGCAGCTTCAGAGACAGCCCCTGCTCCAGCTGTAATGTCCTATGGCATGTGCTACCAGGGGAAGTGTGCAAGTCAAGGTATCTCAGTTGTTGGTATTTGCTTAGTGTACTGCTGCAGCTGGTGAGGGTAGGGGTAGGAAGGGCCCCCGTCATGGGTTGCCAGCACATGCAACAATTTATTCACCCTGGCTGTGACTGTTGCATAGGTCCAGCCCCTGGTACCTTAAACCAGCCCTGCCCCAAGCCAAAGCCCTTGCCTCTGTCAAACAGCAGCAGCAGAACCAATGTCCACAGTTGGTTGCAAAGTTTTGGCCGGAACATAAGGCTGGGGTTTAAGCAGCAGCAGCAAGACCTGATTTACAACCATTTATGTTTAAGAAAGTAAACAGGCAGAGCATCAATGTGCTGCAGTTGGTATGCCCAAGTGGTACCACAAGTAGCCTCGCACGCGAGACGTCCCGAGTTCGAGCCCCGGGCGTGCCCTATAAATATACTATATAAAAGCCAGCCAGCCAGCCTTAGCCTTAGCCGCAGACGCAGACCAGCAAGCCTCCCCCCTGTTCCTATAGCCCTCCTGCTTTTTTTAACCTGGCTCTCCCCTTCCACCTCTGCCCCTCCTGTGGTTGCCAGCCCCACACCCCATCTGCTCCCCTCCCACAGCCCTCTCAGCTCAGCCTTGCACTTGCCCCAACTTCTCGCATGCCCTGCCTACCCCCACCTGCCCTGCCATTGAACTGGTATAGCCCCTGCACCTGCTTCACACCTGGTCTATATGCTACTGCCCCTAAACAGTAAAGAAAGGGCACCTGTGCCTGCTGGCAGTTCTCAGCATTTACCCCCTTAAAAAGCAGCAAAAATGCCTCCGCTGTCTCCCTTGCAAGACCCCTGCTTTTCTCAGCAGCCAAGCAACACAGAGCAACAGAGATGCTGACCGCACCCATTGGTGACAACCTGGACCTCATACAGAAGCTGCCTGTGCAAGAGAGCAATGAACGGCCATGCCATTTCACAGAAGCAGACCATTTCCTAACAAAATCTGAGTTTTGGGCCAAAACTTTTGCAACCAACTGTGTCCAATGTTTGCACCTCCTGTTTCCTCAAGTGCAAGCAGAGATAACAGCTGTGTCTAGCCTGTTGCAAAGAACTTGTTGATGCAGTTATTGCCTGCTGTGCTAAATTGGTGGCAACCGCAACCGCATTGAGAAAGTGCTTGAGCTGACTTTTCAGATTTTGGTCAAAAGTGGGTACGCCCCTGTGGTCACCTGAGTTAGGGTGCATGGAATGGAACTTCTCCCATTTATCAGCAAGCTTTCCTTGGCTTTACAGTACCATGTCACTAGCTGCAGTCATGCATGCTCTGCACAGCAGGCCCCACATTAGCTATCCCTGCAATGCTGAGCATTGCTACAGGCAGCAAAAAGTGTGGTTTTCAACATGGATGCTTCCCCTGCTGGAGGGGCCCTGCTTCTGGCAATCTTACCATAAGCTTCAAGGTCACTGCCAAGG
Source organism: Pseudopediastrum boryanum (assembly GCA_963556185.1). Classification (NCBI taxonomy): domain Eukaryota; kingdom Viridiplantae; phylum Chlorophyta; class Chlorophyceae; order Sphaeropleales; family Hydrodictyaceae; genus Pseudopediastrum; species Pseudopediastrum boryanum. The sequence goes on from OY744493.1 coordinate 7,289,509, forward strand.
ATTCAGTATTAACAGAAGCTGGTGTGCTTTGCATGCCAGTTTGATGGTAGGAAGCTTCCTTCTACATGCTGCAATCAGCGGCGGGCGAGACGGGCCTATGCTGCAAGGCTGTCACCCACGCTGTCACCACCACTTTGGAGGACTGTTTTCTTTGTCACCTGTCACTGCTTGAAACAAGGTCTAGCATACCACAGAGTTGTTCACTGGGCCAGGCTTGTTGTAAAACAAGACATGTTACGCATATCCCTTCGGTGCAGCACCACCTTCTAGACCCGACGTGCCCTTGCTACTGCTGTTTTAACACTTTCCACCAGATCTTGCCATGATAGTGCTAGCAGATCTCTCAACAACCTCCTCAAAGCATATGTTTTTATTCAGCACCGCTCCCCCTTTCTACAATACCACATCGGCTATGCCAATCATGCTCCACCTGCAGAGAACAGCAGCTCGCTACATGTGCTGGGGGTATACCCTGCTTTGGGGGCGCCAGATATGCCCTTTGGGTATTCCGCATGGCACAGGCAGCTTCAGAGACAGCCCCTGCTCCAGCTGTAATGTCCTATGGCATGTGCTACCAGGGGAAGTGTGCAAGTCAAGGTATCTCAGTTGTTGGTATTTGCTTAGTGTACTGCTGCAGCTGGTGAGGGTAGGGGTAGGAAGGGCCCCCGTCATGGGTTGCCAGCACATGCAACAATTTATTCACCCTGGCTGTGACTGTTGCATAGGTCCAGCCCCTGGTACCTTAAACCAGCCCTGCCCCAAGCCAAAGCCCTTGCCTCTGTCAAACAGCAGCAGCAGAACCAATGTCCACAGTTGGTTGCAAAGTTTTGGCCGGAACATAAGGCTGGGGTTTAAGCAGCAGCAGCAAGACCTGATTTACAACCATTTATGTTTAAGAAAGTAAACAGGCAGAGCATCAATGTGCTGCAGTTGGTATGCCCAAGTGGTACCACAAGTAGCCTCGCACGCGAGACGTCCCGAGTTCGAGCCCCGGGCGTGCCCTATAAATATACTATATAAAAGCCAGCCAGCCAGCCTTAGCCTTAGCCGCAGACGCAGACCAGCAAGCCTCCCCCCTGTTCCTATAGCCCTCCTGCTTTTTTTAACCTGGCTCTCCCCTTCCACCTCTGCCCCTCCTGTGGTTGCCAGCCCCACACCCCATCTGCTCCCCTCCCACAGCCCTCTCAGCTCAGCCTTGCACTTGCCCCAACTTCTCGCATGCCCTGCCTACCCCCACCTGCCCTGCCATTGAACTGGTATAGCCCCTGCACCTGCTTCACACCTGGTCTATATGCTACTGCCCCTAAACAGTAAAGAAAGGGCACCTGTGCCTGCTGGCAGTTCTCAGCATTTACCCCCTTAAAAAGCAGCAAAAATGCCTCCGCTGTCTCCCTTGCAAGACCCCTGCTTTTCTCAGCAGCCAAGCAACACAGAGCAACAGAGATGCTGACCGCACCCATTGGTGACAACCTGGACCTCATACAGAAGCTGCCTGTGCAAGAGAGCAATGAACGGCCATGCCATTTCACAGAAGCAGACCATTTCCTAACAAAATCTGAGTTTTGGGCCAAAACTTTTGCAACCAACTGTGTCCAATGTTTGCACCTCCTGTTTCCTCAAGTGCAAGCAGAGATAACAGCTGTGTCTAGCCTGTTGCAAAGAACTTGTTGATGCAGTTATTGCCTGCTGTGCTAAATTGGTGGCAACCGCAACCGCATTGAGAAAGTGCTTGAGCTGACTTTTCAGATTTTGGTCAAAAGTGGGTACGCCCCTGTGGTCACCTGAGTTAGGGTGCATGGAATGGAACTTCTCCCATTTATCAGCAAGCTTTCCTTGGCTTTACAGTACCATGTCACTAGCTGCAGTCATGCATGCTCTGCACAGCAGGCCCCACATTAGCTATCCCTGCAATGCTGAGCATTGCTACAGGCAGCAAAAAGTGTGGTTTTCAACATGGATGCTTCCCCTGCTGGAGGGGCCCTGCTTCTGGCAATCTTACCATAAGCTTCAAGGTCACTGCCAAGGATTCAGTATTAACAGAAGCTGGTGTGCTTTGCATGCCAGTCTGATGGTAGGAAGCTTCCTTCTACATGCTGCAATCAGCGGCGGGCGAGACGGGCCTATGCTGCAAGGCTGTCACCCACGCTGTCACCACCACTTTGGAGGACTGTTTTCTTTGTCACCTGTCACTGCTTGAAACAAGGTCTAGCATACCACAGAGTTGTTCACTGGGCCAGGCTTGTTGTAAAACAAGACATGTTACGCATATCCCTTCGGTGCAGCACCACCTTCTAGACCCGACGTGCCCTTGCTACTGCTGTTTTAACACTTTCCACCAGATCTTGCCATGATAGTGCTAGCAGATCTCTCAACAACCTCCTCAAAGCATATGTTTTTATTCAGCACCGCTCCCCCTTTCTACAATACCACATCGGCTATGCCAATCATGCTCCACCTGCAGAGAACAGCAGCTCGCTACATGTGCTGGGGGTATACCCTGCTTTGGGGGCGCCAGATATGCCCTTTGGGTATTCCGCATGGCACAGGCAGCTTCAGAGACAGCCCCTGCTCCAGCTGTAATGTCCTATGGCATGTGCTACCAGGGGAAGTGTGCAAGTCAAGGTATCTCAGTTGTTGGTATTTGCTTAGTGTACTGCTGCAGCTGGTGAGGGTAGGGGTAGGAAGGGCCCCCGTCATGGGTTGCCAGCACATGCAACAATTTATTCACCCTGGCTGTGACTGTTGCATAGGTCCAGCCCCTGGTACCTTAAACCAGCCCTGCCCCAAGCCAAAGCCCTTGCCTCTGTCAAACAGCAGCAGCAGAACCAATGTCCACAGTTGGTTGCAAAGTTTTGGCCGGAACATAAGGCTGGGGTTTAAGCAGCAGCAGCAAGACCTGATTTACAACCATTTATGTTTAAGAAAGTAAACAGGCAGAGCATCAATGTGCTGCAGTTGGTATGCCCAAGTGGTACCACAAGTAGCCTCGCACGCGAGACGTCCCGAGTTCGAGCCCCGGGCGTGCCCTATAAATATACTATATAAAAGCCAGCCAGCCAGCCTTAGCCTTAGCCTTAGCCGCAGACGCAGACCAGCAAGCCTCCCCCCTGTTCCTATAGCCCTCCTGCTTTTTTTAACCTGGCTCTCCCCTTCCACCTCTGCCCCTCCTGTGGTTGCCAGCCCCACACCCCATCTGCTCCCCTCCCACAGCCCTCTCAGCTCAGCCTTGCACTTGCCCCAACTTCTCGCATGCCCTGCCTACCCCCACCTGCCCTGCCATTGAACTGGTATAGCCCCTGCACCTGCTTCACACCTGGTCTATATGCTACTGCCCCTAAACAGTAAAGAAAGGGCACCTGTGCCTGCTGGCAGTTCTCAGCATTTACCCCCTTAAAAAGCAGCAAAAATGCCTCCGCTGTCTCCCTTGCAAGACCCCTGCTTTTCTCAGCAGCCAAGCAACACAGAGCAACAGAGATGCTGACCGCACCCATTGGTGACAACCTGGACCTCATACAGAAGCTGCCTGTGCAAGAGAGCAATGAACGGCCATGCCATTTCACAGAAGCAGACCATTTCCTAACAAAATCTGAGTTTTGGGCCAAAACTTTTGCAACCAACTGTGTCCAATGTTTGCACCTCCTGTTTCCTCAAGTGCAAGCAGAGATAACAGCTGTGTCTAGCCTGTTGCAAAGAACTTGTTGATGCAGTTATTGCCTGCTGTGCTAAATTGGTGGCAACCGCAACCGCATTGAGAAAGTGCTTGAGCTGACTTTTCAGATTTTGGTCAAAAGTGGGTACGCCCCTGTGGTCACCTGAGTTAGGGTGCATGGAATGGAACTTCTCCCATTTATCAGCAAGCTTTCCTTGGCTTTACAGTACCATGTCACTAGCTGCAGTCATGCATGCTCTGCACAGCAGGCCCCACATTAGCTATCCCTGCAATGCTGAGCATTGCTACAGGCAGCAAAAAGTGTGGTTTTCAACATGGATGCTTCCCCTGCTGGAGGGGCCCTGCTTCTGGCAATCTTACCATAAGCTTCAAGGTCACTGCCAAGGATTCAGTATTAACAGAAGCTGGTGTGCTTTGCATGCCAGTTTGATGGTAGGAAGCTTCCTTCTACATGCTGCAATCAGCGGCGGGCGAGACGGGCCTATGCTGCAAGGCTGTCACCCACGCTGTCACCACCACTTTGGAGGACTGTTTTCTTTGTCACCTGTCACTGCTTGAAACAAGGTCTAGCATACCACAGAGTTGTTCACTGGGCCAGGCTTGTTGTAAAACAAGACATGTTACGCATATCCCTTCGGTGCAGCACCACCTTCTAGACCCGACGTGCCCTTGCTACTGCTGTTTTAACACTTTCCACCAGATCTTGCCATGATGGTGCTAGCAGATCTCTCAACAACCTCCTCAAAGCATATGTTTTTATTCAGCACCGCTCCCCCTTTCTACAATACCACATCGGCTATGCCAATCATGCTCCACCTGCAGAGAACAGCAGCTCGCTACATGTGCTGGGGGTATACCCTGCTTTGGGGGCGCCAGATATGCCCTTTGGGTATTCCGCATGGCACAGGCAGCTTCAGAGACAGCCCCTGCTCCAGCTGTAATGTCCTATGGCATGTGCTACCAGGGGAAGTGTGCAAGTCAAGGTATCTCAGTTGTTGGTATTTGCTTAGTGTACTGCTGCAGCTGGTGAGGGTAGGGGTAGGAAGGGCCCCCGTCATGGGTTGCCAGCACATGCAACAATTTATTCACCCTGGCTGTGACTGTTGCATAGGTCCAGCCCCTGGTACCTTAAACCAGCCCTGCCCCAAGCCAAAGCCCTTGCCTCTGTCAAACAGCAGCAGCAGAACCAATGTCCACAGTTGGTTGCAAAGTTTTGGCCGGAACATAAGGCTGGGGTTTAAGCAGCAGCAGCAAGACCTGATTTACAACCATTTATGTTTAAGAAAGTAAACAGGCAGAGCATCAATGTGCTGCAGTTGGTATGCCCAAGTGGTACCACAAGTAGCCTCGCACGCGAGACGTCCCGAGTTCGAGCCCCGGGCGTGCCCTATAAATATACTATATAAAAGCCAGCCAGCCAGCCTTAGCCTTAGCCGCAGACGCAGACCAGCAAGCCTCCCCCCTGTTCCTATAGCCCTCCTGCTTTTTTTAACCTGGCTCTCCCCTTCCACCTCTGCCCCTCCTGTGGTTGCCAGCCCCACACCCCATCTGCTCCCCTCCCACAGCCCTCTCAGCTCAGCCTTGCACTTGCCCCAACTTCTCGCATGCCCTGCCTACCCCCACCTGCCCTGCCATTGAACTGGTATAGCCCCTGCACCTGCTTCACACCTGGTCTATATGCTACTGCCCCTAAACAGTAAAGAAAGGGCACCTGTGCCTGCTGGCAGTTCTCAGCATTTACCCCCTTAAAAAGCAGCAAAAATGCCTCCGCTGTCTCCCTTGCAAGACCCCTGCTTTTCTCAGCAGCCAAGCAACACAGAGCAACAGAGATGCTGACCGCACCCATTGGTGACAACCTGGACCTCATACAGAAGCTGCCTGTGCAAGAGAGCAATGAACGGCCATGCCATTTCACAGAAGCAGACCATTTCCTAACAAAATCTGAGTTTTGGGCCAAAACTTTTGCAACCAACTGTGTCCAATGTTTGCACCTCCTGTTTCCTCAAGTGCAAGCAGAGATAACAGCTGTGTCTAGCCTGTTGCAAAGAACTTGTTGATGCAGTTATTGCCTGCTGTGCTAAATTGGTGGCAACCGCAACCGCATTGAGAAAGTGCTTGAGCTGACTTTTCAGATTTTGGTCAAAAGTGGGTACGCCCCTGTGGTCACCTGAGTTAGGGTGCATGGAATGGAACTTCTCCCATTTATCAGCAAGCTTTCCTTGGCTTTACAGTACCATGTCACTAGCTGCAGTCATGCATGCTCTGCACAGCAGGCCCCACATTAGCTATCCCTGCAATGCTGAGCATTGCTACAGGCAGCAAAAAGTGTGGTTTTCAACATGGATGCTTCCCCTGCTGGAGGGGCCCTGCTTCTGGCAATCTTACCATAAGCTTCAAGGTCACTGCCAAGGATTCAGTATTAACAGAAGCTGGTGTGCTTTGCATGCCAGTTTGATGGTAGGAAGCTTCCTTCTACATGCTGCAATCAGCGGCGGGCGAGACGGGCCTATGCTGCAAGGCTGTCACCCACGCTGTCACCACCACTTTGGAGGACTGTTTTCTTTGTCACCTGTCACTGCTTGAAACAAGGTCTAGCATACCACAGAGTTGTTCACTGGGCCAGGCTTGTTGTAAAACAAGACATGTTACGCATATCCCTTCGGTGCAGCACCACCTTCTAGACCCGACGTGCCCTTGCTACTGCTGTTTTAACACTTTCCACCAGATCTTGCCATGATAGTGCTAGCAGATCTCTCAACAACCTCCTCAAAGCATATGTTTTTATTCAGCACCGCTCCCCCTTTCTACAATACCACATCGGCTATGCCAATCATGCTCCACCTGCAGAGAACAGCAGCTCGCTACATGTGCTGGGGGTATACCCTGCTTTGGGGGCGCCAGATATGCCCTTTGGGTATTCCGCATGGCACAGGCAGCTTCAGAGACAGCCCCTGCTCCAGCTGTAATGTCCTATGGCATGTGCTACCAGGGGAAGTGTGCAAGTCAAGGTATCTCAGTTGTTGGTATTTGCTTAGTGTACTGCTGCAGCTGGTGAGGGTAGGGGTAGGAAGGGCCCCCGTCATGGGTTGCCAGCACATGCAACAATTTATTCACCCTGGCTGTGACTGTTGCATAGGTCCAGCCCCTGGTACCTTAAACCAGCCCTGCCCCAAGCCAAAGCCCTTGCCTCTGTCAAACAGCAGCAGCAGAACCAATGTCCACAGTTGGTTGCAAAGTTTTGGCCGGAACATAAGGCTGGGGTTTAAGCAGCAGCAGCAAGACCTGATTTACAACCATTTATGTTTAAGAAAGTAAACAGGCAGAGCATCAATGTGCTGCAGTTGGTATGCCCAAGTGGTACCACAAGTAGCCTCGCACGCGAGACGTCCCGAGTTCGAGCCCCGGGCGTGCCCTATAAATATACTATATAAAAGCCAGCCAGCCAGCCTTAGCCTTAGCCGCAGACGCAGACCAGCAAGCCTCCCCCCTGTTCCTATAGCCCTCCTGCTTTTTTTAACCTGGCTCTCCCCTTCCACCTCTGCCCCTCCTGTGGTTGCCAGCCCCACACCCCATCTGCTCCCCTCCCACAGCCCTCTCAGCTCAGCCTTGCACTTGCCCCAACTTCTCGCATGCCCTGCCTACCCCCACCTGCCCTGCCATTGAACTGGTATAGCCCCTGCACCTGCTTCACACCTGGTCTATATGCTACTGCCCCTAAACAGTAAAGAAAGGGCACCTGTGCCTGCTGGCAGTTCTCAGCATTTACCCCCTTAAAAAGCAGCAAAAATGCCTCCGCTGTCTCCCTTGCAAGACCCCTGCTTTTCTCAGCAGCCAATCAACACAGAGCAACAGAGATGCTGACCGCACCCATTGGTGACAACCTGGACCTCATACAGAAGCTGCCTGTGCAAGAGAGCAATGAACGGCCATGCCATTTCACAGAAGCAGACCATTTCCTAACAAAATCTGAGTTTTGGGCCAAAACTTTTGCAACCAACTGTGTCCAATGTTTGCACCTCCTGTTTCCTCAAGTGCAAGCAGAGATAACAGCTGTGTCTAGCCTGTTGCAAAGAACTTGTTGATGCAGTTATTGCCTGCTGTGCTAAATTGGTGGCAACCGCAACCGCATTGAGAAAGTGCTTGAGCTGACTTTTCAGATTTTGGTCAAAAGTGGGTACGCCCCTGTGGTCACCTGAGTTAGGGTGCATGGAATGGAACTTCTCCCATTTATCAGCAAGCTTTCCTTGGCTTTACAGTACCATGTCACTAGCTGCAGTCATGCATGCTCTGCACAGCAGGCCCCACATTAGCTATCCCTGCAATGCTGAGCATTGCTACAGGCAGCAAAAAGTGTGGTTTTCAACATGGATGCTTCCCCTGCTGGAGGGGCCCTGCTTCTGGCAATCTTACCATAAGCTTCAAGGTCACTGCCAAGGATTCAGTATTAACAGAAGCTGGTGTGCTTTGCATGCCAGTTTGATGGTAGGAAGCTTCCTTCTACATGCTGCAATCAGCGGCGGGCGAGACGGGCCTATGCTGCAAGGCTGTCACCCACGCTGTCACCACCACTTTGGAGGACTGTTTTCTTTGTCACCTGTCACTGCTTGAAACAAGGTCTAGCATACCACAGAGTTGTTCACTGGGCCAGGCTTGTTGTAAAACAAGACATGTTACGCATATCCCTTCGGTGCAGCACCACCTTCTAGACCCGACGTGCCCTTGCTACTGCTGTTTTAACACTTTCCACCAGATCTTGCCATGATAGTGCTAGCAGATCTCTCAACAACCTCCTCAAAGCATATGTTTTTATTCAGCACCGCTCCCCCTTTCTACAATACCACATCGGCTATGCCAATCATGCTCCACCTGCAGAGAACAGCAGCTCGCTACATGTGCTGGGGGTATACCCTGCTTTGGGGGCGCCAGATATGCCCTTTGGGTATTCCGCATGGCACAGGCAGCTTCAGAGACAGCCCCTGCTCCAGCTGTAATGTCCTATGGCATGTGCTACCAGGGGAAGTGTGCAAGTCAAGGTATCTCAGTTGTTGGTATTTGCTTAGTGTACTGCTGCAGCTGGTGAGGGTAGGGGTAGGAAGGGCCCCCGTCATGGGTTGCCAGCACATGCAACAATTTATTCACCCTGGCTGTGACTGTTGCATAGGTCCAGCCCCTGGTACCTTAAACCAGCCCTGCCCCAAGCCAAAGCCCTTGCCTCTGTCAAACAGCAGCAGCAGAACCAATGTCCACAGTTGGTTGCAAAGTTTTGGCCGGAACATAAGGCTGGGGTTTAAGCAGCAGCAGCAAGACCTGATTTACAACCATTTATGTTTAAGAAAGTAAACAGGCAGAGCATCAATGTGCTGCAGTTGGTATGCCCAAGTGGTACCACAAGTAGCCTCGCACGCGAGACGTCCCGAGTTCGAGCCCCGGGCGTGCCCTATAAATATACTATATAAAAGCCAGCCAGCCAGCCTTAGCCTTAGCCTTAGCCGCAGACGCAGACCAGCAAGCCTCCCCCCTGTTCCTATAGCCCTCCTGCTTTTTTTAACCTGGCTCTCCCCTTCCACCTCTGCCCCTCCTGTGGTTGCCAGCCCCACACCCCATCTGCTCCCCTCCCACAGCCCTCTCAGCTCAGCCTTGCACTTGCCCCAACTTCTCGCATGCCCTGCCTACCCCCACCTGCCCTGCCATTGAACTGGTATAGCCCCTGCACCTGCTTCACACCTGGTCTATATGCTACTGCCCCTAAACAGTAAAGAAAGGGCACCTGTGCCTGCTGGCAGTTCTCAGCATTTACCCCCTTAAAAAGCAGCAAAAATGCCTCCGCTGTCTCCCTTGCAAGACCCCTGCTTTTCTCAGCAGCCAAGCAACACAGAGCAACAGAGATGCTGACCGCACCCATTGGTGACAACCTGGACCTCATACAGAAGCTGCCTGTGCAAGAGAGCAATGAACGGCCATGCCATTTCACAGAAGCAGACCATTTCCTAACAAAATCTGAGTTTTGGGCCAAAACTTTTGCAACCAACTGTGTCCAATGTTTGCACCTCCTGTTTCCTCAAGTGCAAGCAGAGATAACAGCTGTGTCTAGCCTGTTGCAAAGAACTTGTTGATGCAGTTATTGCCTGCTGTGCTAAATTGGTGGCAACCGCAACCGCATTGAGAAAGTGCTTGAGCTGACTTTTCAGATTTTGGTCAAAAGTGGGTACGCCCCTGTGGTCACCTGAGTTAGGGTGCATGGAATGGAACTTCTCCCATTTATCAGCAAGCTTTCCTTGGCTTTACAGTACCATGTCACTAGCTGCAGTCATGCATGCTCTGCACAGCAGGCCCCACATTAGCTATCCCTGCAATGCTGAGCATTGCTACAGGCAGCAAAAAGTGTGGTTTTCAACATGGATGCTTCCCCTGCTGGAGGGGCCCTGCTTCTGGCAATCTTACCATAAGCTTCAAGGTCACTGCCAAGGATTCAGTATTAACAGAAGCTGGTGTGCTTTGCATGCCAGTTTGATGGTAGGAAGCTTCCTTCTACATGCTGCAATCAGCGGCGGGCGAGACGGGCCTATGCTGCAAGGCTGTCACCCACGCTGTCACCACCACTTTGGAGGACTGTTTTCTTTGTCACCTGTCACTGCTTGAAACAAGGTCTAGCATACCACAGAGTTGTTCACTGGGCCAGGCTTGTTGTAAAACAAGACATGTTACGCATATCCCTTCGGTGCAGCACCACCTTCTAGACCCGACGTGCCCTTGCTACTGCTGTTTTAACACTTTCCACCAGATCTTGCCATGATAGTGCTAGCAGATCTCTCAACAACCTCCTCAAAGCATATGTTTTTATTCAGCACCGCTCCCCCTTTCTACAATACCACATCGGCTATGCCAATCATGCTCCACCTGCAGAGAACAGCAGCTCGCTACATGTGCTGGGGGTATACCCTGCTTTGGGGGCGCCAGATATGCCCTTTGGGTATTCCGCATGGCACAGGCAGCTTCAGAGACAGCCCCTGCTCCAGCTGTAATGTCCTATGGCATGTGCTACCAGGGGAAGTGTGCAAGTCAAGGTATCTCAGTTGTTGGTATTTGCTTAGTGTACTGCTGCAGCTGGTGAGGGTAGGGGTAGGAAGGGCCCCCGTCATGGGTTGCCAGCACATGCAACAATTTATTCACCCTGGCTGTGACTGTTGCATAGGTCCAGCCCCTGGTACCTTAAACCAGCCCTGCCCCAAGCCAAAGCCCTTGCCTCTGTCAAACAGCAGCAGCAGAACCAATGTCCACAGTTGGTTGCAAAGTTTTGGCCGGAACATAAGGCTGGGGTTTAAGCAGCAGCAGCAAGACCTGATTTACAACCATTTATGTTTAAGAAAGTAAACAGGCAGAGCATCAATGTGCTGCAGTTGGTATGCCCAAGTGGTACCACAAGTAGCCTCGCACGCGAGACGTCCCGAGTTCGAGCCCCGGGCGTGCCCTATAAATATACTATATAAAAGCCAGCCAGCCAGCCTTAGCCTTAGCCTTAGCCGCAGACGCAGACCAGCAAGCCTCCCCCCTGTTCCTATAGCCCTCCTGCTTTTTTTAACCTGGCTCTCCCCTTCCACCTCTGCCCCTCCTGTGGTTGCCAGCCCCACACCCCATCTGCTCCCCTCCCACAGCCCTCTCAGCTCAGCCTTGCACTTGCCCCAACTTCTCGCATGCCCTGCCTACCCCCACCTGCCCTGCCATTGAACTGGTATAGCCCCTGCACCTGCTTCACACCTGGTCTATATGCTACTGCCCCTAAACAGTAAAGAAAGGGCACCTGTGCCTGCTGGCAGTTCTCAGCATTTACCCCCTTAAAAAGCAGCAAAAATGCCTCCGCTGTCTCCCTTGCAAGACCCCTGCTTTTCTCAGCAGCCAAGCAACACAGAGCAACAGAGATGCTGACCGCACCCATTGGTGACAACCTGGACCTCATACAGAAGCTGCCTGTGCAAGAGAGCAATGAACGGCCATGCCATTTCACAGAAGCAGACCATTTCCTAACAAAATCTGAGTTTTGGGCCAAAACTTTTGCAACCAACTGTGTCCAATGTTTGCACCTCCTGTTTCCTCAAGTGCAAGCAGAGATAACAGCTGTGTCTAGCCTGTTGCAAAGAACTTGTTGATGCAGTTATTGCCTGCTGTGCTAAATTGGTGGCAACCGCAACCGCATTGAGAAAGTGCTTGAGCTGACTTTTCAGATTTTGGTCAAAAGTGGGTACGCCCCTGTGGTCACCTGAGTTAGGGTGCATGGAATGGAACTTCTCCCATTTATCAGCAAGCTTTCCTTGGCTTTACAGTACCATGTCACTAGCTGCAGTCATGCATGCTCTGCACAGCAGGCCCCACATTAGCTATCCCTGCAATGCTGAGCATTGCTACAGGCAGCAAAAAGTGTGGTTTTCAACATGGATGCTTCCCCTGCTGGAGGGGCCCTGCTTCTGGCAATCTTACCATAAGCTTCAAGGTCACTGCCAAGGATTCAGTATTAACAGAAGCTGGTGTGCTTTGCATGCCAGTTTGATGGTAGGAAGCTTCCTTCTACATGCTGCAATCAGCGGCGGGCGAGACGGGCCTATGCTGCAAGGCTGTCACCCACGCTGTCACCACCACTTTGGAGGACTGTTTTCTTTGTCACCTGTCACTGCTTGAAACAAGGTCTAGCATACCACAGAGTTGTTCACTGGGCCAGGCTTGTTGTAAAACAAGACATGTTACGCATATCCCTTCGGTGCAGCACCACCTTCTAGACCCGACGTGCCCTTGCTACTGCTGTTTTAACACTTTCCACCAGATCTTGCCATGATAGTGCTAGCAGATCTCTCAACAACCTCCTCAAAGCATATGTTTTTATTCAGCACCGCTCCCCCTTTCTACAATACCACATCGGCTATGCCAATCATGCTCCACCTGCAGAGAACAGCAGCTCGCTACATGTGCTGGGGGTATACCCTGCTTTGGGGGCGCCAGATATGCCCTTTGGGTATTCCGCATGGCACAGGCAGCTTCAGAGACAGCCCCTGCTCCAGCTGTAATGTCCTATGGCATGTGCTACCAGGGGAAGTGTGCAAGTCAAGGTATCTCAGTTGTTGGTATTTGCTTAGTGTACTGCTGCAGCTGGTGAGGGTAGGGGTAGGAAGGGCCCCCGTCATGGGTTGCCAGCACATGCAACAATTTATTCACCCTGGCTGTGACTGTTGCATAGGTCCAGCCCCTGGTACCTTAAACCAGCCCTGCCCCAAGCCAAAGCCCTTGCCTCTGTCAAACAGCAGCAGCAGAACCAATGTCCACAGTTGGTTGCAAAGTTTTGGCCGGAACATAAGGCTGGGGTTTAAGCAGCAGCAGCAAGACCTGATTTACAACCATTTATGTTTAAGAAAGTAAACAGGCAGAGCATCAATGTGCTGCAGTTGGTATGCCCAAGTGGTACCACAAGTAGCCTCGCACGCGAGACGTCCCGAGTTCGAGCCCCGGGCGTGCCCTATAAATATACTATATAAAAGCCAGCCAGCCTTAGCCTTAGCCGCAGACGCAGACCAGCAAGCCTCCCCCCTGTTCCTATAGCCCTCCTGCTTTTTTTAACCTGGCTCTCCCCTTCCACCTCTGCCCCTCCTGTGGTTGCCAGCCCCACACCCCATCTGCTCCCCTCCCACAGCCCTCTCAGCTCAGCCTTGCACTTGCCCCAACTTCTCGCATGCCCTGCCTACCCCCACCTGCCCTGCCATTGAACTGGTATAGCCCCTGCACCTGCTTCACACCTGGTCTATATGCTACTGCCCCTAAACAGTAAAGAAAGGGCACCTGTGCCTGCTGGCAGTTCTCAGCATTTACCCCCTTAAAAAGCAGCAAAAATGCCTCCGCTGTCTCCCTTGCAAGACCCCTGCTTTTCTCAGCAGCCAATCAACACAGAGCAACAGAGATGCTGACCGCACCCATTGGTGACAACCTGGACCTCATACAGAAGCTGCCTGTGCAAGAGAGCAATGAACGGCCATGCCATTTCACAGAAGCAGACCATTTCCTAACAAAATCTGAGTTTTGGGCCAAAACTTTTGCAACCAACTGTGTCCAATGTTTGCACCTCCTGTTTCCTCAAGTGCAAGCAGAGATAACAGCTGTGTCTAGCCTGTTGCAAAGAACTTGTTGATGCAGTTATTGCCTGCTGTGCTAAATTGGTGGCAACCGCAACCGCATTGAGAAAGTGCTTGAGCTGACTTTTCAGATTTTGGTCAAAAGTGGGTACGCCCCTGTGGTCACCTGAGTTAGGGTGCATGGAATGGAACTTCTCCCATTTATCAGCAAGCTTTCCTTGGCTTTACAGTACCATGTCACTAGCTGCAGTCATGCATGCTCTGCACAGCAGGCCCCACATTAGCTATCCCTGCAATGCTGAGCATTGCTACAGGCAGCAAAAAGTGTGGTTTTCAACATGGATGCTTCCCCTGCTGGAGGGGCCCTGCTTCTGGCAATCTTACCATAAGCTTCAAGGTCACTGCCAAGGATTCAGTATTAACAGAAGCTGGTGTGCTTTGCATGCCAGTTTGATGGTAGGAAGCTTCCTTCTACATGCTGCAATCAGCGGCGGGCGAGACGGGCCTATGCTGCAAGGCTGTCACCCACGCTGTCACCACCACTTTGGAGGACTGTTTTCTTTGTCACCTGTCACTGCTTGAAACAAGGTCTAGCATACCACAGAGTTGTTCACTGGGCCAGGCTTGTTGTAAAACAAGACATGTTACGCATATCCCTTCGGTGCAGCACCACCTTCTAGACCCGACGTGCCCTTGCTACTGCTGTTTTAACACTTTCCACCAGATCTTGCCATGATAGTGCTAGCAGATCTCTCAACAACCTCCTCAAAGCATATGTTTTTATTCAGCACCGCTCCCCCTTTCTACAATACCACATCGGCTATGCCAATCATGCTCCACCTGCAGAGAACAGCAGCTCGCTACATGTGCTGGGGGTATACCCTGCTTTGGGGGCGCCAGATATGCCCTTTGGGTATTCCGCATGGCACAGGCAGCTTCAGAGACAGCCCCTGCTCCAGCTGTAATGTCCTATGGCATGTGCTACCAGGGGAAGTGTGCAAGTCAAGGTATCTCAGTTGTTGGTATTTGCTTAGTGTACTGCTGCAGCTGGTGAGGGTAGGGGTAGGAAGGGCCCCCGTCATGGGTTGCCAGCACATGCAACAATTTATTCACCCTGGCTGTGACTGTTGCATAGGTCCAGCCCCTGGTACCTTAAACCAGCCCTGCCCCAAGCCAAAGCCCTTGCCTCTGTCAAACAGCAGCAGCAGAACCAATGTCCACAGTTGGTTGCAAAGTTTTGGCCGGAACATAAGGCTGGGGTTTAAGCAGCAGCAGCAAGACCTGATTTACAACCATTTATGTTTAAGAAAGTAAACAGGCAGAGCATCAATGTGCTGCAGTTGGTATGCCCAAGTGGTACCACAAGTAGCCTCGCACGCGAGACGTCCCGAGTTCGAGCCCCGGGCGTGCCCTATAAATATACTATATAAAAGCCAGCCAGCCAGCCTTAGCCTTAGCCTTAGCCGCAGACGCAGACCAGCAAGCCTCCCCCCTGTTCCTATAGCCCTCCTGCTTTTTTTAACCTGGCTCTCCCCTTCCACCTCTGCCCCTCCTGTGGTTGCCAGCCCCACACCCCATCTGCTCCCCTCCCACAGCCCTCTCAGCTCAGCCTTGCACTTGCCCCAACTTCTCGCATGCCCTGCCTACCCCCACCTGCCCTGCCATTGAACTGGTATAGCCCCTGCACCTGCTTCACACCTGGTCTATATGCTACTGCCCCTAAACAGTAAAGAAAGGGCACCTGTGCCTGCTGGCAGTTCTCAGCATTTACCCCCTTAAAAAGCAGCAAAAATGCCTCCGCTGTCTCCCTTGCAAGACCCCTGCTTTTCTCAGCAGCCAAGCAACACAGAGCAACAGAGATGCTGACCGCACCCATTGGTGACAACCTGGACCTCATACAGAAGCTGCCTGTGCAAGAGAGCAATGAACGGCCATGCCATTTCACAGAAGCAGACCATTTCCTAACAAAATCTGAGTTTTGGGCCAAAACTTTTGCAACCAACTGTGTCCAATGTTTGCACCTCCTGTTTCCTCAAGTGCAAGCAGAGATAACAGCTGTGTCTAGCCTGTTGCAAAGAACTTGTTGATGCAGTTATTGCCTGCTGTGCTAAATTGGTGGCAACCGCAACCGCATTGAGAAAGTGCTTGAGCTGACTTTTCAGATTTTGGTCAAAAGTGGGTACGCCCCTGTGGTCACCTGAGTTAGGGTGCATGGAATGGAACTTCTCCCATTTATCAGCAAGCTTTCCTTGGCTTTACAGTACCATGTCACTAGCTGCAGTCATGCATGCTCTGCACAGCAGGCCCCACATTAGCTATCCCTGCAATGCTGAGCATTGCTACAGGCAGCAAAAAGTGTGGTTTTCAACATGGATGCTTCCCCTGCTGGAGGGGCCCTGCTTCTGGCAATCTTACCATAAGCTTCAAGGTCACTGCCAAGGATTCAGTATTAACAGAAGCTGGTGTGCTTTGCATGCCAGTTTGATGGTAGGAAGCTTCCTTCTACATGCTGCAATCAGCGGCGGGCGAGACGGGCCTATGCTGCAAGGCTGTCACCCACGCTGTCACCACCACTTTGGAGGACTGTTTTCTTTGTCACCTGTCACTGCTTGAAACAAGGTCTAGCATACCACAGAGTTGTTCACTGGGCCAGGCTTGTTGTAAAACAAGACATGTTACGCATATCCCTTCGGTGCAGCACCACCTTCTAGACCCGACGTGCCCTTGCTACTGCTGTTTTAACACTTTCCACCAGATCTTGCCATGATAGTGCTAGCAGATCTCTCAACAACCTCCTCAAAGCATATGTTTTTATTCAGCACCGCTCCCCCTTTCTACAATACCACATCGGCTATGCCAATCATGCTCCACCTGCAGAGAACAGCAGCTCGCTACATGTGCTGGGGGTATACCCTGCTTTGGGGGCGCCAGATATGCCCTTTGGGTATTCCGCATGGCACAGGCAGCTTCAGAGACAGCCCCTGCTCCAGCTGTAATGTCCTATGGCATGTGCTACCAGGGGAAGTGTGCAAGTCAAGGTATCTCAGTTGTTGGTATTTGCTTAGTGTACTGCTGCAGCTGGTGAGGGTAGGGGTAGGAAGGGCCCCCGTCATGGGTTGCCAGCACATGCAACAATTTATTCACCCTGGCTGTGACTGTTGCATAGGTCCAGCCCCTGGTACCTTAAACCAGCCCTGCCCCAAGCCAAAGCCCTTGCCTCTGTCAAACAGCAGCAGCAGAACCAATGTCCACAGTTGGTTGCAAAGTTTTGGCCGGAACATAAGGCTGGGGTTTAAGCAGCAGCAGCAAGACCTGATTTACAACCATTTATGTTTAAGAAAGTAAACAGGCAGAGCATCAATGTGCTGCAGTTGGTATGCCCAAGTGGTACCACAAGTAGCCTCGCACGCGAGACGTCCCGAGTTCGAGCCCCGGGCGTGCCCTATAAATATACTATATAAAAGCCAGCCAGCCAGCCTTAGCCTTAGCCGCAGACGCAGACCAGCAAGCCTCCCCCCTGTTCCTATAGCCCTCCTGCTTTTTTTAACCTGGCTCTCCCCTTCCACCTCTGCCCCTCCTGTGGTTGCCAGCCCCACACCCCATCTGCTCCCCTCCCACAGCCCTCTCAGCTCAGCCTTGCACTTGCCCCAACTTCTCGCATGCCCTGCCTACCCCCACCTGCCCTGCCATTGAACTGGTATAGCCCCTGCACCTGCTTCACACCTGGTCTATATGCTACTGCCCCTAAACAGTAAAGAAAGGGCACCTGTGCCTGCTGGCAGTTCTCAGCATTTACCCCCTTAAAAAGCAGCAAAAATGCCTCCGCTGTCTCCCTTGCAAGACCCCTGCTTTTCTCAGCAGCCAAGCAACACAGAGCAACAGAGATGCTGACCGCACCCATTGGTGACAACCTGGACCTCATACAGAAGCTGCCTGTGCAAGAGAGCAATGAACGGCCATGCCATTTCACAGAAGCAGACCATTTCCTAACAAAATCTGAGTTTTGGGCCAAAACTTTTGCAACCAACTGTGTCCAATGTTTGCACCTCCTGTTTCCTCAAGTGCAAGCAGAGATAACAGCTGTGTCTAGCCTGTTGCAAAGAACTTGTTGATGCAGTTATTGCCTGCTGTGCTAAATTGGTGGCAACCGCAACCGCATTGAGAAAGTGCTTGAGCTGACTTTTCAGATTTTGGTCAAAAGTGGGTACGCCCCTGTGGTCACCTGAGTTAGGGTGCATGGAATGGAACTTCTCCCATTTATCAGCAAGCTTTCCTTGGCTTTACAGTACCATGTCACTAGCTGCAGTCATGCATGCTCTGCACAGCAGGCCCCACATTAGCTATCCCTGCAATGCTGAGCATTGCTACAGGCAGCAAAAAGTGTGGTTTTCAACATGGATGCTTCCCCTGCTGGAGGGGCCCTGCTTCTGGCAATCTTACCATAAGCTTCAAGGTCACTGCCAAGGATTCAGTATTAACAGAAGCTGGTGTGCTTTGCATGCCAGTTTGATGGTAGGAAGCTTCCTTCTACATGCTGCAATCAGCGGCGGGCGAGACGGGCCTATGCTGCAAGGCTGTCACCCACGCTGTCACCACCACTTTGGAGGACTGTTTTCTTTGTCACCTGTCACTGCTTGAAACAAGGTCTAGCATACCACAGAGTTGTTCACTGGGCCAGGCTTGTTGTAAAACAAGACATGTTACGCATATCCCTTCGGTGCAACACCACCTTCTAGACCCGACGTGCCCTTGCTACTGCTGTTTTAACACTTTCCACCAGATCTTGCCATGATAGTGCTAGCAGATCTCTCAACAACCTCCTCAAAGCATATGTTTTTATTCAGCACCGCTCCCCCTTTCTACAATACCACATCGGCTATGCCAATCATGCTCCACCTGCAGAGAACAGCAGCTCGCTACATGTGCTGGGGGTATACCCTGCTTTGGGGGCGCCAGATATGCCCTTTGGGTATTCCGCATGGCACAGGCAGCTTCAGAGACAGCCCCTGCTCCAGCTGTAATGTCCTATGGCATGTGCTACCAGGGGAAGTGTGCAAGTCAAGGTATCTCAGTTGTTGGTATTTGCTTAGTGTACTGCTGCAGCTGGTGAGGGTAGGGGTAGGAAGGGCCCCCGTCATGGGTTGCCAGCACATGCAACAATTTATTCACCCTGGCTGTGACTGTTGCATAGGTCCAGCCCCTGGTACCTTAAACCAGCCCTGCCCCAAGCCAAAGCCCTTGCCTCTGTCAAACAGCAGCAGCAGAACCAATGTCCACAGTTGGTTGCAAAGTTTTGGCCGGAACATAAGGCTGGGGTTTAAGCAGCAGCAGCAAGACCTGATTTACAACCATTCATGTTTAAGAAAGTAAACAGGCAGAGCATCAATGTGCTGCAGTTGGTATGCCCAAGTGGTACCACAAGTAGCCTCGCACGCGAGACGTCCCGAGTTCGAGCCCCGGGCGTGCCCTATAAATATACTATATAAAAGCCAGCCAGCCAGCCTTAGCCTTAGCCTTAGCCGCAGACGCAGACCAGCAAGCCTCCCCCCTGTTCCTATAGCCCTCCTGCTTTTTTTAACCTGGCTCTCCCCTTCCACCTCTGCCCCTCCTGTGGTTGCCAGCCCCACACCCCATCTGCTCCCCTCCCACAGCCCTCTCAGCTCAGCCTTGCACTTGCCCCAACTTCTCGCATGCCCTGCCTACCCCCACCTGCCCTGCCATTGAACTGGTATAGCCCCTGCACCTGCTTCACACCTGGTCTATATGCTACTGCCCCTAAACAGTAAAGAAAGGGCACCTGTGCCTGCTGGCAGTTCTCAGCATTTACCCCCTTAAAAAGCAGCAAAAATGCCTCCGCTGTCTCCCTTGCAAGACCCCTGCTTTTCTCAGCAGCCAAGCAACACAGAGCAACAGAGATGCTGACCGCACCCATTGGTGACAACCTGGACCTCATACAGAAGCTGCCTGTGCAAGAGAGCAATGAACGGCCATGCCATTTCACAGAAGCAGACCATTTCCTAACAAAATCTGAGTTTTGGGCCAAAACTTTTGCAACCAACTGTGTCCAATGTTTGCACCTCCTGTTTCCTCAAGTGCAAGCAGAGATAACAGCTGTGTCTAGCCTGTTGCAAAGAACTTGTTGATGCAGTTATTGCCTGCTGTGCTAAATTGGTGGCAACCGCAACCGCATTGAGAAAGTGCTTGAGCTGACTTTTCAGATTTTGGTCAAAAGTGGGTACGCCCCTGTGGTCACCTGAGTTAGGGTGCATGGAATGGAACTTCTCCCATTTATCAGCAAGCTTTCCTTGGCTTTACAGTACCATGTCACTAGCTGCAGTCATGCATGCTCTGCACAGCAGGCCCCACATTAGCTATCCCTGCAATGCTGAGCATTGCTACAGGCAGCAAAAAGTGTGGTTTTCAACATGGATGCTTCCCCTGCTGGAGGGGCCCTGCTTCTGGCAATCTTACCATAAGCTTCAAGGTCACTGCCAAGGATTCAGTATTAACAGAAGCTGGTGTGCTTTGCATGCCAGTTTGATGGTAGGAAGCTTCCTTCTACATGCTGCAATCAGCGGCGGGCGAGACGGGCCTATGCTGCAAGGCTGTCACCCACGCTGTCACCACCACTTTGGAGGACTGTTTTCTTTGTCACCTGTCACTGCTTGAAACAAGGTCTAGCATACCACAGAGTTGTTCACTGGGCCAGGCTTGTTGTAAAACAAGACATGTTACGCATATCCCTTCGGTGCAGCACCACCTTCTAGACCCGACGTGCCCTTGCTACTGCTGTTTTAACACTTTCCACCAGATCTTGCCATGATAGTGCTAGCAGATCTCTCAACAACCTCCTCAAAGCATATGTTTTTATTCAGCACCGCTCCCCCTTTCTACAATACCACATCGGCTATGCCAATCATGCTCCACCTGCAGAGAACAGCAGCTCGCTACATGTGCTGGGGGTATACCCTGCTTTGGGGGCGCCAGATATGCCCTTTGGGTATTCCGCATGGCACAGGCAGCTTCAGAGACAGCCCCTGCTCCAGCTGTAATGTCCTATGGCATGTGCTACCAGGGGAAGTGTGCAAGTCAAGGTATCTCAGTTGTTGGTATTTGCTTAGTGTACTGCTGCAGCTGGTGAGGGTAGGGGTAGGAAGGGCCCCCGTCATGGGTTGCCAGCACATGCAACAATTTATTCACCCTGGCTGTGACTGTTGCATAGGTCCAGCCCCTAGTACCTTAAACCAGCCCTGCCCCAAGCCAAAGCCCTTGCCTCTGTCAAACAGCAGCAGCAGAACCAATGTCCACAGTTGGTTGCAAAGTTTTGGCCGGAACATAAGGCTGGGGTTTAAGCAGCAGCAGCAAGACCTGATTTACAACCATTTATGTTTAAGAAAGTAAACAGGCAGAGCATCAATGTGCTGCAGTTGGTATGCCCAAGTGGTACCACAAGTAGCCTCGCACGCGAGACGTCCCGAGTTCGAGCCCCGGGCGTGCCCTATAAATATACTATATAAAAGCCAGCCAGCCAGCCTTAGCCTTAGCCGCAGACGCAGACCAGCAAGCCTCCCCCCTGTTCCTATAGCCCTCCTGCTTTTTTTAACCTGGCTCTCCCCTTCCACCTCTGCCCCTCCTGTGGTTGCCAGCCCCACACCCCATCTGCTCCCCTCCCACAGCCCTCTCAGCTCAGCCTTGCACTTGCCCCAACTTCTCGCATGCCCTGCCTACCCCCACCTGCCCTGCCATTGAACTGGTATAGCCCCTGCACCTGCTTCACACCTGGTCTATATGCTACTGCCCCTAAACAGTAAAGAAAGGGCACCTGTGCCTGCTGGCAGTTCTCAGCATTTACCCCCTTAAAAAGCAGCAAAAATGCCTCCGCTGTCTCCCTTGCAAGACCCCTGCTTTTCTCAGCAGCCAAGCAACACAGAGCAACAGAGATGCTGACCGCACCCATTGGTGACAACCTGGACCTCATACAGAAGCTGCCTGTGCAAGAGAGCAATGAACGGCCATGCCATTTCACAGAAGCAGACCATTTCCTAACAAAATCTGAGTTTTGGGCCAAAACTTTTGCAACCAACTGTGTCCAATGTTTGCACCTCCTGTTTCCTCAAGTGCAAGCAGAGATAACAGCTGTGTCTAGCCTGTTGCAAAGAACTTGTTGATGCAGTTATTGCCTGCTGTGCTAAATTGGTGGCAACCGCAACCGCATTGAGAAAGTGCTTGAGCTGACTTTTCAGATTTTGGTCAAAAGTGGGTACGCCCCTGTGGTCACCTGAGTTAGGGTGCATGGAATGGAACTTCTCCCATTTATCAGCAAGCTTTCCTTGGCTTTACAGTACCATGTCACTAGCTGCAGTCATGCATGCTCTGCACAGCAGGCCCCACATTAGCTATCCCTGCAATGCTGAGCATTGCTACAGGCAGCAAAAAGTGTGGTTTTCAACATGGATGCTTCCCCTGCTGGAGGGGCCCTGCTTCTGGCAATCTTACCATAAGCTTCAAGGTCACTGCCAAGGATTCAGTATTAACAGAAGCTGGTGTGCTTTGCATGCCAGTTTGATGGTAGGAAGCTTCCTTCTACATGCTGCAATCAGCGGCGGGCGAGACGGGCCTATGCTGCAAGGCTGTCACCCACGCTGTCACCACCACTTTGGAGGACTGTTTTCTTTGTCACCTGTCACTGCTTGAAACAAGGTCTAGCATACCACAGAGTTGTTCACTGGGCCAGGCTTGTTGTAAAACAAGACATGTTACGCATATCCCTTCGGTGCAGCACCACCTTCTAGACCCGACGTGCCCTTGCTACTGCTGTTTTAACACTTTCCACCAGATCTTGCCATGATAGTGCTAGCAGATCTCTCAACAACCTCCTCAAAGCATATGTTTTTATTCAGCACCGCTCCCCCTTTCTACAATACCACATCGGCTATGCCAATCATGCTCCACCTGCAGAGAACAGCAGCTCGCTACATGTGCTGGGGGTATACCCTGCTTTGGGGGCGCCAGATATGCCCTTTGGGTATTCCGCATGGCACAGGCAGCTTCAGAGACAGCCCCTGCTCCAGCTGTAATGTCCTATGGCATGTGCTACCAGGGGAAGTGTGCAAGTCAAGGTATCTCAGTTGTTGGTATTTGCTTAGTGTACTGCTGCAGCTGGTGAGGGTAGGGGTAGGAAGGGCCCCCGTCATGGGTTGCCAGCACATGCAACAATTTATTCACCCTGGCTGTGACTGTTGCATAGGTCCAGCCCCTGGTACCTTAAACCAGCCCTGCCCCAAGCCAAAGCCCTTGCCTCTGTCAAACAGCAGCAGCAGAACCAATGTCCACAGTTGGTTGCAAAGTTTTGGCCGGAACATAAGGCTGGGGTTTAAGCAGCAGCAGCAAGACCTGATTTACAACCATTTATGTTTAAGAAAGTAAACAGGCAGAGCATCAATGTGCTGCAGTTGGTATGCCCAAGTGGTACCACAAGTAGCCTCGCACGCGAGACGTCCCGAGTTCGAGCCCCGGGCGTGCCCTATAAATATACTATATAAAAGCCAGCCAGCCAGCCTTAGCCTTAGCCGCAGACGCAGACCAGCAAGCCTCCCCCCTGTTCCTATAGCCCTCCTGCTTTTTTTAACCTGGCTCTCCCCTTCCACCTCTGCCCCTCCTGTGGTTGCCAGCCCCACACCCCATCTGCTCCCCTCCCACAGCCCTCTCAGCTCAGCCTTGCACTTGCCCCAACTTCTCGCATGCCATGCCTACCCCCACCTGCCCTGCCATTGAACTGGTATAGCCCCTGCACCTGCTTCACACCTGGTCTATATGCTACTGCCCCTAAACAGTAAAGAAAGGGCACCTGTGCCTGCTGGCAGTTCTCAGCATTTACCCCCTTAAAAAGCAGCAAAAATGCCTCCGCTGTCTCCCTTGCAAGACCCCTGCTTTTCTCAGCAGCCAAGCAACACAGAGCAACAGAGATGCTGACCGCACCCATTGGTGACAACCTGGACCTCATACAGAAGCTGCCTGTGCAAGAGAGCAATGAACGGCCATGCCATTTCACAGAAGCAGACCATTTCCTAACAAAATCTGAGTTTTGGGCCAAAACTTTTGCAACCAACTGTGTCCAATGTTTGCACCTCCTGTTTCCTCAAGTGCAAGCAGAGATAACAGCTGTGTCTAGCCTGTTGCAAAGAACTTGTTGATGCAGTTATTGCCTGCTGTGCTAAATTGGTGGCAACCGCAACCGCATTGAGAAAGTGCTTGAGCTGACTTTTCAGATTTTGGTCAAAAGTGGGTACGCCCCTGTGGTCACCTGAGTTAGGGTGCATGGAATGGAACTTCTCCCATTTATCAGCAAGCTTTCCTTGGCTTTACAGTACCATGTCACTAGCTGCAGTCATGCATGCTCTGCACAGCAGGCCCCACATTAGCTATCCCTGCAATGCTGAGCATTGCTACAGGCAGCAAAAAGTGTGGTTTTCAACATGGATGCTTCCCCTGCTGGAGGGGCCCTGCTTCTGGCAATCTTACCATAAGCTTCAAGGTCACTGCCAAGGATTCAGTATTAACAGAAGCTGGTGTGCTTTGCATGCCAGTTTGATGGTAGGAAGCTTCCTTCTACATGCTGCAATCAGCGGCGGGCGAGACGGGCCTATGCTGCAAGGCTGTCACCCACGCTGTCACCACCACTTTGGAGGACTGTTTTCTTTGTCACCTGTCACTGCTTGAAACAAGGTCTAGCATACCACAGAGTTGTTCACTGGGCCAGGCTTGTTGTAAAACAAGACATGTTACGCATATCCCTTCGGTGCAGCACCACCTTCTAGACCCGACGTGCCCTTGCTACTGCTGTTTTAACACTTTCCACCAGATCTTGCCATGATAGTGCTAGCAGATCTCTCAACAACCTCCTCAAAGCATATGTTTTTATTCAGCACCGCTCCCCCTTTCTACAATACCACATCGGCTATGCCAATCATGCTCCACCTGCAGAGAACAGCAGCTCGCTACATGTGCTGGGGGTATACCCTGCTTTGGGGGCGCCAGATATGCCCTTTGGGTATTCCGCATGGCACAGGCAGCTTCAGAGACAGCCCCTGCTCCAGCTGTAATGTCCTATGGCATGTGCTACCAGGGGAAGTGTGCAAGTCAAGGTATCTCAGTTGTTGGTATTTGCTTAGTGTACTGCTGCAGCTGGTGAGGGTAGGGGTAGGAAGGGCCCCCGTCATGGGTTGCCAGCACATGCAACAATTTATTCACCCTGGCTGTGACTGTTGCATAGGTCCAGCCCCTGGTACCTTAAACCAGCCCTGCCCCAAGCCAAAGCCCTTGCCTCTGTCAAACAGCAGCAGCAGAACCAATGTCCACAGTTGGTTGCAAAGTTTTGGCCGGAACATAAGGCTGGGGTTTAAGCAGCAGCAGCAAGACCTGATTTACAACCATTTATGTTTAAGAAAGTAAACAGGCAGAGCATCAATGTGCTGCAGTTGGTATGCCCAAGTGGTACCACAAGTAGCCTCGCACGCGAGACGTCCCGAGTTCGAGCCCCGGGCGTGCCCTATAAATATACTATATAAAAGCCAGCCAGCCAGCCTTAGCCTTAGCCGCAGACGCAGACCAGCAAGCCTCCCCCCTGTTCCTATAGCCCTCCTGCTTTTTTTAACCTGGCTCTCCCCTTCCACCTCTGCCCCTCCTGTGGTTGCCAGCCCCACACCCCATCTGCTCCCCTCCCACAGCCCTCTCAGCTCAGCCTTGCACTTGCCCCAACTTCTCGCATGCCCTGCCTACCCCCACCTGCCCTGCCATTGAACTGGTATAGCCCCTGCACCTGCTTCACACCTGGTCTATATGCTACTGCCCCTAAACAGTAAAGAAAGGGCACCTGTGCCTGCTGGCAGTTCTCAGCATTTACCCCCTTAAAAAGCAGCAAAAATGCCTCCGCTGTCTCCCTTGCAAGACCCCTGCTTTTCTCAGCAGCCAAGCAACACAGAGCAACAGAGATGCTGACCGCACCCATTGGTGACAACCTGGACCTCATACAGAAGCTGCCTGTGCAAGAGAGCAATGAACGGCCATGCCATTTCACAGAAGCAGACCATTTCCTAACAAAATCTGAGTTTTGGGCCAAAACTTTTGCAACCAACTGTGTCCAATGTTTGCACCTCCTGTTTCCTCAAGTGCAAGCAGAGATAACAGCTGTGTCTAGCCTGTTGCAAAGAACTTGTTGATGCAGTTATTGCCTGCTGTGCTAAATTGGTGGCAACCGCAACCGCATTGAGAAAGTGCTTGAGCTGACTTTTCAGATTTTGGTCAAAAGTGGGTACGCCCCTGTGGTCACCTGAGTTAGGGTGCATGGAATGGAACTTCTCCCATTTATCAGCAAGCTTTCCTTGGCTTTACAGTACCATGTCACTAGCTGCAGTCATGCATGCTCTGCACAGCAGGCCCCACATTAGCTATCCCTGCAATGCTGAGCATTGCTACAGGCAGCAAAAAGTGTGGTTTTCAACATGGATGCTTCCCCTGCTGGAGGGGCCCTGCTTCTGGCAATCTTACCATAAGCTTCAAGGTCACTGCCAAGGATTCAGTATTAACAGAAGCTGGTGTGCTTTGCATGCCAGTTTGATGGTAGGAAGCTTCCTTCTACATGCTGCAATCAGCGGCGGGCGAGACGGGCCTATGCTGCAAGGCTGTCACCCACGCTGTCACCACCACTTTGGAGGACTGTTTTCTTTGTCACCTGTCACTGCTTGAAACAAGGTCTAGCATACCACAGAGTTGTTCACTGGGCCAGGCTTGTTGTAAAACAAGACATGTTACGCATATCCCTTCGGTGCAGCACCACCTTCTAGACCCGACGTGCCCTTGCTACTGCTGTTTTAACACTTTCCACCAGATCTTGCCATGATAGTGCTAGCAGATCTCTCAACAACCTCCTCAAAGCATATGTTTTTATTCAGCACCGCTCCCCCTTTCTACAATACCACATCGGCTATGCCAATCATGCTCCACCTGCAGAGAACAGCAGCTCGCTACATGTGCTGGGGGTATACCCTGCTTTGGGGGCGCCAGATATGCCCTTTGGGTATTCCGCATGGCACAGGCAGCTTCAGAGACAGCCCCTGCTCCAGCTGTAATGTCCTATGGCATGTGCTACCAGGGGAAGTGTGCAAGTCAAGGTATCTCAGTTGTTGGTATTTGCTTAGTGTACTGCTGCAGCTGGTGAGGGTAGGGGTAGGAAGGGCCCCCGTCATGGGTTGCCAGCACATGCAACAATTTATTCACCCTGGCTGTGACTGTTGCATAGGTCCAGCCCCTGGTACCTTAAACCAGCCCTGCCCCAAGCCAAAGCCCTTGCCTCTGTCAAACAGCAGCAGCAGAACCAATGTCCACAGTTGGTTGCAAAGTTTTGGCCGGAACATAAGGCTGGGGTTTAAGCAGCAGCAGCAAGACCTGATTTACAACCATTTATGTTTAAGAAAGTAAACAGGCAGAGCATCAATGTGCTGCAGTTGGTATGCCCAAGTGGTACCACAAGTAGCCTCGCACGCGAGACGTCCCGAGTTCGAGCCCCGGGCGTGCCCTATAAATATACTATATAAAAGCCAGCCAGCCAGCCTTAGCCTTAGCCGCAGACGCAGACCAGCAAGCCTCCCCCCTGTTCCTATAGCCCTCCTGCTTTTTTTAACCTGGCTCTCCCCTTCCACCTCTGCCCCTCCTGTGGTTGCCAGCCCCACACCCCATCTGCTCCCCTCCCACAGCCCTCTCAGCTCAGCCTTGCACTTGCCCCAACTTCTCGCATGCCCTGCCTACCCCCACCTGCCCTGCCATTGAACTGGTATAGCCCCTGCACCTGCTTCACACCTGGTCTATATGCTACTGCCCCTAAACAGTAAAGAAAGGGCACCTGTGCCTGCTGGCAGTTCTCAGCATTTACCCCCTTAAAAAGCAGCAAAAATGCCTCCGCTGTCTCCCTTGCAAGACCCCTGCTTTTCTCAGCAGCCAAGCAACACAGAGCAACAGAGATGCTGACCGCACCCATTGGTGACAACCTGGACCTCATACAGAAGCTGCCTGTGCAAGAGAGCAATGAACGGCCATGCCATTTCACAGAAGCAGACCATTTCCTAACAAAATCTGAGTTTTGGGCCAAAACTTTTGCAACCAACTGTGTCCAATGTTTGCACCTCCTGTTTCCTCAAGTGCAAGCAGAGATAACAGCTGTGTCTAGCCTGTTGCAAAGAACTTGTTGATGCAGTTATTGCCTGCTGTGCTAAATTGGTGGCAACCGCAACCGCATTGAGAAAGTGCTTGAGCTGACTTTTCAGATTTTGGTCAAAAGTGGGTACGCCCCTGTGGTCACCTGAGTTAGGGTGCATGGAATGGAACTTCTCCCATTTATCAGCAAGCTTTCCTTGGCTTTACAGTACCATGTCACTAGCTGCAGTCATGCATGCTCTGCACAGCAGGCCCCACATTAGCTATCCCTGCAATGCTGAGCATTGCTACAGGCAGCAAAAAGTGTGGTTTTCAACATGGATGCTTCCCCTGCTGGAGGGGCCCTGCTTCTGGCAATCTTACCATAAGCTTCAAGGTCACTGCCAAGGATTCAGTATTAACAGAAGCTGGTGTGCTTTGCATGCCAGTTTGATGGTAGGAAGCTTCCTTCTACATGCTGCAATCAGCGGCGGGCGAGACGGGCCTATGCTGCAAGGCTGTCACCCACGCTGTCACCACCACTTTGGAGGACTGTTTTCTTTGTCACCTGTCACTGCTTGAAACAAGGTCTAGCATACCACAGAGTTGTTCACTGGGCCAGGCTTGTTGTAAAACAAGACATGTTACGCATATCCCTTCGGTGCAGCACCACCTTCTAGACCCGACGTGCCCTTGCTACTGCTGTTTTAACACTTTCCACCAGATCTTGCCATGATAGTGCTAGCAGATCTCTCAACAACCTCCTCAAAGCATATGTTTTTATTCAGCACCGCTCCCCCTTTCTACAATACCACATCGGCTATGCCAATCATGCTCCACCTGCAGAGAACAGCAGCTCGCTACATGTGCTGGGGGTATACCCTGCTTTGGGGGCGCCAGATATGCCCTTTGGGTATTCCGCATGGCACAGGCAGCTTCAGAGACAGCCCCTGCTCCAGCTGTAATGTCCTATGGCATGTGCTACCAGGGGAAGTGTGCAAGTCAAGGTATCTCAGTTGTTGGTATTTGCTTAGTGTACTGCTGCAGCTGGTGAGGGTAGGGGTAGGAAGGGCCCCCGTCATGGGTTGCCAGCACATGCAACAATTTATTCACCCTGGCTGTGACTGTTGCATAGGTCCAGCCCCTGGTACCTTAAACCAGCCCTGCCCCAAGCCAAAGCCCTTGCCTCTGTCAAACAGCAGCAGCAGAACCAATGTCCACAGTTGGTTGCAAAGTTTTGGCCGGAACATAAGGCTGGGGTTTAAGCAGCAGCAGCAAGACCTGATTTACAACCATTTATGTTTAAGAAAGTAAACAGGCAGAGCATCAATGTGCTGCAGTTGGTATGCCCAAGTGGTACCACAAGTAGCCTCGCACGCGAGACGTCCCGAGTTCGAGCCCCGGGCGTGCCCTATAAATATACTATATAAAAGCCAGCCAGCCAGCCTTAGCCTTAGCCGCAGACGCAGACCAGCAAGCCTCCCCCCTGTTCCTATAGCCCTCCTGCTTTTTTTAACCTGGCTCTCCCCTTCCACCTCTGCCCCTCCTGTGGTTGCCAGCCCCACACCCCATCTGCTCCCCTCCCACAGCCCTCTCAGCTCAGCCTTGCACTTGCCCCAACTTCTCGCATGCCCTGCCTACCCCCACCTGCCCTGCCATTGAACTGGTATAGCCCCTGCACCTGCTTCACACCTGGTCTATATGCTACTGCCCCTAAACAGTAAAGAAAGGGCACCTGTGCCTGCTGGCAGTTCTCAGCATTTACCCCCTTAAAAAGCAGCAAAAATGCCTCCGCTGTCTCCCTTGCAAGACCCCTGCTTTTCTCAGCAGCCAAGCAACACAGAGCAACAGAGATGCTGACCGCACCCATTGGTGACAACCTGGACCTCATACAGAAGCTGCCTGTGCAAGAGAGCAATGAACGGCCATGCCATTTCACAGAAGCAGACCATTTCCTAACAAAATCTGAGTTTTGGGCCAAAACTTTTGCAACCAACTGTGTCCAATGTTTGCACCTCCTGTTTCCTCAAGTGCAAGCAGAGATAACAGCTGTGTCTAGCCTGTTGCAAAGAACTTGTTGATGCAGTTATTGCCTGCTGTGCTAAATTGGTGGCAACCGCAACCGCATTGAGAAAGTGCTTGAGCTGACTTTTCAGATTTTGGTCAAAAGTGGGTACGCCCCTGTGGTCACCTGAGTTAGGGTGCATGGAATGGAACTTCTCCCATTTATCAGCAAGCTTTCCTTGGCTTTACAGTACCATGTCACTAGCTGCAGTCATGCATGCTCTGCACAGCAGGCCCCACATTAGCTATCCCTGCAATGCTGAGCATTGCTACAGGCAGCAAAAAGTGTGGTTTTCAACATGGATGCTTCCCCTGCTGGAGGGGCCCTGCTTCTGGCAATCTTACCATAAGCTTCAAGGTCACTGCCAAGGATTCAGTATTAACAGAAGCTGGTGTGCTTTGCATGCCAGTTTGATGGTAGGAAGCTTCCTTCTACATGCTGCAATCAGCGGCGGGCGAGACGGGCCTATGCTGCAAGGCTGTCACCCACGCTGTCACCACCACTTTGGAGGACTGTTTTCTTTGTCACCTGTCACTGCTTGAAACAAGGTCTAGCATACCACAGAGTTGTTCACTGGGCCAGGCTTGTTGTAAAACAAGACATGTTACGCATATCCCTTCGGTGCAGCACCACCTTCTAGACCCGACGTGCCCTTGCTACTGCTGTTTTAACACTTTCCACCAGATCTTGCCATGATAGTGCTAGCAGATCTCTCAACAACCTCCTCAAAGCATATGTTTTTATTCAGCACCGCTCCCCCTTTCTACAATACCACATCGGCTATGCCAATCATGCTCCACCTGCAGAGAACAGCAGCTCGCTACATGTGCTGGGGGTATACCCTGCTTTGGGGGCGCCAGATATGCCCTTTGGGTATTCCGCATGGCACAGGCAGCTTCAGAGACAGCCCCTGCTCCAGCTGTAATGTCCTATGGCATGTGCTACCAGGGGAAGTGTGCAAGTCAAGGTATCTCAGTTGTTGGTATTTGCTTAGTGTACTGCTGCAGCTGGTGAGGGTAGGGGTAGGAAGGGCCCCCGTCATGGGTTGCCAGCACATGCAACAATTTATTCACCCTGGCTGTGACTGTTGCATAGGTCCAGCCCCTGGTACCTTAAACCAGCCCTGCCCCAAGCCAAAGCCCTTGCCTCTGTCAAACAGCAGCAGCAGAACCAATGTCCACAGTTGGTTGCAAAGTTTTGGCCGGAACATAAGGCTGGGGTTTAAGCAGCAGCAGCAAGACCTGATTTACAACCATTTATGTTTAAGAAAGTAAACAGGCAGAGCATCAATGTGCTGCAGTTGGTATGCCCAAGTGGTACCACAAGTAGCCTCGCACGCGAGACGTCCCGAGTTCGAGCCCCGGGCGTGCCCTATAAATATACTATATAAAAGCCAGCCAGCCAGCCTTAGCCTTAGCCTTAGCCGCAGACGCAGACCAGCAAGCCTCCCCCCTGTTCCTATAGCCCTCCTGCTTTTTTTAACCTGGCTCTCCCCTTCCACCTCTGCCCCTCCTGTGGTTGCCAGCCCCACACCCCATCTGCTCCCCTCCCACAGCCCTCTCAGCTCAGCCTTGCACTTGCCCCAACTTCTCGCATGCCCTGCCTACCCCCACCTGCCCTGCCATTGAACTGGTATAGCCCCTGCACCTGCTTCACACCTGGTCTATATGCTACTGCCCCTAAACAGTAAAGAAAGGGCACCTGTGCCTGCTGGCAGTTCTCAGCATTTACCCCCTTAAAAAGCAGCAAAAATGCCTCCGCTGTCTCCCTTGCAAGACCCCTGCTTTTCTCAGCAGCCAAGCAACACAGAGCAACAGAGATGCTGACCGCACCCATTGGTGACAACCTGGACCTCATACAGAAGCTGCCTGTGCAAGAGAGCAATGAACGGCCATGCCATTTCACAGAAGCAGACCATTTCCTAACAAAATCTGAGTTTTGGGCCAAAACTTTTGCAACCAACTGTGTCCAATGTTTGCACCTCCTGTTTCCTCAAGTGCAAGCAGAGATAACAGCTGTGTCTAGCCTGTTGCAAAGAACTTGTTGATGCAGTTATTGCCTGCTGTGCTAAATTGGTGGCAACCGCAACCGCATTGAGAAAGTGCTTGAGCTGACTTTTCAGATTTTGGTCAAAAGTGGGTACGCCCCTGTGGTCACCTGAGTTAGGGTGCATGGAATGGAACTTCTCCCATTTATCAGCAAGCTTTCCTTGGCTTTACAGTACCATGTCACTAGCTGCAGTCATGCATGCTCCGCACAGCAGGCCCCACATTAGCTATCCCTGCAATGCTGAGCATTGCTACAGGCAGCAAAAAGTGTGGTTTTCAACATGGATGCTTCCCCTGCTGGAGGGGCCCTGCTTCTGGCAATCTTACCATAAGCTTCAAGGTCACTGCCAAGGATTCAGTATTAACAGAAGCTGGTGTGCTTTGCATGCCAGTTTGATGGTAGGAAGCTTCCTTCTACATGCTGCAATCAGCGGCGGGCGAGACGGGCCTATGCTGCAAGGCTGTCACCCACGCTGTCACCACCACTTTGGAGGACTGTTTTCTTTGTCACCTGTCACTGCTTGAAACAAGGTCTAGCATACCACAGAGTTGTTCACTGGGCCAGGCTTGTTGTAAAACAAGACATGTTACGCATATCCCTTCGGTGCAGCACCACCTTCTAGACCCGACGTGCCCTTGCTACTGCTGTTTTAACACTTTCCACCAGATCTTGCCATGATAGTGCTAGCAGATCTCTCAACAACCTCCTCAAAGCATATGTTTTTATTCAGCACCGCTCCCCCTTTCTACAATACCACATCGGCTATGCCAATCATGCTCCACCTGCAGAGAACAGCAGCTCGCTACATGTGCTGGGGGTATACCCTGCTTTGGGGGCGCCAGATATGCCCTTTGGGTATTCCGCATGGCACAGGCAGCTTCAGAGACAGCCCCTGCTCCAGCTGTAATGTCCTATGGCATGTGCTACCAGGGGAAGTGTGCAAGTCAAGGTATCTCAGTTGTTGGTATTTGCTTAGTGTACTGCTGCAGCTGGTGAGGGTAGGGGTAGGAAGGGCCCCCGTCATGGGTTGCCAGCACATGCAACAATTTATTCACCCTGGCTGTGACTGTTGCATAGGTCCAGCCCCTGGTACCTTAAACCAGCCCTGCCCCAAGCCAAAGCCCTTGCCTCTGTCAAACAGCAGCAGCAGAACCAATGTCCACAGTTGGTTGCAAAGTTTTGGCCGGAACATAAGGCTGGGGTTTAAGCAGCAGCAGCAAGACCTGATTTACAACCATTTATGTTTAAGAAAGTAAACAGGCAGAGCATCAATGTGCTGCAGTTGGTATGCCCAAGTGGTACCACAAGTAGCCTCGCACGCGAGACGTCCCGAGTTCGAGCCCCGGGCGTGCCCTATAAATATACTATATAAAAGCCAGCCAGCCAGCCTTAGCCTTAGCCGCAGACGCAGACCAGCAAGCCTCCCCCCTGTTCCTATAGCCCTCCTGCTTTTTTAACCTGGCTCTCCCCTTCCACCTCTGCCCCTCCTGTGGTTGCCAGCCCCACACCCCATCTGCTCCCCTCCCACAGCCCTCTCAGCTCAGCCTTGCACTTGCCCCAACTTCTCGCATGCCCTGCCTACCCCCACCTGCCCTGCCATTGAACTGGTATAGCCCCTGCACCTGCTTCACACCTGGTCTATATGCTACTGCCCCTAAACAGTAAAGAAAGGGCACCTGTGCCTGCTGGCAGTTCTCAGCATTTACCCCCTTAAAAAGCAGCAAAAATGCCTCCGCTGTCTCCCTTGCAAGACCCCTGCTTTTCTCAGCAGCCAAGCAACACAGAGCAACAGAGATGCTGACCGCACCCATTGGTGACAACCTGGACCTCATACAGAAGCTGCCTGTGCAAGAGAGCAATGAACGGCCATGCCATTTCACAGAAGCAGACCATTTCCTAACAAAATCTGAGTTTTGGGCCAAAACTTTTGCAACCAACTGTGTCCAATGTTTGCACCTCCTGTTTCCTCAAGTGCAAGCAGAGATAACAGCTGTGTCTAGCCTGTTGCAAAGAACTTGTTGATGCAGTTATTGCCTGCTGTGCTAAATTGGTGGCAACCGCAACCGCATTGAGAAAGTGCTTGAGCTGACTTTTCAGATTTTGGTCAAAAGTGGGTACGCCCCTGTGGTCACCTGAGTTAGGGTGCATGGAATGGAACTTCTCCCATTTATCAGCAAGCTTTCCTTGGCTTTACAGTACCATGTCACTAGCTGCAGTCATGCATGCTCTGCACAGCAGGCCCCACATTAGCTATCCCTGCAATGCTGAGCATTGCTACAGGCAGCAAAAAGTGTGGTTTTCAACATGGATGCTTCCCCTGCTGGAGGGGCCCTGCTTCTGGCAATCTTACCATAAGCTTCAAGGTCACTGCCAAGGATTCAGTATTAACAGAAGCTGGTGTGCTTTGCATGCCAGTTTGATGGTAGGAAGCTTCCTTCTACATGCTGCAATCAGCGGCGGGCGAGACGGGCCTATGCTGCAAGGCTGTCACCCACGCTGTCACCACCACTTTGGAGGACTGTTTTCTTTGTCACCTGTCACTGCTTGAAACAAGGTCTAGCATACCACAGAGTTGTTCACTGGGCCAGGCTTGTTGTAAAACAAGACATGTTACGCATATCCCTTCGGTGCAGCACCACCTTCTAGACCCGACGTGCCCTTGCTACTGCTGTTTTAACACTTTCCACCAGATCTTGCCATGATAGTGCTAGCAGATCTCTCAACAACCTCCTCAAAGCATATGTTTTTATTCAGCACCGCTCCCCCTTTCTACAATACCACATCGGCTATGCCAATCATGCTCCACCTGCAGAGAACAGCAGCTCGCTACATGTGCTGGGGGTATACCCTGCTTTGGGGGCGCCAGATATGCCCTTTGGGTATTCCGCATGGCACAGGCAGCTTCAGAGACAGCCCCTGCTCCAGCTGTAATGTCCTATGGCATGTGCTACCAGGGGAAGTGTGCAAGTCAAGGTATCTCAGTTGTTGGTATTTGCTTAGTGTACTGCTGCAGCTGGTGAGGGTAGGGGTAGGAAGGGCCCCCGTCATGGGTTGCCAGCACATGCAACAATTTATTCACCCTGGCTGTGACTGTTGCATAGGTCCAGCCCCTGGTACCTTAAACCAGCCCTGCCCCAAGCCAAAGCCCTTGCCTCTGTCAAACAGCAGCAGCAGAACCAATGTCCACAGTTGGTTGCAAAGTTTTGGCCGGAACATAAGGCTGGGGTTTAAGCAGCAGCAGCAAGACCTGATTTACAACCATTTATGTTTAAGAAAGTAAACAGGCAGAGCATCAATGTGCTGCAGTTGGTATGCCCAAGTGGTACCACAAGTAGCCTCGCACGCGAGACGTCCCGAGTTCGAGCCCCGGGCGTGCCCTATAAATATACTATATAAAAGCCAGCCAGCCAGCCTTAGCCTTAGCCGCAGACGCAGACCAGCAAGCCTCCCCCCTGTTCCTATAGCCCTCCTGCTTTTTTTAACCTGGCTCTCCCCTTCCACCTCTGCCCCTCCTGTGGTTGCCAGCCCCACACCCCATCTGCTCCCCTCCCACAGCCCTCTCAGCTCAGCCTTGCACTTGCCCCAACTTCTCGCATGCCCTGCCTACCCCCACCTGCCCTGCCATTGAACTGGTATAGCCCCTGCACCTGCTTCACACCTGGTCTATATGCTACTGCCCCTAAACAGTAAAGAAAGGGCACCTGTGCCTGCTGGCAGTTCTCAGCATTTACCCCCTTAAAAAGCAGCAAAAATGCCTCCGCTGTCTCCCTTGCAAGACCCCTGCTTTTCTCAGCAGCCAAGCAACACAGAGCAACAGAGATGCTGACCGCACCCATTGGTGACAACCTGGACCTCATACAGAAGCTGCCTGTGCAAGAGAGCAATGAACGGCCATGCCATTTCACAGAAGCAGACCATTTCCTAACAAAATCTGAGTTTTGGGCCAAAACTTTTGCAACCAACTGTGTCCAATGTTTGCACCTCCTGTTTCCTCAAGTGCAAGCAGAGATAACAGCTGTGTCTAGCCTGTTGCAAAGAACTTGTTGATGCAGTTATTGCCTGCTGTGCTAAATTGGTGGCAACCGCAACCGCATTGAGAAAGTGCTTGAGCTGACTTTTCAGATTTTGGTCAAAAGTGGGTACGCCCCTGTGGTCACCTGAGTTAGGGTGCATGGAATGGAACTTCTCCCATTTATCAGCAAGCTTTCCTTGGCTTTACAGTACCATGTCACTAGCTGCAGTCATGCATGCTCTGCACAGCAGGCCCCACATTAGCTATCCCTGCAATGCTGAGCATTGCTACAGGCAGCAAAAAGTGTGGTTTTCAACATGGATGCTTCCCCTGCTGGAGGGGCCCTGCTTCTGGCAATCTTACCATAAGCTTCAAGGTCACTGCCAAGGATTCAGTATTAACAGAAGCTGGTGTGCTTTGCATGCCAGTTTGATGGTAGGAAGCTTCCTTCTACATGCTGCAATCAGCGGCGGGCGAGACGGGCCTATGCTGCAAGGCTGTCACCCACGCTGTCACCACCACTTTGGAGGACTGTTTTCTTTGTCACCTGTCACTGCTTGAAACAAGGTCTAGCATACCACAGAGTTGTTCACTGGGCCAGGCTTGTTGTAAAACAAGACATGTTACGCATATCCCTTCGGTGCAGCACCACCTTCTAGACCCGACGTGCCCTTGCTACTGCTGTTTTAACACTTTCCACCAGATCTTGCCATGATAGTGCTAGCAGATCTCTCAACAACCTCCTCAAAGCATATGTTTTTATTCAGCACCGCTCCCCCTTTCTACAATACCACATCGGCTATGCCAATCATGCTCCACCTGCAGAGAACAGCAGCTCGCTACATGTGCTGGGGGTATACCCTGCTTTGGGGGCGCCAGATATGCCCTTTGGGTATTCCGCATGGCACAGGCAGCTTCAGAGACAGCCCCTGCTCCAGCTGTAATGTCCTATGGCATGTGCTACCAGGGGAAGTGTGCAAGTCAAGGTATCTCAGTTGTTGGTATTTGCTTAGTGTACTGCTGCAGCTGGTGAGGGTAGGGGTAGGAAGGGCCCCCGTCATGGGTTGCCAGCACATGCAACAATTTATTCACCCTGGCTGTGACTGTTGCATAGGTCCAGCCCCTGGTACCTTAAACCAGCCCTGCCCCAAGCCAAAGCCCTTGCCTCTGTCAAACAGCAGCAGCAGAACCAATGTCCACAGTTGGTTGCAAAGTTTTGGCCGGAACATAAGGCTGGGGTTTAAGCAGCAGCAGCAAGACCTGATTTACAACCATTTATGTTTAAGAAAGTAAACAGGCAGAGCATCAATGTGCTGCAGTTGGTATGCCCAAGTGGTACCACAAGTAGCCTCGCACGCGAGACGTCCCGAGTTCGAGCCCCGGGCGTGCCCTATAAATATACTATATAAAAGCCAGCCAGCCAGCCTTAGCCTTAGCCGCAGACGCAGACCAGCAAGCCTCCCCCCTGTTCCTATAGCCCTCCTGCTTTTTTTAACCTGGCTCTCCCCTTCCACCTCTGCCCCTCCTGTGGTTGCCAGCCCCACACCCCATCTGCTCCCCTCCCACAGCCCTCTCAGCTCAGCCTTGCACTTGCCCCAACTTCTCGCATGCCCTGCCTACCCCCACCTGCCCTGCCATTGAACTGGTATAGCCCCTGCACCTGCTTCACACCTGGTCTATATGCTACTGCCCCTAAACAGTAAAGAAAGGGCACCTGTGCCTGCTGGCAGTTCTCAGCATTTACCCCCTTAAAAAGCAGCAAAAATGCCTCCGCTGTCTCCCTTGCAAGACCCCTGCTTTTCTCAGCAGCCAAGCAACACAGAGCAACAGAGATGCTGACCGCACCCATTGGTGACAACCTGGACCTCATACAGAAGCTGCCTGTGCAAGAGAGCAATGAACGGCCATGCCATTTCACAGAAGCAGACCATTTCCTAACAAAATCTGAGTTTTGGGCCAAAACTTTTGCAACCAACTGTGTCCAATGTTTGCACCTCCTGTTTCCTCAAGTGCAAGCAGAGATAACAGCTGTGTCTAGCCTGTTGCAAAGAACTTGTTGATGCAGTTATTGCCTGCTGTGCTAAATTGGTGGCAACCGCAACCGCATTGAGAAAGTGCTTGAGCTGACTTTTCAGATTTTGGTCAAAAGTGGGTACGCCCCTGTGGTCACCTGAGTTAGGGTGCATGGAATGGAACTTCTCCCATTTATCAGCAAGCTTTCCTTGGCTTTACAGTACCATGTCACTAGCTGCAGTCATGCATGCTCTGCACAGCAGGCCCCACATTAGCTATCCCTGCAATGCTGAGCATTGCTACAGGCAGCAAAAAGTGTGGTTTTCAACATGGATGCTTCCCCTGCTGGAGGGGCCCTGCTTCTGGCAATCTTACCATAAGCTTCAAGGTCACTGCCAAGGATTCAGTATTAACAGAAGCTGGTGTGCTTTGCATGCCAGTTTGATGGTAGGAAGCTTCCTTCTACATGCTGCAATCAGCGGCGGGCGAGACGGGCCTATGCTGCAAGGCTGTCACCCACGCTGTCACCACCACTTTGGAGGACTGTTTTCTTTGTCACCTGTCACTGCTTGAAACAAGGTCTAGCATACCACAGAGTTGTTCACTGGGCCAGGCTTGTTGTAAAACAAGACATGTTACGCATATCCCTTCGGTGCAGCACCACCTTCTAGACCCGACGTGCCCTTGCTACTGCTGTTTTAACACTTTCCACCAGATCTTGCCATGATAGTGCTAGCAGATCTCTCAACAACCTCCTCAAAGCATATGTTTTTATTCAGCACCGCTCCCCCTTTCTACAATACCACATCGGCTATGCCAATCATGCTCCACCTGCAGAGAACAGCAGCTCGCTACATGTGCTGGGGGTATACCCTGCTTTGGGGGCGCCAGATATGCCCTTTGGGTATTCCGCATGGCACAGGCAGCTTCAGAGACAGCCCCTGCTCCAGCTGTAATGTCCTATGGCATGTGCTACCAGGGGAAGTGTGCAAGTCAAGGTATCTCAGTTGTTGGTATTTGCTTAGTGTACTGCTGCAGCTGGTGAGGGTAGGGGTAGGAAGGGCCCCCGTCATGGGTTGCCAGCACATGCAACAATTTATTCACCCTGGCTGTGACTGTTGCATAGGTCCAGCCCCTGGTACCTTAAACCAGCCCTGCCCCAAGCCAAAGCCCTTGCCTCTGTCAAACAGCAGCAGCAGAACCAATGTCCACAGTTGGTTGCAAAGTTTTGGCCGGAACATAAGGCTGGGGTTTAAGCAGCAGCAGCAAGACCTGATTTACAACCATTTATGTTTAAGAAAGTAAACAGGCAGAGCATCAATGTGCTGCAGTTGGTATGCCCAAGTGGTACCACAAGTAGCCTCGCACGCGAGACGTCCCGAGTTCGAGCCCCGGGCGTGCCCTATAAATATACTATATAAAAGCCAGCCAGCCAGCCTTAGCCTTAGCCGCAGACGCAGACCAGCAAGCCTCCCCCCTGTTCCTATAGCCCTCCTGCTTTTTTTAACCTGGCTCTCCCCTTCCACCTCTGCCCCTCCTGTGGTTGCCAGCCCCACACCCCATCTGCTCCCCTCCCACAGCCCTCTCAGCTCAGCCTTGCACTTGCCCCAACTTCTCGCATGCCCTGCCTACCCCCACCTGCCCTGCCATTGAACTGGTATAGCCCCTGCACCTGCTTCACACCTGGTCTATATGCTACTGCCCCTAAACAGTAAAGAAAGGGCACCTGTGCCTGCTGGCAGTTCTCAGCATTTACCCCCTTAAAAAGCAGCAAAAATGCCTCCGCTGTCTCCCTTGCAAGACCCCTGCTTTTCTCAGCAGCCAAGCAACACAGAGCAACAGAGATGCTGACCGCACCCATTGGTGACAACCTGGACCTCATACAGAAGCTGCCTGTGCAAGAGAGCAATGAACGGCCATGCCATTTCACAGAAGCAGACCATTTCCTAACAAAATCTGAGTTTTGGGCCAAAACTTTTGCAACCAACTGTGTCCAATGTTTGCACCTCCTGTTTCCTCAAGTGCAAGCAGAGATAACAGCTGTGTCTAGCCTGTTGCAAAGAACTTGTTGATGCAGTTATTGCCTGCTGTGCTAAATTGGTGGCAACCGCAACCGCATTGAGAAAGTGCTTGAGCTGACTTTTCAGATTTTGGTCAAAAGTGGGTACGCCCCTGTGGTCACCTGAGTTAGGGTGCATGGAATGGAACTTCTCCCATTTATCAGCAAGCTTTCCTTGGCTTTACAGTACCATGTCACTAGCTGCAGTCATGCATGCTCTGCACAGCAGGCCCCACATTAGCTATCCCTGCAATGCTGAGCATTGCTACAGGCAGCAAAAAGTGTGGTTTTCAACATGGATGCTTCCCCTGCTGGAGGGGCCCTGCTTCTGGCAATCTTACCATAAGCTTCAAGGTCACTGCCAAGGATTCAGTATTAACAGAAGCTGGTGTGCTTTGCATGCCAGTTTGATGGTAGGAAGCTTCCTTCTACATGCTGCAATCAGCGGCGGGCGAGACGGGCCTATGCTGCAAGGCTGTCACCCACGCTGTCACCACCACTTTGGAGGACTGTTTTCTTTGTCACCTGTCACTGCTTGAAACAAGGTCTAGCATACCACAGAGTTGTTCACTGGGCCAGGCTTGTTGTAAAACAAGACATGTTACGCATATCCCTTCGGTGCAGCACCACCTTCTAGACCCGACGTGCCCTTGCTACTGCTGTTTTAACACTTTCCACCAGATCTTGCCATGATAGTGCTAGCAGATCTCTCAACAACCTCCTCAAAGCATATGTTTTTATTCAGCACCGCTCCCCCTTTCTACAATACCACATCGGCTATGCCAATCATGCTCCACCTGCAGAGAACAGCAGCTCGCTACATGTGCTGGGGGTATACCCTGCTTTGGGGGCGCCAGATATGCCCTTTGGGTATTCCGCATGGCACAGGCAGCTTCAGAGACAGCCCCTGCTCCAGCTGTAATGTCCTATGGCATGTGCTACCAGGGGAAGTGTGCAAGTCAAGGTATCTCAGTTGTTGGTATTTGCTTAGTGTACTGCTGCAGCTGGTGAGGGTAGGGGTAGGAAGGGCCCCCGTCATGGGTTGCCAGCACATGCAACAATTTATTCACCCTGGCTGTGACTGTTGCATAGGTCCAGCCCCTGGTACCTTAAACCAGCCCTGCCCCAAGCCAAAGCCCTTGCCTCTGTCAAACAGCAGCAGCAGAACCAATGTCCACAGTTGGTTGCAAAGTTTTGGCCGGAACATAAGGCTGGGGTTTAAGCAGCAGCAGCAAGACCTGATTTACAACCATTTATGTTTAAGAAAGTAAACAGGCAGAGCATCAATGTGCTGCAGTTGGTATGCCCAAGTGGTACCACAAGTAGCCTCGCACGCGAGACGTCCCGAGTTCGAGCCCCGGGCGTGCCCTATAAATATACTATATAAAAGCCAGCCAGCCAGCCTTAGCCTTAGCCGCAGACGCAGACCAGCAAGCCTCCCCCCTGTTCCTATAGCCCTCCTGCTTTTTTTAACCTGGCTCTCCCCTTCCACCTCTGCCCCTCCTGTGGTTGCCAGCCCCACACCCCATCTGCTCCCCTCCCACAGCCCTCTCAGCTCAGCCTTGCACTTGCCCCAACTTCTCGCATGCCCTGCCTACCCCCACCTGCCCTGCCATTGAACTGGTATAGCCCCTGCACCTGCTTCACACCTGGTCTATATGCTACTGCCCCTAAACAGTAAAGAAAGGGCACCTGTGCCTGCTGGCAGTTCTCAGCATTTACCCCCTTAAAAAGCAGCAAAAATGCCTCCGCTGTCTCCCTTGCAAGACCCCTGCTTTTCTCAGCAGCCAAGCAACACAGAGCAACAGAGATGCTGACCGCACCCATTGGTGACAACCTGGACCTCATACAGAAGCTGCCTGTGCAAGAGAGCAATGAACGGCCATGCCATTTCACAGAAGCAGACCATTTCCTAACAAAATCTGAGTTTTGGGCCAAAACTTTTGCAACCAACTGTGTCCAATGTTTGCACCTCCTGTTTCCTCAAGTGCAAGCAGAGATAACAGCTGTGTCTAGCCTGTTGCAAAGAACTTGTTGATGCAGTTATTGCCTGCTGTGCTAAATTGGTGGCAACCGCAACCGCATTGAGAAAGTGCTTGAGCTGACTTTTCAGATTTTGGTCAAAAGTGGGTACGCCCCTGTGGTCACCTGAGTTAGGGTGCATGGAATGGAACTTCTCCCATTTATCAGCAAGCTTTCCTTGGCTTTACAGTACCATGTCACTAGCTGCAGTCATGCATGCTCTGCACAGCAGGCCCCACATTAGCTATCCCTGCAATGCTGAGCATTGCTACAGGCAGCAAAAAGTGTGGTTTTCAACATGGATGCTTCCCCTGCTGGAGGGGCCCTGCTTCTGGCAATCTTACCATAAGCTTCAAGGTCACTGCCAAGGATTCAGTATTAACAGAAGCTGGTGTGCTTTGCATGCCAGTTTGATGGTAGGAAGCTTCCTTCTACATGCTGCAATCAGCGGCGGGCGAGACGGGCCTATGCTGCAAGGCTGTCACCCACGCTGTCACCACCACTTTGGAGGACTGTTTTCTTTGTCACCTGTCACTGCTTGAAACAAGGTCTAGCATACCACAGAGTTGTTCACTGGGCCAGGCTTGTTGTAAAACAAGACATGTTACGCATATCCCTTCGGTGCAGCACCACCTTCTAGACCCGACGTGCCCTTGCTACTGCTGTTTTAACACTTTCCACCAGATCTTGCCATGATAGTGCTAGCAGATCTCTCAACAACCTCCTCAAAGCATATGTTTTTATTCAGCACCGCTCCCCCTTTCTACAATACCACATCGGCTATGCCAATCATGCTCCACCTGCAGAGAACAGCAGCTCGCTACATGTGCTGGGGGTATACCCTGCTTTGGGGGCGCCAGATATGCCCTTTGGGTATTCCGCATGGCACAGGCAGCTTCAGAGACAGCCCCTGCTCCAGCTGTAATGTCCTATGGCATGTGCTACCAGGGGAAGTGTGCAAGTCAAGGTATCTCAGTTGTTGGTATTTGCTTAGTGTACTGCTGCAGCTGGTGAGGGTAGGGGTAGGAAGGGCCCCCGTCATGGGTTGCCAGCACATGCAACAATTTATTCACCCTGGCTGTGACTGTTGCATAGGTCCAGCCCCTGGTACCTTAAACCAGCCCTGCCCCAAGCCAAAGCCCTTGCCTCTGTCAAACAGCAGCAGCAGAACCAATGTCCACAGTTGGTTGCAAAGTTTTGGCCGGAACATAAGGCTGGGGTTTAAGCAGCAGCAGCAAGACCTGATTTACAACCATTTATGTTTAAGAAAGTAAACAGGCAGAGCATCAATGTGCTGCAGTTGGTATGCCCAAGTGGTACCACAAGTAGCCTCGCACGCGAGACGTCCCGAGTTCGAGCCCCGGGCGTGCCCTATAAATATACTATATAAAAGCCAGCCAGCCAGCCTTAGCCTTAGCC
>OY744493.1:7333313-7427550 GCA_963556185.1 Pseudopediastrum boryanum
CCTTGCTGCTGAGGCTGGTCAAAGCAGCTGCATGTACACCAAGACCCTTCAGACCTAACACCTGTACGTCAAAAAGGTTGGGGCACACATTAGACGCCGACGTTCAAGTCACAGAAAACACACCGATGTTACCTTCATGGGCCACCCCCAGATACTTGCATATGCTGTCTCTGCTCCGTCCCATTCTTCAACCATGCACATATGTTCTTCGGTTTCACGATCGTTTTAAGCCAACCAGAGCAGATCTTGA
Source organism: Pseudopediastrum boryanum (assembly GCA_963556185.1). Taxonomy (NCBI): domain Eukaryota; kingdom Viridiplantae; phylum Chlorophyta; class Chlorophyceae; order Sphaeropleales; family Hydrodictyaceae; genus Pseudopediastrum; species Pseudopediastrum boryanum. The sequence goes on from OY744493.1 coordinate 7,333,564, forward strand.
GTCCACTTCACTGGTCTCTTGAAACTGCTCAGCAGCCCAGCTCCACTGCCCTCTTTCCTACCTCTGCCTCCCTTCCCTCCCTTGCCTGCACAGATACAGAAAGATTGCTGCTTCCCTAGCATGATAACACATCATAACCAATGAGGTACAAGCATGCCCCTTTTGCAATCTGTCAGCGCCCGGTGATGAGCCTAGAGCCATGAGGGTTTTCCACTTTTTCCTCGGCAGCTGCTGCAGGTGCAGGTGCACGTGCTACTTTCAACATTGTCAACAACTTCCTAATTCCGCAGTTTTTCCCCACCTCAACACGTTGCAATTCCCTCCTGATGCACCAGCTGCTGCTTCTCCTCCTCTTATTACTCCCACATAATGCTCAGGACCAGCCTAAACTCCCACTTAAGCTCCTTGTACCCTACCACTGCTGCTTCCCCGCCTCCTCCTGCTCATGATCCTCCCCACTATTTTATGCTCACAACCAGCTGGGCCCTTTCCACATTTGAGCCTGTTACATGGCACTTTATGCTATGGCATATCATGTGATATAATAAGACATGACTGTCTGGTCTTGAAATGTTCATCAGCAGCTATGCCGGCTGATATAATGTGCTTACATCTGCCTGCTGCCTCTGCTCTTGATATGCTCAGCCCCCGCTATCATACCTCAGACCAGGGTCCTCATCCCTGGCAGTAATGCCGCTGCTCCTACTTCTCTTATAAACCCCTAGCTGCAGAGACCTTTCTAAGTACACACCCTCCTGCTGCTGTTGCACCTGCTCCTGCTGCTGCCGTGCATTACAACCTATCACCCCTTACAGAACACCATTACACACCTTCGTATCTTTATGCTGCTGCTGCTTCTGTTGCTGCGCACCACCAGATGCCAGGCCTTACACAACGCCGCTAGATACCCTCTGTACAGCCTGAGGTGCAGGGCCTATGGCATACCTTGCTATGGCCTATCATGAAAATCAATCATACCGATAGTCAGTGATCCTATCTTACTTGGGAAACCCTCGGGCAGACTTTCTGAAGACCCCCTGCAACCTTCGGTAAGATACACGAACACCCCCGGAGGGTCTCGAAAACTTTGGGGAATGGTGCCTTTTTACTGCGTTTTTGGTCGAAAACGACTCTAAACAGGCTAAAACGAACCGAAATGCCCTACGAACTGTCGTGAAATTTCAGGATTCGACAAGTTCTTCGAAGAAACGAACTAAGATAGGATCACTGCCGATAGTACCTCCTGCTGTTTTTGCAACAGCTTGAGGTACGGGGCCATATCACTTTCTGTTATAGCATATCACAAAATGTAATGATAACACCTGCTGCTGCTGCTGCTGCCACCTTCGCTCAGGTCCCACCTGATCTTGTATGAGCGCCAACAAGGGGCTGACCACCAGTGTGACCCCCTGCTGCTGCATCAGTGATGGTAGCTGATAACACAGGCTCTTGCCACCACCACTGGGCAGCAGGCACAACACATCTGCACCAGCCAGGGTGGCATTGATCACCTCACGCTGGAGGGGCCTGTGAGGGGACAGCATGCAGGCATGGTGAGAGATGGAGGTATCATGGGGGACATGAGGAGACATGGGCAGGTTCTCGTAGTTAGGAGATGGTTTATGGTATTGCAGTGCAAAGCTTGCTGCAATGGACTGTCCCATAGCTTACTGCTGTGTATATGTGGACTGGCAGTTCCAGTTTCACTTAATAGCATTGCTGCTGGAGCACTACAGCTGATGATAGGTTCTACAGTATCCTACCATACATACTTTTAGGAAAGGTTCATTCCACTTCTACGCTTACCCCTTCAGCTTCATCCACTTCCCCCCTTACACCCTATGTCTGTCATGTACCCGATCCAGGGTTTCACATATTATTTAACATGTAAATGCCATTGCCTGTATGAGTGGACTCTTACCTGAATGCTTTGAGCCCAAACACATCATGCATCAGTTGCTGCACCTGATGGTCCCAAGGGAAGCTGTCCTGAACCCAATCTGCCTTAGGGGCACATTGCTCAGCATGTACTAGCCGTTGCAGCCGCTCTTGCTCTTGCTTGAGATGTGCTTGACGTTGAAGCAACCCTTGCAAAGTGTCTTCAAGCTGCAAGCACAGGATCACTTTCATACAGGGGTAAAATGCAGCAAGATCTGACAGCTGAAGCTTGTGAGGAGATTGTCAGCAAACACATATTGAAGTATGTACACGGGGACATTTGCATGGCGGGCAACGGAAGCTCCAATAGGCTCAGCAAGCATGTACCATGCATGCCATAGGTTTGCTGCAGGCAGAAAGACAGGGCTGCAGCAGGTTGTGGAGGTGCCTACATCTTGAAGGTCCTGCTCCACAGCTTCCAGCTGTTGGGCGTCATGAGTACTTTGTGCTTGCTGGTCATCCGTCAGGTCAATTGGGTCATCCATTTAGATGGAGTGCACGTTATGCCGTTATGCCTGCCTTGGCTGCTAGACAGCTACGCTGGATCAATGCAGCACATATGGTCGACTACCCTTATTATGAGCCCTCAGCGCATCCGTATAAGATTACATGGCTTCGCAGACCCCTGCTCCAGCAGCACCAGCTTTGCAAAGAGGCAAGCTAATCCAAATGAGATCGCTTGCAAGCGGCTTGCTGTCCATCGTGGAGTATTCCATGGTGTTCCTTCGAATAGTTTGCATGTGAAAGCCTAAAGAGGGTGTGTGGGAGCCCGTGCGCGGGTGCACCTGCTATTGGGACCATTAAGCCACTTCAAAGCTGGCGAGGGACCTTAGGGTTCTTGTCACCTGGTGAGAACAACGAGCCCACTCAGAATGCCGGTTATTTAAGCTCATTCGCCGTCTTCAGTAGACGGTGTGCACATCTTAACTGGCAGTGGTAGCGCGCCAAGCTCTTGGATCTCAATTTCTTCAAGTCGGTGCTGCCCCTTGCGTTCATGCTGTGGTTCACTTCATAACCCCTAAGGGGCAGTTTGCTTCGCGACAAGGCTGCTGATACCTGATTGGTTGGGTCGTTGATAGTTTGCATGGAGGATAATGGGGCTTCAGCTAGCAGACCCAAGTCGGCGGGCACGGGCATGCAAGCCTGGAGAAATAAAAGAGACAACCTTGCAGGAAGTACGACAATAGCAGATGAGATTAACAAAAACAGACCAGCAGCCAAGTCAAAACCTAAATCTAGCAGACCAGGAGCAGCAGCACCACCACTAGCACGGCGTCACAACGACTTACCTCCCAAACCAGTGACCCTAACCAAGCAGATCAAGGATGTGCTGGAGTTCCTCAATAGCGGAGATGGCTATGCCAAGACTTGGGAAGAGATCCAGGATGGCTTGAATCTGCGGTATGTTCTCGCCAGATGATGAGCTTGTCTGCAGCTGATCTGTAGCCTGTGTGAAGCACATGCTACAATCAAGCCAAGCAAGTGCTATCTGCAGCGATGGCAATGCTAGAGATTTAGAACCTTCTGACATCAGGGCTTGCTTTACCAAGACGCCTACGAGTCAGGGTGTCTCAAAGAAGTTCCCAACAGACTGGCCTCTTTTGCATGACTTGAACATACAGCAGTTATGACCAGTCCGACAGCTAGCAGCAGGTGCAGTGCCTCAACCAGAGTCCTATCTTACGTATAAGCTGATGTAGGAGTGGCCAAGCCAACTGAAACACTTAAGCTGCATCACAAGGCATAAGATGCAGATGATCCCTCAGCAGCTTGCTAAGCAGAGGGCTTTGCTATGGTACCAAGTACAGAACCTGCGTTGTCACCATGCTTCCACAGGTATGACCTGAGCGAAGGTGGAGAGCTGCGCAATGCTTTGCTTGTCAACCCTCGGGTGGAATTAACTCCCTCTGGGGATGGAGTCTCTTACCGTAGTGAGCACGGCATCAAGAACAGGGAGGACCTGCTGAAATGGCTAAGGAGCCACCCAGATGGGACTAAAGTCTCAGACATCAAGGATGCCTACAGGTGAGTTGCATGCAGTCACACACAGGTAAAGGCACTTAACTTCGTACAGAAGGAGCACGTATCTTACTGGTGGAGCTTGTTCTGAGGTGAGGTTGATGCAATGGCTGGAACAGCAGGCGAGACAAGGAGACAACTGCGCCGGTGCTAAGGAAGGTGTTAGCCCCCGTTGGGTTCTGCTTGGTGCTTACAATTAAGTATGCTCAGGAGCTGGAAGCAGCTTCCAGGTTTCCAGACGACACATCCTGTAGATTGAGTGTATTGTTGTGGCAGGACTTCATTCTTTTTTGGGGCTTTATGCCTGTTGCCATTGCTTGAGCATATGCACGACCAAATGCATGCTTGCATGGTTCCAGACTCCCCATAGCTTGCAAAGGTCTGGTTACATTTAGTGCCTGATTCTGAGGCTGCAGAGCATGCAATACTGCGCCTGGCTGCTGCTCTTCCTGCTCAGAGCGTCACGGTGTCTGGTACTGGAGTCCATAGCCATATGTTTGTTCATGGAACCCTGCAGGTATGTGATGGAGGATATTGCAGCGCTCTACCAGGAAAAAGAGCTCTACAAGTTCTTCAACTTTGAGATCAATGGCGATGTGCTGTTTGCGGCAGACAATCGCTTGGACATCCATGTGTCAGCTGACCTAAAGAAGCTTTTTGTAACGCAGGAGGTATGTGGGTGGAGGTATGTTAGAGTTGCCAGGCTGTTGGGCTTCGGCCTGCGTGGTACTGTATTGGTTGCGGGATTGAGAAAGCCGAAGATGTCTGCTCTGAAAGAGGATTGTGTCTTTTGGAAGAAGGAAGGCTCTGGATAGGGAGGCAGAAATGGGGCAGGGTATGTGCATTCTGGATCTGAATAAGACCATGGACATGAGGCAAGTGCCCTGTCATGGATTGGCCCCTGTTGCAATGATGATGACAATTATGATGGCATGGGTGCAAGCATTTGTCTGCCTAATGCTGATCGATTTTAGCTCAAACCATTCTTTGTAATTGGCATGGCATCTCACTAAAATGATGAAAGCCAACCATCTAAGAGCTAGTCGAAGTCTAAATTTGCACAACATCCAAGCTTGCACAATACCGTATCCAACAATAAATAATACTATTGAGAAATGCATGCACGACTTGCAATTGGGGTTTTTGTTTGGCACCTGTCATCACATCCTTGAAGTATCCAAGCGACCTCATAGCGTGCCATATGTAGGTGCTTGTTTGATAGCATCCAGCCCGCGCGTATACGCAGTGGCCTCCTCGTGATCAGTGTCGCATCATCTTGTTGCTCCGTACAGGTGCCTTCAGATGCTGCTACTTTGTCAAAGGAGGTGCAAAGCTTCAACATGAGGAGTGCTTTGGCCACTGTAAATCGTAAACGGGTCGTGATGCCGGCAGCTGAAAAGAAGGCCAGGAAGAAACGTGCTACCAATGTGAAGTCACTCACAAACACTCACCTTCTGCACATGTTTGAAGGGGAGGGGCCGAAGACCATTGACACGTTACCTGGAAGATAGAGGCTGGCAATGTCTGTGCCGTTGGCAGAGGGGTGTGCCTGCACTGTAGATCAGAGGGGGCCTGGTACTGGAGGGGATTGGGTTCCTTGTACCATATGATAGATCAGTTACTACGGGTTTCGGGGGTATACTGGTTGTCGCCATGGGCGCTGAGATATGCGGCAGGAGGCAAGGGTACTCGAGTGGCGGGTGGATATTTGACAAAGGCTGCACGAATTGTGTGAATGACATCAAGTTAGCATGATTAATCGTGCTGTCGTAAGTGTGCAGAGTACATATGTGCCGTAATACTATGGAATGCTCCAGATTATATCTCTTGAAGAACCTTTCGAAGGCATTTTGAACCATCTCAGCTGCGACGATGCAGGGCAAAACACATCGGATGCAATGATTCGACACAGAACGTCCTGCAAGTGGGAGCGCTGGGTACCCTGGATTTATTAAATGTGTACTCCCAAGCTCTCAGGGATGCTTGAGTAGCGGGCCAGAAGGACTCCGGGCGGGCTGTCTTTTCACCGTTCAGACCTCGATTTGGGGTTTAGCAAAGCCCTGAACCCCTGCGGAGCAGTCAAAGAAGTGAGAAGCCTGAACTCCTTGCTCGAAGCTGGGACCAGCATTCGCCGCAGTCTGCCATCACGGCTTGTATGTACGAGCTTCTGTTCGCTCCGGTCATAGTCGGCAGAAGTGGTGGCACCTGTAGCTACAGCAGCAATGTTGACCTCCCTAGGTTACGACGGACCTTGAGCCCCAGCAGCCTCACTTTGACCATTCTTCATCCGCATCTGATTAAACTTGCCAGAGCTTGTTGTTGCTTCCCCTGGCATGGTTGCAGCGGAGACAGCCAGAGTGCGTCGTCGACCATGCCGTAGACGGGCCTTGCGTGGGACTGGCATTCGCACAATCGCAGCCTGTCCTGGCAGCAGTACTCCCGCATTACCTCATACGTGACTATCTTGGCTTGTTCAGAGCTGAGTGCTTGCTTCATAGCGACTCTGATCCTGGGACGCCTGGACCCATTGACTGGGACTGGGGGGTACCATAGGCAACATTGCAGCCACAACAGTCCGCAGCATTGGCACAATACCTTCTTAATTACTGAGTGGCAGCTCAGGGTCTGGTTTTTGCATGCATAAAGGCTGCAGAGCCTGGTGGCATTGCTCGAAACATCCGGTGACGCTGCAGCCCCTCCGGTGATTTTGTAGGGCAAGCTTCATGATCCAAGACATGGTAAGTGGCCCGGACAGATATTCTGCTCACGCTTGATAGATCGAAGCACAGTCAGCGACTTGGCACACTGCAATGCTGGACTCTGCATCGGCACCAGCTCTCCCCCTCTGGAGCGGGAGAGCTGCAGAACACAGTTCCCCGTTGCTGCTATCCGACCTGCTTAAAGAATTGAAACAGGCGCCATCGTTTCTTTGCCTGCAGGCTGTGCTTGAGGGCCAGACAGCTGCTGGCCCAAGGAACCAGCCAGCCAAGCTTGCCAGTATTGCTACAGCCAGGACACCAGCAGCTACAGCAGCAGCTTCTTTGACATCTAGGGCTGCAGCAGCGTTATCACCCCGGGCTTACCGTGCATCATCCTCCCCAGATGTTGAGGTCCTAGTAACAGCCAGCAGAAGTATACCCCAGCAGCTGCAAACAATGAGCAGCACCACACAGCATCAATCCAGCACCAAAGTCCTAGACCCCTGCCCAGGGCATGCCTTAAGCAGACCATCCCAAATGGCCCCTTTTGCACCTGCCGTGGCCTGCAAGGCTCAGGAGCCTTCTGAAAGGCCTGGAGGGCTACCAGGGCTTTTTTCCAAGGTGCCTTTCAGCAAGTTGCCAGAAGCCAAGGGACAGGCTGCTAGGCCCACAGCAGGCCTCCGAGCAGTCACCGCTCCATCTGCAGTGTCGGATCTAGCCACTAATGCCAATGATCGGGTGTGCCAAGTTTTACCCCAGCAGCAGCAGCGGCAAGAAGACCATGGCAAACTGCCATGTTCAGCTCGATCTTGGGCAGGCGTCAGCACAACATATCAGAGCTTGCATCATCATCATCATCAGCAGCAGCAGCAGCAGTTGCAACAGTTGAGCAACTTGGCAGACTGGAGCAAAGCTACCGCAGCATTGAGTGCAGCAGCAGGGCAGGATCTGGACCTCGCGGGTAAGACACTGCAGCAGTTGTTGCAGTCACCCTCCCCTACAGGCAGCCCTTTGCCTTCTGAGCCACTACTACAACAACAACAACAGCAGCAGCAGCAACGCCAGCAATCAGTGAGTCTAATGCAGGCAGCTCAGATATCACTACAGCACCTGCAGCACCAGCAGCAGCTTTACCAGCGACATCTGATGGCACTTCAGCAGCAGCAGCAAGCAGGGAAAAAGGTGGACCCCAAGCTGCAGCCCCAGCAGCAGGCAGCTGGAAAAGCTGCTGCTGTGTCCCCCGGTGGCCAAAACCTCTTTGCTAGCTGGTCACCTGGGGCCTTTGGTGGTCCGCAACTTGCGTGGTTTCCACGGCCGTTGTTGTATCCAGGTGCCTTCCCTGTAGTCCGCCCTGCCGGCTACCAGCTGCTTCCTACACAGAATAAGGTTGCTGGCAACCATGCAGCAGATGGCGCTGCAGCAGCATCAGCAGGGGGAGCAGCAGCTCCAGGGGCAGCAGCCAGCAGTAAAGCAGCAGCAGATGCAGGCAGTGCAGCAGCTGCTGTTGCTGCTGCAGCTGCAGCAGCAGGCGCTGGCATCTCCTACTCTCCTGGAGGCTTTCCTCTGCAAAGGAAAGCTCAGGCAGGAGTACAGCAGCAGAAAACTGGGCAGCCAGGACAGCAGCAGCAGTTGGTGCAGCAGCATAAGTTGCACCCACAAGCAGCAGTAGGTTCTTTGTCAAACTTTTTAATCCCAGGTTGCTTGCCACCCCTTCGGCCATTGCTTCTTCCTCAGTTGCAAGCGGCCGTAGCTGGTCAACCAAAAGCAGCTGATTTGGTGGGTAAGGGGCCTCAACAGGCAGCTACCTCCCAAGTAAAGGGTAAGGCAGGAGGTGAAACTGTTACAGGAGTGTCAGGTCCAGTTGCTGTAGCCACTGCTGGTATGGGTACTGTGGTAGGAGCAGCTGCCGCCGGCCGGGGACCAGCACCAGCAGCACCAGCAGCACCAGCAGCACCAGCAGGCAACCTGCAGCAGCAGCGGCAGGGAATAGCCAGTTCAGCAGGCCAGGCAGCTACAGTAGGAGCAGCAGCAGCAGCAGGAAAAGCGCGGAAAGGCAGCCCGGCTTCCACTTCTCCTGGCTCTGTTGGTGGTGGTGGCTTACACCATGCAGTTTACTTGCCATCTCTATTAGCGCCTGGTTGCCTAGCACCATGGCCTCCAGTGGCCTTCCGCTGCGTATCGCCAGCTAATTTGCAACCACGAGACGGCAGCCCTGCACCTGCATCTGCTCCTAGTGTAGCTGCTTCAGGGTCTTCTTTGGCTGCCCCTAGCAGCCGACAGCATGTGCAAGCTGCAGGCAGTGCTGCTGCTGCGCCGCCTGCTGCTGCTTCTGCCCTTGACCGTCCCTTGGCAGACAAGGCCGCAGCAGGCTCAAGCGCGGCTCCAGCAGCAAGCAAGCCTCATTATAGCAATGCCAACACAGGCAGCGAGTTAGCGACCTTGGCGGATGATGGGGTGGGTACGAGCTGCAGGAACATGATCCCTTCACCCGCTGGCACAGCCGTGGGGGCGGGGGCCGTGGGTGGGGAGTGTGTGGCCTCAGAGCAGCATACAGCAGCAGTAGCAGGCATCCCGACGGTTCCTTCGGCACAGCAGAAAGCTGGCAGTGAGGTACAGCAAACAGCAGGGGGAGGTCAGGGTGGTTTAGCTCCAGCAGCAAAGGGCTTGAGAGGGGCAGAGGAAGGGTTTGAAAGAGAGGGATTACACAGGTGTGCCCAGGATGAAAGCAAAGAAGTTATGGACGCTACAGGCAAGGCACGTGTTGCTGCTGCTGCAAGCCCACCAGCAGCGGTAAATATTCAACATGCAAGTTTAGGGGTGAAAGCAGACCGGACTTCTTCTAAGGGTGAAGCAAGGGTAGCCATACCAGCAGTAGCAGTGGCAGCAGCAGCAGGGCATCATCCTGTATATGTTCCCAGGTCGAGGCGAGAGGTGAAGAGGAAAGTAGTGTGGGAGCCAAAGGATGAGCCACCCCTGTTGCGGTTCATTAGACCAAAGTCAGACTCGGCTCAGGAAGGTCCCTTGGAGGACTGGGGGGAGGAGGGGATAAGCTGCAAGCTGGGGGGAGATGAAACTGGCCTGGGAGAGGTTGGGTCTAGGCTTTCCCAGGGAGAGCTGAGACCTCTGCCTGAGAAGTGGGGGGTGAGGAGGGCTAGGAGCAAGAGGGTGGGGAGGGAGGCAGGCCAATTGCCTGTTGCTGCTGTTCGTGCTGTAGCAAAGGGCAGGGGAGGGATGGAGGGTAATAATGATGATGGCCCGGACTGCAGCAGAGAGGGCACTAGCATGACAAGCTGGGGACAAGGCAGATCGGTATCCTCTGCTCCTGCTGCCAGTGTAAGTGCTGGTGGTGGTCAGGAATCAGAACTCTGTGAGGAGGATGGCAGCACAAGTGACAGCTCATGGCAGGGTAGCAAAGGCAGCCCAGTGCCACCCCCTTGGGATCCCCTGGCTGGATCAAGGGCAGAGCTGAAAAGCAGTAGCAGCAAGGCTGGCGGCGGTAGTGCTGCTAGGAGGAATTTCACACGCCAGATGGTAGCAGCACGAGGGGTACAGGGAGGAGGAGATATGGGGGAGGACTGCGGCTACACATCAGCAGCCAGGCAGCATGCAGGGGCAACTCCTGCTGCTGAATTGCTAATAGGAGGAGTAGGAAGGGCAGCTGGTGTCCTTAGGGAGGGTGAGAGGGAAGGGGTTGAAGATGCACAGTGTGGGGAGGTTGGTGAGGCCCGGGATGGTGCTCTGGAGGATTGTGCTTATGCACTGATGGACCTGCTGGGGGAAGAAGAAGGAGAAGGTGTGATGGAGCAGGAGGGGGCAGCGTATGCTCTGATGGCCTTGGCAGGGGAGTGCAGCAAGGGAGGGAGTGGGGAGGTAGATGAGGAAATGATGGAGTGTTCGGACGGTTATGACAGAATGGAGGAGGACTCGATGGATAATGAAAGGGACTGGGATTGGGGGACTGAATGGGGCATGGACGGGGGTGATGGAAGGCGTGGGGCAAGGTGTGGTGACTATAGTGACACCAGGAGGAGGAGCAGAAGAAAAAGGGCGGCAGAGGAGATGTACAGAGTGAAGGCAAGGAGGGAGTTGCCAAGAAGGTTCCGTTTGGCATCCGGTAGTCCTCAAAGGCAACACCAGCAGCTGCAGCACTTTCAGCGTCTGAAAGCAGCTCCAGCTAGAGCTGCAGGCTCATCTTCACCTATGAAGGCAGCTGGGCTAGGAGCAATGACAGCAGCTGGGCTTGCTGCGGGTAGAGGAGGCCGCCGCCGTCACCAGCAGCAACAGCTGCTGCATGTCAGGCATGGAGCTTGCAGGTGCCAGGGGCGGGGCAATAGCTCAGATCATAGCAGCAGCCAAGCCTTGGGGATTGGGCAGCGTTCCAAACCCTGTTGTCAATTACAAGAGGGCCGCAGAGAACTCCGCAACAGTAACAATAGCAGCAGCAGAAGCAGCTTCTATGAGTGCAGCAAATCAGCCCAGGCAGCTGCTGTTGCTGCTGCCATCACTGCAGCTGCTTCTCACTGGATGGAGGAAGAGGACCACAGCATCCTTAGCTTTGGTATCGGCTGTGACGGGGCGATTGCACCTACACCTTTGCAGCCACCACCTCTTCCAGGACCACCTGCGTCTCTTCGTGGCCCCTCTGCAACTGCAACTTCTGCTGCTGTTGCTGAAGGAGCTGCTGCTGTTGGTACTGATAGTGCTGAAGATGCAGGGTGTGGGGTTGCGACAGTAGAATCTGAGCAGAGTTTAGCAGCAGCAGCAGCATCAGGTGGGGGTGGAGGTGCTGGGAGGCGGCCAGTTAGGGCAGCTGCACGTCAGGCACATCAAGCATGGAGAAGAGAGAAGGCCTTAGAAGAGATTGCTCCTGCTGGTGTTAGTGCTGGTCCAGTTAGTGGGGCTGGGAACGCTGCTGTTGCTTCTGGTGGATTGGGGTGCACTGCAACAGTTGCAGCAGGTATTGAAGCACAACAGCAGGGAGCAGCAGATGGGTTAGCAGTGGGCGGTGAAGCCCAGGCCAAGGAGTTGGTCAATCCCTCCTTAGCACCATCAGCAGCAGCAGCAGGGGGGTGCGATGCTTCTGCTCCAGCTGCTTTGTTGGCAAAGCAGCAGGAGGGATACGGGCCACATGTACTAGTACTGATCCAGGCCATCTCCCAGCAGCTTACGGGCATGTTGTGCCAAGCCCTCAGCGCCCTGGGGCTGCAAGTCAATGCTGAGGAGCTGCAGCAGGTGCCTGGGTATAACTACAGCCGCATAGCAGCCGCAGCTGTGGCTCTGTTCTATGGGCAGGTTTCTGAGGCTCTGCAGCAGATAGCAGGGTCTGTTGGGGAACTGGGCCCGAGCTTTGACCTAGGGGAGGAGCAGTGCTGGATGGCCCAGCTGATGGTTGTGGGGCACTTAATGCATAAGATGCTGGCGTGTCATTTCAGTCAGGCATGGAAGGAGGAGGAAGAGAGGAAGCAGCAGCAGCAGCAGCAGAAGGACCACCATCAGCAGGAGCAGGGCCACCAGCAGCAGCAGAAAGAGGTACATGGGAATAGCTGGCAAAAAGGAACGGGGCAGCTGAGGGGGTTGCCACCCACATCAGCTTCACCAGCAGCAGCAGCAGAAGGCCGTCAGCAGGCAAGTGGTGGTAGGGTGGCATCGCTAAGGAGGGTTGCTACTAGGGCAAGCAGCAGGTTGCAACATTGTGGGAGGCCAACAGCTTATGACGAGTGCTTACCCAGCTTACAGCAGCAGCAGGAGCAGGAGGAGAAAAAGAGGGCCTGGAATTGGGAGCAGCTGCAGCTACAGCAGCAGCCAATGACTTCAGACCAGCACAGGAGGCAGCAACAGGAGCACGGATTCCCTCAAGATAGAGAAGCGGGAGTACTACAGCAAGAGGCAGGGCTGTTCCCTGGGTCTTCATCTGCATCTGCAGCATCGTCCCTTACGACACAGACCATGGCAAAGCTGACTGACATGGTACATGGGGCATTGAGGAATATTGGGGTGCATCTAGGCGCTGCAAGACTGCAGGTGCGGGCCGGCACAACAGAGGCAGCAGGAGCTGGGCAGCCGCCAGACGACTCAAACACTGCACTAGGCCCGGCTGCAGCACCAGCAGCGGCAGCGAAGGCAGCACTAGCAGTCCCCTTGCCCGAGCCAGCTGAAGCCTTGGTGGGAGAGGCAGAAAGTGCTGCTGCATCAGTATCTGCTTCAGAGCAGTTAGCAGTAGCTATGGAGGTGGAGCTGGGGGCAGGGCCCGCAGATGTTCCCGCTGTAGCAGCTGCTGGGGCTGAACTTGCGCTCACATGCTGTGGCTTGCAGCAATTGGAGGCATGCGAAATACACACTGACATACAAGCAGCTTCCAGTCACTCTGTGGAGGTGACAGTGCATAGTGTAGATGGAGCAAGCTTGGGGATGCGGGCGATGTGTGCAGCAGTGGAAGCAGTAGTGACTGATGCACCACCAGCAGCAGCAGTAGAAGTAGCAGGGAATCCAGCGGCAGATGAAGTGCAGAAAGCTGGGCCACCAGCAGCAACAGCAGCTATGCCAGCTACTTATGCCAGCTATTGTGCGGTGCCAGCACCAGCTGCTGCTGCTTCAGCTGCTTCAGCTGCCCTCTTAGCATCTGCCCCTGAAATCAAGGCTTGCCTTCATGCTGCTAGTGGGTCACTGCTGGTGGGGCAGCTGCCACAGGCTATGGAGGAGGTGGGTTCAGCAGTGCAGCTGCTGCTCTGTGGCTTGCATCCCTCAAGTCAGTTGCAGCAGCTGGGGGCAATGCTGGTGCAATGGCACATACAGCATCACATGCTTGTGGCTCATTTCCAGGTGGCACAAGACCAGGCAGCACAGGAGCGGCTGCAGGAGGGTGGGCAGAGCGTATTGCAGCAGGAGCAGGCGGTAGCGGAGGAGGGAGAGGAGGGTACAATGGACCAGGGGGAGGAGGGGGTGAGAGGCGGGGATGGTCGGGGGTTGGAGTGTGAACTGGCTGTAGAACGGGAGCAGCAGCAAGGGGAGAGGGAAAATAGCCCAGATTTGGTATCTGGGCAAGATGAGGAAGAGCAGCAGGAGGATGAGGTGATGGAGTTGGTGGGTATGGAGAGCGGGGTCATGGTTCAGGCAGAGAAGGATGAGGAGGGCGGCAGGAGTGGGCTACAAACAGATCAGGTGATGGAGATGGAAGAAAAAGTTGAAGAGGTGCAGCACCCCTATTTGCAGGGGATGGAACACCAGCAGCTGCTGCAGCTCGACCAGGAGGTTGCAGTGCTGGAGTGCAGCCAGCCAGGGGAACCACTATGCCAAACCTAGGCTTGGGGCAGAACGTTGCTTGGCCCAGGAAGGCCAGCGTAGCAGCTTTTCTTCTGGGCATGGCCGACAGGCGTTTGAGCACCTTGAAGTATGCGACACAGCGTGCCTCAATACTATACCAGCAGCCGTAGATGGAGGGTGCGCAGGGTTAGTAGCAGCTGTTGCCTTGCTATGCAGTTTCTGAATGACCACATCACTTTCAAATGAGATTGCAATGGGCAGAAGCATTGATCAGTTTTAGCTGCTGTAGCTTTGCTGCACATGGCAAAGAACTGCAAGACGGTCCTTTGGCCTTGCCAGCAGTACCTGACGATGCTTTATGTAGGTAGATGCTTTACTCTAGATGGATTATATCTGGCCTGGTGCATTGCATGTGCCGCTTGTCATTAACAAAGGTACCTGTATGGCATAATTCAGCACGTTTCATTCAGTAGATACACTTACTCTGCTTCCCATGCCCTCTGGCTGTTTTACATATCTTTCAAGCATTGTGTGACTAACAAGAACTCGCACAAGAACTGGTGCAAGCAAGCAGACTGTGCAAGGTGTACTGTCTAATGTGTGGTTTGAGTGCTACACCGTACCTATCAGTTGTTTGCGAGGTGTACCTCACTGTACTGCTGGTCAATAGGCTGCAAGTGGTATGGCTAGTCACGTGGGATATAAGAAAACGAGACTTGTACTGTCTGCATCAAGCAGGAGATGCCAACCATGGTATCACAGCCATTATTCTGTAAGAAAGCATTATTGATTGGGGTTTCTGTTATACCTAATGCATCACCTGGTTGAGCGTCTCAAGGGACTCTGTACGTAACTGTGACGTTGATTAGTCTATCTGCATCTGGATGTTAAAGACAGGCTTGGGACAGCCAAACGGCCGTGCAATAGCCAGGGCAGATCATGGCATGTGCATGCGGGGTCGTCGACTGATTGACGGCAGGGGGCAGTACTATACTAAGCAGCGAGAGGCTGCAAGCAAGGAGGATCCTTCACGGCTTGACACGACTAGTATCATTTCATATAGTAGTGTTTAGCAGCGTCAGAGCTGTTGTGGTACCACGGATGTGTATCAGGCGCGGTAACTTTTACAAGTCAGGCGGGTCTCTGCCAGCTGCCCGTGTTGCCGTTGAACATCTTCCGGCGCCAAGCAGGCAACATTTATGTCATTGGCGGCATTCTTAAGGATATGTCCAGCACCGTGGAATAGTCAGACCTTACAAGCAGCGTAGCCGTTGGTTACTTTGTTAAGACTTTCTCCCACCCAGCGTGGCATTCGTGCAGGCCCATCTCGCTGCCCTTGCAGCCATCGCGACTAAAGCGCAATCACCATAGATCCAGCGCAGTTTCAGCTGTAGCTTTTAAAAAATCCATAACTAAGCATACTGGGATGCCTGCTAGATTAGCAAACATTTCTGCAACAATAGGACTGAACACACTTGGCACTGCAATAAGTCTTGGGTGGATGTGTGCACGATGTGCAGCAGCACCATGTTACCAACTAGCCCAAAAGCGCATTCTTTGGGCCGGACCAATGGAGGCTCACAGGGCCAAAACACACTACTGACATGTGGGAACAGCTTGACAACTGGCGGATGGGTGTGCCGATATACATTCACAGATTACAACAGATTACAGATTACAAGTTGGCCCCACACCGGGGGCGCCCGTAACGGATCCAAACTAGGCTCCATGGGCATCTAACTCAATACCAAACTCATCAACAAAGTCATCGTAATCAGACGAAAATGTATCAACCTTGTACTCAACCAGACCTAACTCCTGAAGCGTCTCACTTGTCACATATGGATGCAGGTCCGGTGCCTCAAAACGCCTATAGTCCAAGCATTCTGAAACAAAGGCAGCAACCTTTCTTGGCTCCTGATCCACAAAAGCACTAACCTTCCCAGGAAACTTCATTGACCTAGCAACCCGTGACACTCCACCAAATTTGGAGACAAAGCAGTCTCATACTTCAACCTGATGCGGTGATACGCAGGGCATTCAAACAACACATGATACTCATCCTCGACCGCGGAACCCCACTTGCATTTTTGACAGACCCTCAGTGACCTTGGCAACCTAGGCTTCAACCATCTCCCAGTTTCCACCCGCAGATGATGTGCACCAGTTCGGAAACGCATTAATTGTTTAACCTGAGCAAAGGAATTCCACCAGTATGCTTAATGTAGTTGGGCATGCCTTTCGGGTAACCCTTCTCCTGTGCTTGACCACCCCCCTGAGGTACAGCAAACCAACCATTATATGTAGCAAGCCTCACGACTGATGTATCTGCTGTCCTAGGGTCTGACCCTAAACCCTCCCAAGGCTCTATTGCAATAAACTTCTCCCATGCAGCCCAAACGACTCCACTTGGAACGGGCAAAATACGATTGGCTGAGGCATCATAACCACAATGTGTGACAAAATTCTGCACGGTGGCAGCGTCATCTCTGGCACCCTGTCCAGGAATCATATGCAACATTGACATGAATCGTCCAGCCCATGCTGCATTCCTCTGGGCACGACTCTGTGCCGTTTGAATGGATTCCCTAGCAGCGATACCCAGCAGACTGTTGCTAGGTGCACCCTGCAGCCTTTCCCATAATGCAATGGACGATCGTAACCAACCCTTCACATTCACAACAGGGACAACGTACTTCTGCCAATGGCACACTAGGGGTCACTCAGAACGGTGTACACCGCTGATTGATAGGCTCTGCACAACCAAGCCAACAGTAACCTACCAGGACAAGCAACTGAACCATTTAAGGTGTGGCAATCGCAGGATGGCTAACAAAAACATCACAGACTGGCACATGATACATGCACTTGCAACCATAACTGCTCAGTGTATTAACCAGACGTGTTAATCCCATAATACTTCCTTTACCCTCATCAGGACTGAGCCAGCAGATAGCTGCCACTGTGCATTTGACACAGCCCTGCCAAAGATACGACTATGAGTGAGAAGCTAAGTAACTGATGATATGAGCATTAGTCATGCCTGCCGCCAATGCAGAAATGGTTTAAACAGGAGACACACTGTCATCCAGCAGGACAGGCCCAGAAAGTGTTCACCAGGACCTCTCCATGTTAACAGCTGCTGTTCCTATCGTGAAATGGCATATGCTTCCGTCATCTTGATGAGTGGTGCCTTAGGACAACTAGATGAGACATACTTGGCTAACACAGCCTGCACAACTGAGCCATGAGATGCTCTTTAACAAACAAACAAAGAGCTCAGGCGTGGCTGTACACAAGACCGCTAGGTCGAAACCCCTATCTTGCCCAAGTGATGCTTCCAACATTGTGCTGGATGATGAGGCATAGGCTGCTGTAAATCTGTAGTCTGTATATCCTGTCCAATTGGACCCTCCCTTGACAGATCTAATAGAAATAGGACAGGCCACAGCCCAGATGGCACAGTAAGAGTTTCCATAACAGTTGATATGTCCGCAACCTTCTGGATAAACACCATAATGTTCAGAGGCTCATCAGACTGCATGCTTTAAATAATGCCATACCGTGTCAGAACTGTTGCAAAGGTCCAATCCAACCAAACCAAGGACTGTGACTCAACCACACACCTCACATGAGCCGGGTCCCCCCAAGGGAGGACCGGGCTCACGTGAGGTGTGTGGTTGAGCCGCAGTCCTTATTTTGAGGCCTTGTAACAGTTTGTGCCTTTGCAGGTACAAACTGTCACAGGCGAGCCATCAAAATAGTCCAACTGAGCAACCTCCTGCACTGCTGCCTTTACAAACCAAGGGCTGTATTTCAGGCTGCTGCACCCTAAGCCTTGTCCAGCTCGGACACCACCAAGTGCCCACCAGTGCCCCCCCTGTAACATCCCAACCCAGGAGTTATGAATGCTTTATCTCAGACTACGTCAAAACCATACCATGGAATGATTACGGCATACCCCTAAAGTCTGCAGTTCAACTCAACTACAACTCAACCCATAAGCAACAATGTGCAGTTTGCAACCTCCTACCCCACTCTCCTCACATCTAATCACACCCCCAGCACAGCTTCCTGCACCTTCTGCGCCACAGCCCTTGCCAGCCCACTGTCTGCTCCTGGAAGTTGCAGCAGCAGCACAACACACTCCTCAGCCCCCTGCCTAGCTGCCTGCTGCACCAAATGCTCCACATCCCCGTCCTCAAGATCAGGAGCACCCTCCCATTGCACCAACTGGCACAGGTTCCTTACCTTCCCGTGCTTTATCGCTAACCCCATCAGCTTTACAAGCTCCTTCTCTGTTACCTCCGAAGAAATCCAGTGGCGTAACATCCCATAAATGCAGTAACTGCTGCAATGCAGCACAGCATGCCGCAACAGCTTCCTTTGCGAGCTGCTGCTTATGGTGTTTGGATTGTTAACCAGCATCTCCAGCAGTTGCTCCATCCTGTCTCCATAACATCCTGATTCCATGGCAATATTCACCACCTCCATCACCTGCTCTTCGCTCCACTCAAACCGTTGACAGCTTCTGAACATCGCTCGACGGTGACTTAGCCCCTCACCCCCTGCGGCTGCTTTCACTGCTGCAAACACCCCTTCCTTGCTAGCTTTCTCCAGCAAGCTGCACACAATACAGCTCCTCCCCTCCTCTTCCTCTGTTGCAAACCACCTTCCGTAGCTGCACAGCTCCCGGTTGCAATCCGCATCAATCACGACATGCAGCAGTTTGTCCACAACATTCTCGGACAAGCTGCTGCCTCTGTCCGGCAGGAGCTGCAGCAGAGCCTTTGCACACCTTGGCGCTTTAGGTGCGGCTTCCAGTATTAGCTTTGCAACGCCGTTATCATCCATGCCTTGAAACGCCGGGAGCGACGCGTCCACGATCCTCACGATCATCAGGGAGTCGTCCTTCGCAAAGGAACGGCGAAGGAGGCCACAGCCCTCCTTCTCGGTAAGCTCATCAGCAGCTGGCAGCCGCAGCAGCCCCCGCAGCATGACGCCATTCCGTTGGTCAACCGCTAGCTGCAGCAGCCGGAGCACCTCCTGCTTGGTAAGGCCCTGAGCTGCTTGCTGCTCGAAGAGGCTGCTTATCGCATTGCTGGAGGACATGTACAAGCTCTGGCATATGAGAGCGTCCAACAATTCCTGCATCACCTGCGGCGAGTACTCCTCAACGGCCAACAGCGCTAACACCGGCTCAGTCGCCGAGACGTGCCCCGTTGCGATCTTCACAAACAGCAGCTTGCCAGGGATTGGCAGCTGCTGCGCAGCACGTGTCTCGGCAAGACCTGTGAAGAGGGTGCAGTAGAAGCACTCTTCCAAGTCGTTCTCATCATCGCATGGCAGACGCCCCTTGCGCTCCCTGTCTGCAAACAGGGCCAGCAGGCTCTGCAGCAATGGCAAGCTGATAACAGCGTCTAAGACCTCTTCCCAAAACTCCAGCACCAAGATATGCATTTCAGCTTTGATTGCTAGCACCAGCAGCTTCCCCGTAACCTCCCTGCTTATAGCTGCAGCATTAGGTAGCTGCAGCAGCTGCCGCACTACATCCAAATAGCGCTTGCTGATTGCTGCTTCTGCTAGCTGCTGTATGGCCTCCGCCGCAAGCTCCTGTGCTGCTGCTGTTGCTGTCTGCAGGAAGCCGGCCAACCCTGCGTGTGTTGTGTTGTCCCCCGGACTGCTGAGTGCTGCTTTGCTGATGTGAAATACATCCTGTGCTCCTAAAGAGGGCCTCAAAACGGAGTCAAACCGCAGGTCCCCATACCCGCGGATGACCACGTTGGTCATGAGGTCGATAATGACTTGCCGAGGAAGATCTGCTGCTGCTGGGAGCTGTAGCAGGTGCTTGATGAGTTTCCCCCGGCCGTAGCTGCTGTGGCCACGTGAGGGTTTAAATGTGAGGGTGAGGATGAGGAGGTGGTGGAGCTGAGGTGCGGTCCATAGCTTGCAGCTGGGGTGCTGTAAGATGGGGAGGAGGGGGAGCTGCTGCGGGTCTGCTAGTGCTACTGCTGCTGCTGTGAGGAGATCATCAGGGGTAGCAGCTGCTGGGACTGCAAGGCCAGGGTTGTCACGTTTTGTCTCAGTTGGTTCGTGGCTGCATACAGCTTCGAGCATAGCTGATAGACCAGTTGCAAGGCCTTCGCGCTTGTATGCCCAGAGCCACGTGCTTGGCATGCTGCTGGGGGTGTTGGTGGCTGCGAGGATGAGGGGCTGGCTGATGCGAGCACCTGCTTGGATTATGAGGCGGACTAGCAGGTGGTGGCCTTTGGCTGCTGGCAAAGCCCCTTGGAGGTCTAGGCGGGCTGCTAGGGGAATAATGCCCCACTTTTGGCTGCACTGATGCAGGAGCCATCTGATGTTTCCTAGGTGTTGCTGCCGAGAGGCAGGGGAGGTGGAGGAGGTAACTGCTGTGATCGCTTTTTGCAACCACCTCTGCAGTAAGTTATCCTGCTGCGCTATAGACACGATTGCATGTTCTCGGAGCTGCTTACTCGTCCTGCTTAACGAGATGATGGCCTGAAGGTCCAGCAGTCGTGTGCATAGTTGCACAACCTCATCGGACGGCAGCATCCTGTAGCAGGCAGGCCACGTGATCAGTAGCTTTATAGTGAGTCTTTGACACACGGTACTGGGCCGTGAAGCCTAAGCTGGCCTGCGTCGGCTCTGCTGGAACTCTAGTCGACACCGACGCTGCTTTGACACAGCTTACCTGCAGGTCTTCACGCCCTTGACTGGGGCTGGTCGTACGCGCAAGTTGTTTGCGAAACTAACATAAGTGGAGTTTGGACTGGCACAGCATCCGCCGTTTGAAAACGGACAAGGTACACGGGACACGGGGGGCTGCAGGTTTGATCTGGTGCAAAAGGAGTACCAACACGGTCACGAAGCAGCTCCTGTATAGTTAACTGATGGCATGTAATGCATTCAATTGTGCAAGCTGGGAGAAAGCAATGGCAGGATGCAAGCTGATTAGCTGAACTGAATTCAAGCCCACTGTTTGAATTGGGTCACCCACCCCGAGACCGTGGTGACAGAATGAGCTCAGTCCGTCCGTCCGTCAGCGAGCATTAAGCTTGCAGTTCTTTAGCGTGGACTTTCCTGCATTTTGCTTCGATGAAAATTAGGATCTCGCACGAGGGGCAACTCGGAAGCCGCTGCTCCAAGGTCATTTGTACGAATGTCTTGTCCAACCTATGTTTGGAGTCAGGACTGATTAGCTTTATAAACAACACATGCAGGCCGGCATAACACGTTCAGAAAAATAGAATAAATTAAGGTCTCTCCTGCCTTGCAGGGTATCACTAGCTTGAGACACCTTTCTACGTCGTTGCAGCCTAACGCATACGCGACACATATTCCTGAACATTGCGCCCTAGTCAGTCGAATTTGTCCCCAGTCCTTCAAGGAATAAGTTTCCAATTGGAGCACTGCTAGTACTACTGCCCGGCAGTGGACCCTGCGAGGCTGTCATTTCATACCCACCTGCAACTCAAACATTTAAAAAAAGATCTGATCTAAAGGCAGTAGCTGAAGCTATGGGAGCCATAATGTACAACACCCGAGACTCGCCCTTCTTGGAGCTGCAAACCCCGTTCACAGCATGGTGTGTTGAGCCGTGCTGCAATGCAGGGCTGCTGTTGACCATGCAGTGGTGAAAGCTTACATGGCCTGAAATCACCCCTCACTAACATGCAGGGAGGCTTTGAAGATGGCAGTACTCATTTGGACCGTCCCTATAAGGCTAGTCATATTTCTGTGGGCTGCTGTTGCTGTGGCAAGCTTAAACTCCTTGGCAGTTTATGGATGGTAAGCAGATAAATGTTGTTGCCGTAGTGGAGGGATCCTAACACCCGACAGCTGACTGTAGCCCATCCATCTAGAAGAGCGAGTAGAAATACATAACATGCTTGGAATATTCAGTCATTGTGCACCTTGACAGGCTCGGTGGTGTATGCCAAAACCAGTCTGGGCCGCAGAACCAGGTGCAGCTCTGCTTGCACATTCATTCTCTTGCTGGCTCACCCAACCAATGGCAAAGTTTACCATGCATTTGGTATGTTCTTGTGGACCTCTGGAGCAAGTACGTTTTCAAGCTGGTGAGGGGACACGGTAAGGAAGTAATGGTATATTCACACAGTAATCACATTAGTTGATACCCCATACTCCTGTTTGAAGGCTGCAGTCCATGCCTCGGCCATATAACCCAGCATCTTCTACTTTGGGTTGATTAACATGTCTCTGCTGCTTCTTCCTATGCTGTGAAGGTTCAAGGTGAAGGAGTTTAAGGTAAATTTCCTAAAGCACACAGAATTGCATACTACAAGCCAAGCTTGTCAGACCTATGAGCAGTTCTGCTCTGCCAATGCAGGCATTTTTGCATTGTTAATAGTGGCTATACTGCCTGCCCAAAGCAGTTGTTCATATATGTCTGCTCGGCTTCCATTTACCTTCAAATACACGTCTGGTAAGGCTTTTAGCTTAGAATGTTATACAGATTCTGTATGCTAAACATCAAGCTGCAACAGCGTTGGTTTACAATCACTTCATCAAGTAGTACAGGAAATTGAGGTTGCCAATCCAACCATTTTACATCCTGCCCCTACACCCTCTGCAGTGATTTGTCTAAGCCTCTCCCAAAATGGCGACGTCGCATGGTGGAGATCAGCAGCCAGAACCTGTGCGGTGTCATGCTACGCTGCTTTGGTTTCTGGCACCCCAGGCTGACGGGCTTGGAACATCTGGCCGAGGGCAAAAGTATGGGGGCGGTGAGTGCCAGCATCTTCCTCACATCCTAGCTGCTTGTACTGCACCCGCTGAAGCGGTCGCTGCTTGTCCTTTCCCTGGTGCTAGGCAGCAGGCCAGCCATTGTCCTGCAGTGTTGCACGCCATTAACACGCCATGTCATACATCTTAGGCGGCTCTTGTTGCGTGAGTCTGCTGTGACAATTGTGCTCAAACCCAGTACGCCCTGCTGCTACGCAGCAGCACTACGTGCTTAGCTACCGTAGTTAGCAACCTGTTCAAGGCACATCTTTGCACAGGCATTGCGCAGCACTTAACCACATGCTTCACCTCTGTTAGCCCACTGTATGTACCTGTCTGTTGTGGGGCCTCCCCGCCCATGTGTAGCCGCCCGCCCTCCCCCCAGGGGTAGTGTTTGCCATGTTTATTGCCTTGCAGATTGGCATCTTCAACCATGTATGCTACCTCGATGCTTGGGTGGTGGTCTGGGCTTTCTGTGCCGCTGGTGTCACCTTCCACTTCAGCTCAGAGCTGCCCATCCTTGGTCCTGGGATCAGATCATTGCAGAACCTGTACCTGCCCAAGGAGAATGATAAGAGCAAGCAGCAGTCCAGCATGGTACAGCTCATCCGTGAAAGGTAGGGGGGGGAGAGTCTCACTGGCAGTGGCTTCAGCAGAAGAGAACAGCTGGCGCTGGACTTCCCAGTTGCAGTTCTAAGGGCAGCATGTGGTGAAAAGTTGAGCTAAGCTGGAGAGGGAGGTGCTACCAACCTGCAGTGTTTAGGCAGTTGTGGTGCGTTAAGCAGTAGCAGTTCTCTTCAGCGGCTTGGTTCCATGGCAGTGAAACTGGCAACCGACTCCATGACCTTATGAAGTAGGAACAGAGTAGTGGCCAGTTGGGCTCTGGCAGTGAATTGCTGCTGCAAGGTGATTTGAATTTTGAGCTGCACTATTGGACCCGCCTCCTCCCTATGGTTACAGAGATCGATCCAAGTTCATTCTGCATGGTCCCAAGCCATGGGAGCCTGCTGATCCCAGGCCATGACCATGCAAGACCATCTGCAATACAAGAACAGCACCAGCCCCTGTTGCTATGTCAACTATGTTATCCGTTGTCGATCATCCACCCCACTACTAGTTTTCTGAGAAGCGAATGCTTGCTTTGTGCCTTCTGTGGCAGGGCTGGAGATCGCCGCATGCCCATGTTATATGTTGCTCCTGAAGGCACGTTGGGGGATGGGCGCTGCTTACTGCAGTACAAGACTGGTGCCTTCGTTGCCGGTGTGCCTGTAGTGCCCATTTTGATGCGGTACAGGCTCACATCACATAATCCTGCCTGGACCATTGTTACCCCATGGTGGCATGCGGTAGGTAACATGTGGAAAATTGTCTTATCGTGCTGTCTGTATGCTCCTTTATCTTGGTGCTAGGGTAGGGGCCTTTAATACGTGTATGCAATACGGCATCTCAGAAGATGCTGAAAACAGCTGTGAGACAGCTTCTATCTTTGCATGTCCTAGAACCATGCTTCAGTTTGACTCTGTTGCTGCTCCACAACCCTGGGAGTGAGGAAGGGAACAAATAGGCTTCAAAGCTGCCTTGTGTGGCTGTGATCCCTGGTCCTGGCTGCTCCGTGCGTTAGATCTGTTGGTTGTTGGCATTTACATCCAGATACATGTCAAGCCCATTGAAACGTTTTCTATAATCATTGGTTTGCGACCTATGAAAGTTGTAAGCAAGGATGGGCCCTAGCCCCCGACCGCACAGTGCACCTTTTACAGGCGCTGGCTAACTACACTACATCTGAAGGGGCTGTTTGCAGTGGTGCCACTGACTACCTTGTTTGCCCTTGTACCCATGGTGGTATGTTTAGCCCTAGTGAGAAGGGACCATGCATGTAAAATATTCCAGGGGTGTCTAACATCACAGTTTGAGATGCACGGGCCTTGATTCTCAGGACCTACTAACTTGTTCAGCCCTCTTAAGATCTGATGCACATGCTGAACCTAGTGTTTTGTCTGTGCTGCAGCTGCGCATGATGTGTCAGTTCAGCAATGACCTCTGTGTCGAAGTGCTACCTCCTTACGCACCATCCAAGGAGGAGCTTGCCAGGCCTGCGCTCTATGCTGCTAATATCAGGAAGCTTATGGTGAGAGGGCTGGGGAAGGGGGGATGGTGGCAAGGGAGTGGCGTGGTCCTGCACAGTTACTGACAGTAAATGAGTAACGCAGGCCATGCTTGGAGTCTATTTAGTACGGCATACACCAACACAAGGTGAGGTAAAAGGTCAGCATGCACGTTGTCACTGTACCATGTCTATGTATCTTCAGACTCCCTGTAGATGATACTTACTTCCAGCTGCTATGCAATGGGCACAACCTTGACATGGGACCGAATGCACTGGGTACAGTCTCTTTTGCATCGACATCTTGCATCTTTGTAGCAATACTGCACATATGCAGATGCGTGCGCCGGCCGGACTTGTGTTGCACTGTTCAGCTCTTACAGCTAGTTCTCTGTACTTTTGGCTCAGTCACATCTCTGGCTTTTTTCCTAATCACCTCCTCCATGCTGTAGGCTGGGAAGCTTGGTGTGAAGCTTGTGGACCAGGACCGCAGCCATTACCTGGGCTTGGTGAAGGCCAAGGTGGCAGTGTCATGGGATGGCAGGAGGGTGGTGGCGCCTCCAGGGGTGCTGGATGAGGAGGGCTGGATGGACCTGGGACCATACATGCCTGCTGCAGCAAAGCCTGCCAATGTGGCGGATGGAGCCAGCTGAGCACAAGGTTTGGTTGTGCCTTCAGAGCCATGCTGAGCACTGCGAGCATGGTGATTGTGACAAGTGTGAGCCGTCTGTGTATGCAGACACACTTCCACTGGCCAATTTCTCTGACTTTCAGGGCTTGTCCTGCTTCATAGAGCGATGTGATGAGGACTTGCAGTGGTGACTCGTCCAGCTAAGCCGCATGAGACCCACTGGCATCAAGCTCAGCTGGCGGACTAGTTTTTGGAATCAGGTGTCTTTCTGCCTTTTTGCACAACCCTTGTTAGGGTTTGAAACAAATCAGGGGACACATAGGTGCCCTCAAGTGTGTGCAGGTAGAGAGAGCAAGCTCATTGCTCTCTGTACCATGGTTGCCATGGTTTAATTCAAGAGGCTGGCAAACAGATGGGGCGTGTGCTGGGAATGCGAAGTGCAAGCATGCCTGCAGGTGGGGGCCAGCTTGCAAGGAAGTATCAAGGAATGATCACCTTTGGTGCACCTTGCTTTCTCTGTTGTGGAGCTACCATCCAGAGCATAGCTACTCAAAATGAAGATGAGGGTGCTTCTAGATTGAGAAAAGTGGGAATCGACCACATCAGTGATGGGTTAACAGTTCCTAGCAGGGTCCTCTAGGTGTCTGCAACAAGTGCTTCCTGGTTAGGATATGTCTGCTGTCCATGGTCTAGCACTGCAACGATTGTTTTTCTCCTTGTTTAAGACAGCATATGGCACTTTTTGTGGAAAGGACTCCTGCTGCATGCAGGCACAGTTGCGGTTTCAGGGATGTTGTGATTGTGGTGTGCGGTTTCAGGGATGTGTGATTGGGTTTTACAGTGAGAGAGCATTGGCACTTCTATCTGGTCATACTTCCAGCCTCCTCTAGATGGAGGTGCATAGGGGTGACACATATCGTGCCTCCATTCGGTGCTGCCTGGGTCCCTGTGCTCGTTTGCTCAAGGCAGCATGCGGTTTTTATGCTGCAATACTCGAGTTTTTGGATTGAAGTGTCTAGATGTGTCCGTGCATGCATGGCTGTCCTGGCAAACTACCCAAGCAGAGCTGCCCCGAGGTGTTAGCTTTTACATTGTCTTTAGATCCATCGGATGGTGTGGTTTGGTCGGTTCGGTTGCCACATATTCAAATGAATGTTTGCTTGGTTTATATTGTGGCTACGGGTTGCATGACCTTCCATGGCGTTAATCTTCTGTCCAGCTGGGTTCCAGGATGGGTCAGTGGCTTCGGCGGAACCAAATGCGCATGTCATTGGTGCTTAGACGCCCCGTTGTAACTAAGAGGCTTCTAGTCGTTAGACCGACGCCCGTATCCAAGAACCATGGAGCCATATCGAGCCGTTTCGAAGTCTTGTTAGTCGAGTCGTTGTCTTGCCTGGAGAGCGTCGGTCTCTCGTACAGGTGGGCACAGAATAATGCCGGCACGTTTGTATACAACCAAGCCTAGGAAGTGCATCGGACAGTTTATCTTCATGCTCTGCGCCCAAACAGGTTCGCCCTTTCCATCTCAAATCCCTCGCCTCTCACTCTGCCGTACAAAGCTAACTTCAAATGGCACTACAAGCAGGCAAGGGGAGCAAACGCCCAAGGCAAAGGCTCCGAGAAACATCCACGGTCATGACCCGTCTCCTGCCGACTGCTATTCTCTATCGCTTTAGACGCTGTAGTTGTGAATCTCGCTGAGGTGCCTGGACATCAGAACCTGATACCTATACCTATACTTCACATCCCTGACCTGAACAACAAGACCATTCTGGAGGCTAAATACATGTCGGAGTCCCCTTCCTCAAGGAGCCTTGAACGAACGCACTCTGAGCTACCACGTCCTCCTGTCAGAGTTGGGTCGCAACCTACTTATTACGGAGATGCCTTCTGGAATGATCCCGGCACTCAAGGGTATGCTTTCAGACCTCCGCAAAGGCAGCGGCAGCTGCCCAAATGTTGAGATCGGAATCATCTGCCGCGCTGCTCTCTTGAAGGCGGACTACTTTTGAGTAACTATGTCCAGTAAGTAGGTGGCCATATTGATGCGGGCCGTCACGCACAACTCCAGTTTGTAGCCATAGCAGTTTCTCATAATCTGTCTTTTTTGCTGCAGTCTTAACAAACGTCATATTGTGGAGAAGCCAGCTTCGCAGCCTTCCCCCGGGTTCAGGCATCAAGTTCCTGTACAGACTGGATGTCCGTGTTTTTGGGATGCTAGCAGCTGCTCAGCTCCTTGTCATGCTGGTCACAAGGCTCAATTACATCCGCTACCGCCATCATGTGGCCTTGATGCACAGGCTACTGCGCATCCTCTTTCTAGCAAACAACCTCTATGGAACCACGCCTGAGCATTACTACTCCGTATTAGTCAAGCGTATTAGTCAAGCGCTGGATAACTCCAGGAGGTCCGAACAGTTGGTCCTCATTGAAGTCCCAGATGTGGGTACCTTTCATCACCCTCCAGAGCAGCATGAATTTCCCACTGAGGACCTGCCACCTACTGCCTACTCAGCTCACCATTGTGACCATCCATCTCACCACCATGTGGAAGGCAGTGTGTGCTGTGAGGTTGCATCCAGGGCTTGTGGATGCAGGAGCAGTGAACTGCCAAGCTGCACAAAGGATTCTCTATGGCATTGCAGGCTGCCTACCCTCCTCGGTCGGTACTGCGATTGGGGCAATGGGTCCCCCGCTCTGCAGCGGCCTTTCTGGGGTATGGCTAATGCAGGCTTACACCAACCTGGTGCTTGTGCTCTTTGTCCCTGCAACATGCATATACATATTGGAGCTGCAGGCAAAGCTCAGGTACCTCGAGAGAAGGGGCCTTGTGGCAAAATGGGCAGGGGAGGGTGCACCCTGGGCAGGCTTTGGCTATTTACAAGTTATCATAGGCGTGGTACTGTTGGCGGTGCTGTGGCAGGTGTTGGAAATGGTTTGCATGATGTTCCAGCCACATTTACGATGTTGTCAGGCATAAATGCGGTTAGACTGAGGAGTGGGGTGATAATGGTCCTGAAGAGACCTTCATCTATGTAAGGAAGCCAAAAAGGCCCTCGTGTACTGGAGCCTGGCTACTACATTGCAATTGGTGAGTATCTGTCGGATTTTTTACCTTCAGTTTCTAGTTGGCTGAATGCAAGGACAATAGCAAGCACCTGGCATGATGTGAGCAGTACATAAGTCACTTGATGGTGCTACCATACAGCCTGGTAACAGCCTTTCGTCACTTGTGCACTGATTGCATTTCTATTGAACAAGAGCATAGGCTCTGACACTTTTTCCTCCTGGATCTTGCTGTGCGCTAGCATCGGCTTTCTAGCATGGCAGGCCATGGTTAATGGCGGGTGGCAAAAGAGATTGGGGCTTCAGGCTTCAGAGTGGTGTTGCAAGTATGATTGCCAATCGGCTGATAATGAGCTTGAGCTCATAAGCTTCTGACCAAATGGTTTCCCCTATTGCTTGGCTAGCAGCTGCTCGCTTGTATGTTCGAGACAAATGAAGCCTGTGTAGAAGAGTTGAACAGTTTCGGCTATTAAATTCCCGCAATAGGAGAGCCACGGGTCCTTGATATGGTTGTGACTTATTCCTGAGGCTACAAATGGTTTGATGAAACATGTGGCAATGCCCTTGTTTGCAGCGCATTTGTGCTGCTTTGGTATGCCTTCCATGCATTGAGTTTGCAAAATGTACCAGCCAATATATCAACCAGGTCGGTGCGGATGCTTAGCTGCGAGAGATGCTATGCACTAGCAAGTGGATCCCGTGTGAAGTAGACATTAACATATGTAGATTTGTTGAGACAGAGCGATGCAGAGATATGTGGGAGAGTTGAGATAAGCATGAAGTGATGTACTCTGCCATGCTGCAACAAGGTCAAAAGCTACAAGCGTAAAGCAGAGTGCGGCTTGTCTGAAAAGTTGGCTGCTTTGTTGGTCAGTAGACGACACGGTTTGACCGTCAGCATCAGTGAATGCTTCTGTTCAAAGTTGTGTGTGTTGCTTAGAGCTGAGGTTGGTGCATAAGGTGCGTGTTTTTGGAGATGAAGATACCCAGCAGCTTCTGTTTTACAAGCTGGTTAGATTGATACAAGTCACCGACAATGCAAGTTGTGGTGGTCTCTTAAGCAGTGATTATTACAGAATGAGTTGGTTGGAGTAATCGTCAGTTTACTCTTTGGAAACCCCTTGGGCCTTGTGTTTGTTCCTTTTCTTCGATGGTATATGAATTAAACTCTTGGATTTTTTCAAACCTATATATGTTAAGAGAGACCACTGCACTGCCCTCTGGGCCGTGCAGCACCCAAGCTGCAGTGGTCAAACCTGTGCAGTGGTCAAACCTGTATTGGATGGCCTTGACTGTTCAGCTTCTTGAAGCTTGCTTGTGACTGGTTGTGGATGTGACATATTAAAGTTTGGGCTTGCCATGATGGACCGAATTCCGGGTATGGTGGAGGGCAGAGAGGTAGCCGCCTCGAGAGTTTGGGCTATAAATATGGTGAGGCATGGACGTATAGGTATGATGAGAACGTTGACGTTTGAGGAAGATGCCCAATGGAGCCTAATTTGGCTCCTTAACGATGTGTGCGGCCAATATTTAATCTGTACTCTGTACTTCCTTACGTGACCGGAGAGACACTTAAGGAACAGTTACTGAGATGCTGGTCGGCCGGATGGAGTACACAATCTCAAGTGCAAATGTATGCATTTTCTTCTAGTGGTGATGATGACATTGGTGCTGGCTTTGATGCTCGTGGGGGCTGGGTTTGGAATGGGTTGGAAGACCAAGAATGTTCAGATTTTGCAGTCGTATGTCTTGTCAGGACTGTAGGTTGAATCCACTTTAAATCTTATGAAAAGTTTGAAATTTTTCAAATGGCATCGTCACTTCTGTGGTTACGACTCGGATTGTTGCAACCTTGATCACCCAGTGGATGGATGAAGCGTTATGGCCTAGGTTGCGTTTGAGCTTAAAGGCTGCAAGGCTACTGGATTGTGCGGATTGTTGCGTGTTCACAATGCCATCGCTGACTGATGGCGCAGACACCGGCAAATCAACCGCAGCGAGGTCTGCGGCAAGGCCTATCTATCCTTTCCTGAACAAGTTGGGGACACAAGATTGTCATGAACTGGAGGCGAAATTTGCAACAGAAGCCACATTGTGTGAAGCCCATCAAACGCCACGTGAGTACTACCGAGACTGAGCTGGCATAACATCGCCTCACGACCTGTATCAGCACCCGACAATGTGCCGTGATCACTTTACAAGCGCTTACTGACATCCTGCGTTGCTTGCAGGATGCTCCCACCTTCTGAGGTGGTCCAGCGCTGCACCCCTCTTCTCAACCTACCGACCCTTTATGCTCTGAGCAGAACCTCAAGGCAGCTGCGCGACCATGCCTTGGCAGCTATCTCCCAACACGAGCAGCTGGCGACCCAATGGCTTCACGAAGCAATCGAGGCATCCAACTGGGGTTCCTATGCGTCCCGCCTCTCCCAAGCCACTCGCCTCCATAACATCAAATGGCTCATTCACCAATGCTGCAAGCTGTGGGGTATTATCACAGTAGCAGTGCGGCTTGACCTCCAGGGTGCCCTACTCCTAGCTAAAGGGCATCGGACCCTTGTCAATACCCTAATCGAAGCAGGGGCCCGCATCACGCAGCGCTTTATCCTCACAGCCACGCAGCAGCAAAGCAGCACCCCTGCCGCCTGGATTGCAGCATACAAACGCCAAGGCCTCTCCACTGGCCTCTGCCCGCTCTTAGAGGCCGTATGCCTTGGGCAAACCCCTGCTCCAGCAGCACTAGCAGGACCTAGCAAAGCCCCACAGCCATTCCTTATCCCAGCAGATGCTAGAGGCCGTGATCTCCTCACAGCAGCAGCAGTAGCACTGTCACAAGGCAAGCAAACCCTCCTTCCTCGCATCCTCAGCCTCCCGCAAGCTCAGCGCTGGACTGCGCCCGAGGTTTCCCACCTCCTCACCCTCGCCCTCAACTGCAGTCACAGCAAAGCCGTAGTTAACAGCTCTCTTTATACCACCATAAGCTTGCTACGCCTCCGAGGAGCCAAAGCCTTAGAGAAGCACGCCAAGCTGCTGTACATAGGTCAGGCGACCGCTCACGGCTTCAGCAAACTCCCAATTCGCAAGCTGTTAGGAGAGGAACTCTCGGCTGCAGACCTGCAGATGATCCTGCAACAAAGCATTGCAGCCATGGCAACTAGCAGCAGCAGCACTAGCAGGAGGCAGGATGCTCAGTCTGCTATGGTCCGGCTGATCGACGGCAGCAGCAGAACAGCAGCTGCAGCAGCGGAGGGCCTGCCACCAGCAGCTATACAGCAGCTAACAGAAGCAGCTATTAGCATGGGGCTTAGCAAGGTCGTCACGGCATTAGTGGAGCTGCCTGCAGCAGCAACTATAGCTCCTGAAGCTGCCGGGAAGCTGCTGCTGCAGGTGGCTAAAGCTGGGGTGGATTGGGCGATGGTCTACGGGTGGGACGGGGACGTACCTGCAGCTGTCCTTACTCTACCAGTGCTGCAGCAGCTGCTGCAGCTGTATGCGGGTGGGGAGGTCCTGGATAACAATTGCTACTATGAACATGAAGATGAGGAGGAAGAACACGAGGATGATGATGAGGATAAGCTGTGTTGGGGGTGCAGGCTGTTTAAGCTGCTAGCAGATACTGGAGTAGCACAGCTTCTGCCTTTAGACGGCAAGCTGGACTTCATTAAGGCAGCAGGGGGCCACAGGCGGGCTATGGGGAGGGTGCTGGAGCTGCTGCAGCAGGAGCAGCACTCAAAAGAGGACTTGATGTGCCTTCTCAAGGGGCTTATCAATCATGCACCACAGGCCCTGTATCACCCGGTGGATGACTTCTTGGACCAGCAGCAGTCGGCGCAGCAGCTGCCGCTGTATAAGCTACAAGAGCTGCTGCAGCTGGCTGTAGGGGAAAAGCATAGCAGCATTCTGGGGCCGCTGCTGAAGCTGCCGAGCGCTCGGACGCTTCTGCGGTACGACTTAGAGCAGCTGCTGAAAAGCTGCTGGGAACATGGGGATAGCAGCGAGATGGTGAGCACAATTGTGGAGTCTGGGGTGCCTGCGCTGAAGGAGCTAAACTCGGCGGCTGTTGCCGCTCTGGTGATGGATGCGGGGAAACGGCCTGCTGCTAAATGTGCAAAGGAGCTGTTGGAGCTGCTGCCGGTCCATTCGCTGTTAAAGCAGAGGGATCTCGACGGGATGCTGCCGGTCGTGATCACCACCCCTTGCGATGGGGAGATGAACGAATATGCTTGGTTTAAGGATCGAGGGGGCACCACTGCGGCAGCAGGGTGTACAGTGTGTCAGCTGATAGAAAATGCCAGGGATAAGGCGGTGGTGAAGGCATTGCTAGCTGCGATTGGATCAGCGGATGAGCAGCTGCATCATCAGGCGGCTCTGTTTGATAGGTGTTGGGACAGCAGCTGGACGGATGACGATGTGGTGCCGCTGCTGCTGGCTGCTGTCTCTTCAGCCTCTACCACAACATCAACAGTGGAGGCAGCAGCAGCAGCAGCAACAGGAGCTCTGGCAGGAGCAACAGCAACAGGGGCAGCAGCAGGAGCAGCAGCAGCGGGAGGAGCAGCAGCAGGAGCAGCGGCGAAAACAGCAGCACGAACAGCAGCAGGAGCTGCAATCATGCCGGTCGGTTTGAGCAGTTGCAGGTATGCTAAGGTGCAGCAGTTGGTGGAGATGCTAAACCGGTGCTCTGATGTTACACGGGCTGGGAAGGAGTTAGTCCTTGACGAGGCTGTGAAGTCAGCGGTCCACGATGGGGGCGCAGCACTATCTGCTCTCATACAGAGCAGCAGCGACTTTATCCTCGTTGCAGCATTCGGTGTGAAGAGGCTGATAGAGCAGGCACTGAAGTGCCGCAGCATGGCAGCGCTGAGTCTGCTGCTGCAGCTGCCTGCTGCTAGAGAGCTGGAGGGCCCGCATGTCATGCAGCTCATGGGGGCAGCAGTGCGGTATGGGGCAGTGGAAGGGGTGATGCTGCTGCTGCAGCTGCCACGGGCTGATCCAGCTATGCGTGCAGCAGCTATGGAGAAGCTGCAGGAAGTTGTGCGGGGGCTGTGATGGGGGGCCTAGGTCTAGGCTAGGTGAAAGGCTTGCCTGGTAGGGAGGCATGTAGCTTTACAAGACCTCCTGCTATCTGGGTGGTGAGGATGCATAGGGAGTACGTGGTTCGGGTCAGGAGGTGGCTTCAATGTGGGGTTTTCAGCTCCATTAAGTTGGGGCTGAGAGTGGTGCCTCACCACTGGGAAACCTACCACAGGCAAGGATAGTTTGACATTATTTGGACTTGTACGATGTGGGGGGGGGAAGGCAAGGTGTGGTGTGGTGCGCGTTATAGGTTTGTGGGAGTTGACCAGGTGCAGGTGCTGTTGCTGTTCATGATGACACTTATGGTGCTGCTAGTGATGCTGCTCTGGGTGTCTCAAATACAACGGCATGCAGATAGATTGGCTCATATGGTTGCAAACACATGTGCTATTGCTCAGAACGACACACAGGATGTGGTAAGTCAAGCTGCGGGTTTCTGCAATATCTATTAGCTGACACTGCATAGGCTAAGGCTCGGCTGCTTGTCCTGTTGACATGTACTGGGTCCCTCTGTGTTAGTGGTATGATTACAGATTACAAGTTGGCCCCACACCGGGGGCGCCCGTGTGTGTGTGTGTGTGTGAATCTTACATTGGCAAACCCATCGGCACGCGTGCGGTGCCACAGTTCACCACAGGGTCCAAATGAGTAGTTGCGTAGTTGCGTAGTTGCGTCAGCGCGATAGTGCGGCGCATGCGCATGTATTGAGCAGGCCAGCGACAACTAACCTAAAGATTAGCTAAAAGTCTTCATAACAATGGGAAACGTATCCAAGAGTCACTTTGATTCGGAAATGGGCAAAGTCCTCAAAGGGCTCAAGGAGATGACCGACTCGGTGAAGGCCACGAACTCCAAAGTCGAGGAGCTGAGCAAGGCACAGGAGGCGTATGGTGCTCAGCTTCAGGAAGTCTTGGGACCTATCCAGGATCTCCGTGACCGCGTAACGGTGCTTGAGAAGAAGACCTCAGCGCAGGGCAGACAGATCATGGGCCTCCGTCAGCGCCAGATTCGGGTGAGCTGCACTAAAGCAGTCGCAGGGGAAAACGAGGAGGCAGTAGTGGCCTTCTTGGAGGACCTGTTTGCTAAGCACGTCGGTTACAGCCGTGAGAAGCACCCCGGCTTCGTCCTGACTGGCCCGAAACTCCGCCCCTTCAAGGCCAAGCAGCTTGGTGCCCCTGGCAGCTACAGAGAGGCCGTGTCCGGTGCGGATTGCTGGGCAGTAGTCGTGACTGTGTACAGTGAGAACTGGGCTTTCAGAATCCGCACCTGCAAGGAGCTGAAGGGGGCAGACAAGGTGTTCGCAGTGGGGCAGGAGCTTGAAGAGATTGAAATGGAGGAAAAGGCCATCATCCAATCCAGCCCCTCTTTCAAGGTAGCAGCCCACAGGTACAAGGAGACCACTAACAGGTGGCCGTTCTGGAACTTCGCCACTGCACGCATGGGCAAGGACGTCTGGACTGTGGACCGGGTGAGGAGGGAGGATGCTGCAACAGGAAGCGGAGGGGTTCAGGCCTAGGGGTCTGGGGGCCAACCTGGGCAATTGGGCTATTTGAAGGTTCTTAGTTGGAACCTTGCGGTACTGACAGAGGATAAGATTGTCATATGGGAGAATATCTTACAATATTATGATGTCATATTGTGTCAAGAGTGGGGTAGGAGTGAGGAGCTTTCAGAACTCTTAGAGCATCTTGGGTTCAACGTATATTTCAATGATCAGTCTGTGAGCAAGGGAAATCGTGGGGATCCCCCAAGGGGGGCAGGCAAGGGTGAGGGTATATGTGTACTTGTGAAAAAGTTTGTGTGCAGCAGGCTGATCAAGCATACAAAGCATGCCACTTGGGTTGAGGTAGAGTTGCTAGGCAACAAGTTCTCTCTGGCTTCGGTATACTTTAATCCCACCTCTAGCATCACATGGCGAAGGGATCCCAGCATGAGTTGTGAGGAGGCCAAGGAGGTTGCTTTTGCGGCACTTAAATCTGATATTTCCGATATCAAGTCCTCGAGCAGTAACAAAGTTCTGGTCATGGGTGACTTTAATGCTCACACAGGTGACGCACCCGACATTGACACTGTTGCAGACCATATTTTGGAGGATCTGGGTTTGGGTCTGGACGAGCTTGTTTCCACTAGCCATGTCCCGGTGCGCAGGAGTACCATGGATAGCTCTGTAAATGATATGGGCAGATTGTTACTGTCACATTGTTGCTTAGACTCTGGTCTCTTCTTGCTTAATGGTCGTACCCATGGTGATAGATCTGGCAAGTGCACACATGCTCAGTCTGTCATTGATTATGGCTTGGTTGACGCACCCACGTACTCTTGTGTGCAGTCTTTTAAAGTGCTGGCTAAAGAGGATGAATCAGATCACATGCCTATTGAGTGTGTTCTCAAAGCTCGGGGGGCACAAGAAGGTAGCAGGCATGACCAAGGGGGTAGTCAAGTCCTTGTGCCCCGGTGGGACCCTTCAAAAAGGGAAGAGTATGTACAGGAATTGGAATCTACTGGCCCTTTTCACGAATTGTGTCTCATTGGTCAGGGCATCAGGGATGGGAGCTTGGACTTGGTTGTTGCTTCTGAGAGGCTATACAAAGTGATTCACACAGCTGCTGTGAAGGTTTTTGGGGTTGTTGGGAAACCAAACCCACGGTTGCCTAGTGGTAGGCTGAAAAACAGTTGGTACAAGCATTGCAAGGAAGGGCACCAGAAACTGCAGCAGGCTTTGAGACAGAATGACAGTCACGCTGCTGAGCAGTACAGGAAGGAGTTTAGGCGCCAAAAGCGCAAGTGGAAGAGAGTTTATGATAAGAAAGCCCAAGAGAAGATGCTTGACGATCTCAAGCACAATCCTCGCAAGTTTTGGACTGCCTTTCAGGGCAAGCGTGCATGCATGTTACAGGCTGACATTGCAGAGCTTCAGAGGTACTGGTCTGGGTTGTATAATGTACCTGATCATGGGGCCTTAGGCGAAGGGGGAGAGGACCTAGCAGGACTTCTACACCGCATGAACTCCATTGCCTTCACTAGCGCTGGACAAGCAACAGCAACTGTGTTGAACAATGACCTTGATGAGCATGAAGTGATCATGGGACTCAAAAAGCTCCATTCTGGCCGTGCTCCTGGCCCAGACGGGCTCCGTGCTGAGTTTCTCAAACAAGCTTTTGTGATGGAGACAGTAGATGACGGTCCTCCTGTGAAAAGGCATGTGCTGCTCCCTGTTCTTTTTGACTTGTATCAGGCATTGTTCTCTAGTGGAGAGTTTGTGCGCAAGTGGTCCATGGCTACTCTGAGTCCCATATTCAAAAAAGGCGATGCAGCCAACCTGGACAATTATAGAGCCATTGCTGTTGGATCGGTTCTAGGCAAGTTGTATGCTGTCATCTTGGACACGCGGTTGTCTGTTTGTGCAGAAAAGAATGGTTGGAGAGCAGAGGGACAAGCAGGTTTTAGGGCCGGGAAGAGTACTGTTGACCATGTGTTTGTGCTTCGGCATCTCATTGAATCTACGCAGAAGAGCAGAAAGGTTCTCTATTGCTGCTTTGTGGATTTCCGGAAGGCATTCGATAGAGTACGCAGAGACTACTTGATACAAAGGTTGGCTGAACTAGGGGTTCATGGTCGTATGTTGCAAGCCATCATACAAATGTACTGGTCTGTTCCGCTGGTACCCAAGCTGCATGGCACAGTGGGCGATGCTATTCCCAGCACATGTGGAGTGAAGCAGGGCGACCCCCTGTCTCCACTCCTTTTTGGTCTTTTCATAGACGAGTTTGAGTCATGGTTACGCCAGAGGCTACCCAATGTGGGAGTGCAAATGGGCCGAAAGTTAGTTCAAATGTTGTTGTATGCTGATGACATGGTCTTGTTGACACACAATCCTATGGAGTTGCAACAGATGCTGGATGTTTTACACCAGTTTTGCTCAGCTAAAGGTATGGAGGTAAATGTCCGCAAAACAGAAATTGTGGTGTTTCGCAAGGCCAATACCCCAGAGGTGCCTGACCAATGGCTATACAACGGGGAGACTGTCCAACGCTCCGCTGAGTTCCGTTACCTGGGCATTATTCTGCATGAGACAAAAGGTATGTCATGCGCTATTGAATCTCTGGCCACGGCGGCTCGTAAAGCAATGTGGGCTCTGTTCCCAAGATTTAAGC
This sequence comes from Pseudopediastrum boryanum, assembly GCA_963556185.1. Classification (NCBI taxonomy): domain Eukaryota; kingdom Viridiplantae; phylum Chlorophyta; class Chlorophyceae; order Sphaeropleales; family Hydrodictyaceae; genus Pseudopediastrum; species Pseudopediastrum boryanum. Next base: position 7,371,274 of record OY744493.1, read on the forward strand.
TAGCAGGGATCACTGATATTTCTATCAAGTTACGGATGTTCTCTTGCCTGGTTGTGCCAATCATGGAGTATTGTAGTGAGGTATGGGGACCGGATCTGCTGTTCTCTTGTGATACGCTGGACAAGCTATGGGACAATGAGCTTCAAAAGATTCAAAGCATATTTTTAAGGCAGCTGGGGAAGTTGAGGAAGTCTGTGCCAACAACTGTGGTGCATAAGGAGATGTGCATGAATCCAGTGGCAAAGGGTTGGTTACGAGCCTCTATTGATCTATGGCGTAGGCTTGGCAAAGTGCCCTCTGATAGCCTATTGGGCATGGCTGTGCGTGAATCTTTGGCATCTTACGCAGGCGAGGGGGTTGGTTCTGCTCCTAAGAGCTGGGCTGGACGGTTTATGCATACAGTACGCTCTCTTTCTCAGGGTAGAGACGCAGATGGGACCATTGCAGAGTTTCTGGCAACAAATGGCCTAGCTGAGCCGGACAATGATAAACTTGCAGCTATTCCATGGCTTAAAGTGTGGGGTACTTGGGATACCATGTTGCAAGAGCCATGGGACAAGGTGGCCGCATATGCAAACCCCAGGCAATCTGTCAGCTCAAATTTGATCAAGCTTTCCACATATCATTCGTGGTTTATGACGGGAGACATCCCTCAGGAGGAGTTAGAGGCTGGCTATCCTCAGGGTATGCCAAGGTATATCAGGCACACATCAGGTATCCCGTTTACTTATGTGAAACAGTTAATGCGGTTTCGTACTGGTGCACACCATCTTGCTATTGAAACTGGGAGGTGGGCTCGTCCCAAACTGCCAAGGCAGCATCGTGTATGTTCAAAATGTTCTTGCACAGTGGTTGAGGACGAGGTACACTTTCTTTTTGAATGCCCAGCATATGATAGAATTCGTGAGAAGTATAATACCGTTTTGTTTGCACAGTTTGGAGGTTGCCAGGAAGCTTCTAGTACAATGAAGCATAATTCAGACAACGTGAGATTGTTCATGGACCAAGAGCCAAGTTTCCAAGTTGCAAAGTTTGTTTATGAATGCATGGAATTTCGGAGGTCGGAGGAATGTGAGGACTATAATCCTTACTTTGATTTGTCATTATTCGGGGATGAATGGCAAGGTCGTATTTTCGATACCTTTTCTTCTGGACCAAGAGGTGATATTGCTGAGACATTCACTTCTGATGGACCAGGTTCCAGTATTTCTGCCCATGGAGCCTAGGTTGGCTCCGTACGGGCGCCCCCTTTGAGGGGCCATGATGTAATCGTAATCGTAATCGTAACAGTACATAGCCATGCCTAAGAGGTGTCCAGTAACATGAAAGTCATAGGTAATTAATCTAAATCATGTCCCATAATCCGCCATAGGTTGTAATCAAAGGGAAGATAACCTTCAGGCATGATTTCACCCTCTCTACCATCGTCAAGTAGTTGTAAACAACTTTCCCGCCTTTTCTTCAGTGCTGAAATGCACCTCACAACTTGCACATGATCACTATGATTGAGAATAAACTTAACATGACTATCCTTGGATTGCCCTGGTAAGGAGGTGGGCTTGAAGAAGAGGGGGAAATTGTCCCGGACAGTGTGAAGCACCCTACAATCCAACATGAAGTGGACAAGATCTTCAACTGGAGCTGACCCTGTAGTATCATCCCTATAGCCAAGCGTTTGACACAACCGACACACCCTGTCATCCCTTGCTATTCCATTGTATCTTCCTGTGTGGATGGCCAAGCAGTGCCATCCTAGCCGCATCTTTGCAATGCATTGTACCATGCGGAAAGACAGGGTTTTAGCCTTCAAGTATGTAGGGGCATCGTCATGGAGCCCTCTTGCCCATGCAGCATAGGAGTTATGAATAATGCGATTCCTGGGACAGGCTGGGTCCTGAGGGTGCTCACAAACAAGGTCAACATCCTCCCAACCTTTGTCAAACATCTGCTTCAAACTCTCACGCACAACTTTCTCTTGAATTTCCAAAGCCATAATGCTGTCCACTGTGACATGGCTAATCCCACTAGGAGACCAGTCGCTGGCTTGCACAACACCCATGATTGTGAGACTCTGAAGCAGGTAGTAGGACCAACATTTCTTACACCCTGCCAACATGAGCTCGATATCTGCTTTCAGTGCTTTGCATACCAGTTTTTGGGATCCCATCTTAATAGCACGAATCCAAAACCTCGTAGCCAGAGCTACCCAATGCCACATGACAGGGTAACGGCCAAATTCCCTCATGAGCATGACCTTATCTGTTCCATTCCCCACCCCTGCCATGATACGCAAATAATTGATATGGACTTTCTCAGATGGTAGGTTGAGCGGGTTTCTCAACTTGCCAACAAATATCTCTGGGCCCCAGATTTGGCATCCATAAGACAACACTGGTTCTACCAAAATGTCAAAAAGCCTGAGTTTGAAATCAGGTTGAACGATGTGGTGTTGTCTACATTGTGACAGCAGCGCATGCATGGCCCTACTGCCAGAGGATGCCAGAGCATCACATGCCGGCCTGATGCCCTTGGTGGCATGGTGAAGAGCTCCCAAATCAACATAATTGTCACTAACATGAACCTCCTGACCGTTGTAATACCACTTGAGTCCCTTTGCAAGACGTGTACCAGATGGTCGGAAAATGACTATGCATGTTTTGTGCGGCTTCAAATTCACCTCCATGTCAAACAGACGACAGAACAGATGCAACACATCCAGCAGCTGTTGCAGTGCCTTGGGGTCATTCACAGCTAAGAGCTTCACATCATCAGCATACATGATCTCCGGGACACGCATGTCACCAATAAGAGGTCCTGCTCCTGGCAGCTTCATTGCAATGAGTTCATGCAGCTGCTCTATAAAGAGGCCAAAGAGTAGAGGGCTCAGCTCACTGCCTTGCTTTGTGCCTCGGTAAGTCCTGAATCTGTAACCCGTAACGGATCCAAACTAGGCTCCATGGGCATCTAACTCAATTTCCTCAATGAATTTAGTTATGGGGTCTGGGGTGAGTGCGAATATGGGGTCGGGGGTGCGTACATGGGGTTTGGGGAGCGCGCCGCTGTCTGGCCCTTCGTGACCCGGGGAACCATGAACCATGGAATTTACCATGGGGGAATGCGGTGACTGTGCGTCCTGGGCTTGGGGAAGGTGGGGCCTAGTAGTGATCCATCGGCTGCCTGCTTGAGGGTCTCATCAACAAAGTCATGGTAATCAGACGAAAATGTATCAACCTTGTACTCAACCAGACCTAACTCCTGAAGCGTCTCACTTGTCACATATGGATGCAGGTCCGGCGCCTCAAAACGCCTATAGTCCAAGCACTCTGAAACATAGGCAGCAACCTACATACACACCCCCTCACTAACTGAACCCTTCACCTCATACAACAGATCACCAGCCACCCCCCTGTGGGGTATCCCCACCCGCTGCATCCCATCCACTAGCAGCAGCAGGTGCAGGGGCCTCCTCCTGGGGAGGCGCTTCAGCCCCACCACCACCAGTAGACTCCACCCAGTCTGCAACGCCACCACCACCAGCCTCAGCAGCAGGAGCATCACCAAACCCTCCGCCAAAGTCCCCACCACCACCACCACCGCCACCAGCAGCACCCCAATCTGCTCCACCACCAGCAGCAGCCACAGTGGGAGCAGCAGCACCCCAGTCAGCACCACCAGCAGCAGGGGCACCCACGTCAAATCCGGTGGCAGCCTCAAAGCCAGTAGCAGCTTCAAAGCCTGGCATGAGGTGAAGTATGGAGAAATAAAACAGAGAAAAGGAGACGTTACTTCTTGCAGTGCATCCCATTCAGCCGAAAGGCATTGACTATTATAGGACTGGAGAGATACTTCACAGAGCCCAATGTGGACATTGTCAATCATACACACAGGACCAGCATGAGCACTCTGCAGTGCCACCCTAGCAATTTCGACTCGGAACCCTAGCATGCAGGATACCGGTCTGTCTGCTCGCTTACGTGTCTGGCTGTGCTATATGGAGGTCGACAGACTGCCTGTATACATAGCTCCAACATACCTAATTGTGTAACAGGTACCAATAGCAACTGCACCCCCACTTCAGCCTGTAGAGCTTTTTTCAATGGGCAGACACCATGAGACCTTATGACTGGAACTGCTGCCAACTCTGGCAACCTCGGTAGGAAGCTCGAAATCGCTATGACAAAACTTGAGACTGGCTGCCCCAAATTTACATCAAATGCAAACCTGCACAGTTGCCCTCTTAAGAACAATCCCCAGTATGAACTTCAAGCAGCCCCTTACCTAGCCATCATTGATGCCAGTTGCTTCTCCACACTATTTGAATATGTCATGCTTACTGCAGCCGCAACCATCACCACTAAACGTGATGATTAGTCCGCTAGTCCAACCCTACCCACCTTTGGCTGCCCCATCATCCTTGTAGTATGTGTCACCACCAGCAGCAGCAAATGCAGGCAGCACCTCCTCAGCTGCCTCCTCACCCTCACCAACCTCCTCAGGCTCCCTGGGACAAATATCACCAGCAGCAGTGAGCAGTGGTGAGCTAATTGCCAGTAGCAGCAGCAGTTTGTACATTGCAAGTAGATGTGGCAGCCGGAATGCATCTCATGGGTAGCAGCAGCAGTTGCAAAGACGGGTCATTGGGTCAGCTGGTGTATGTATCAGAGGTAGGAGGTGCAGCAGCAGAGATGTGAAGAGTTGCAGGGTAAAGCAGTGACAGCCACACCTCATGATCTGCAATACTCACAGCAAGCAGCAGCTGCAGCTGATGCATTGCTCATTCTGCAGCAGGCCACAATACGAGGAGATCGACACACACAATAATGCACAGACAGATGGGAAATTTTACCCTGCTAGTTGCTTTCCTGCTTTGCTCCCACTCCTGGCATGTAATGTGTCTCTCCTGTGCCTCCTCCCGCTGCCACCCCTGCCTGCCAGTCTTTTTCATAGTGAACACTGCTGTGATGAGTAATGCATAATGCCAAGGATCCGCCCAACTGTAGAGCGCCCCAGAGTTCACCTCTGGTGCCTGTCAATGCAAACTCCTTAAACTTAATTGTTACCGGACGAAATGAAGCCAAGAAGAACAAGAATATCCATGTGATCACTTCTGACTGCTGATTAACACCAACCCCTTTGGCTTCCTACTGCCCTATTACCTATAGACATTGCTGGAGGTGCAACATTTACCGCCTTTACCTTCCCTCACACATTCAGCCCTCCCCCTCCTCCCCCGGCTCTCTGCCCTCCCTGCCTTCTTGCCATCCCTGCCCCTTCCCAGCCTACCTACCTTACCTCCCTTAACACCCACCGGGCTACCCCCCCTTCCCCCCCTCCCTTACCTGCCTCCCACCCCTGGGCCTACCCCCCTTAACCCCTGGGCCTACCCCCCTTAACCCCTCCCCGGCCTACCCCCCTTCATCCCTACCCCCCCCCCCCGGGCCTACCCCCCTTCCCCCCTGCCCCTCTCACCTGTACATGAATATATCAGGCAGCACATCCCACTTTGTGTCCTTAGGCAGTGTGCCCCTCATCTCCAGCACCATGCGGGCCAACAACCAATACGCAACAGCCAGAGACTGCCTGCAGCAGCAGCAACAGAGGACAACCAGCATCAACTGATTAGAATAAAAAAAGGCCAAGCAAAGAGTCGGGTCAACTTCAATAACTGCAAAGTTATGGTCAAGTCTTGAGCGTTTCTCCTGCTCCAATGTGAGTATAGCATATGGTGGCACGCAGTGAGAAGAAAAGGAAGGAGGCTCACACCACCATAGGAACATCTCTCAGATCAGAGGGCAAGAGATGGAACACCCGACACCTTTAGCTCTGTGGTACCATCAACACCCAAACCCTAACAAGTGCTAGCACTACCCCCTGAATCCTCGCATCCCAAGCTTTGCCACACATGATGGGAGATTGCAGTTAGGATTTAGAGTCTACACCCTCCCATCCGCACCGGACCAAACCCTGGCCTAACACCCGACTAAGCCCTGGCCTGCCACCCGACTAAACCTAGCCTGCCACCCAACTCAACCCCTAGCCTGCCACCCAACTCAACCTTACCTGCCACGGTTGTTGATGGGTATGGCCACATCTACGTGCTCACTGGGTGAGTCTGAGTCACAGAATGCCACTGTGGGAATGCACATGTAAGAGGCCTCCTTGATGGGCTGGTGGTCAGTGCGGGGGTCAGTCACCACCAGCAGACGGGGCTCAACAAACTGCTTCTGGATCTGATTGGTGAAGGTACCTGGGGGAGAATGAGCAGAGACAAGGAGCAGCAGCACCAGCAGCAGCACATATTCAAACACAAGATAATAATTACAAATTTTGACCCTATTTCCCCCTCTGATCGTACCTCTAGGAAGTACACCAGAGACAGGAAAGTGGTGCATCATGGTCAATCCTTGATTTATGCAGTGGTGGTTTTTTTACTGGAGACATGTGGTCCAAGGTCCAAGTATGCCCAAAACAGTCTAAAAGCAACTAGAAGTGGAAGTATCAAAGCGCATGTGTGCTCCAGGCAGAAGACGTTCCAATCAGTGTCATATGCAATGCCCTAAACCCTGATAGGGTTTTGGGCATGTGGGTACGCTGCCACACTGACGATACTGTAAGAGCCTGCTCAGGGAGGCTAGTCAACTCTGAGCAGTACGGAACTCTTCCTTACTGCATACCCCTTGCCAGTGTGCTTGCACCAAACAAACAGCGGGCTGGCCAGTTACCACTCCCTGCCACGCCATTTTAAACTCATCAAATGCAAGTTGAAAAGAAAAGCTGCTGCGGGAATATGGGCTGTAGTTACTTAATAAGATGCTTGTGGTGCTGCTGCTCCTAGATGTGCAACATTAGGACTCCTACGCTGGATACAGCTGCTGCTGCACCCTGCTGCAAATCTTTACTGAGGTGCTAGTGCTACTGAAAGCGATTTTCAGCGGGGACCAGAGGTAACCATCAGTGCCTACCAGGGCTTTCTTTGCTGCCATTGTGGGTTATCATGCCAGGGATCAGCTACTAACAGCACTTGCTTTCGCTGCTCCTCTGAAGCATTGCTGCTAGCTGCTTCCTGAGGAACTAAGCAAACTGCTACTGCTGCTGTAGCTATCTCCATAGGCATAATGGGCACCATAGTCATAGCTACCCCTAAAGATCGCATGCTATAGGAACCCTCTGAAAGTGTTTGTTACCAGCTCCTGCTCGTCCATCCTGCTGTTGGTGCTGCTGCTATGCTGCTGTTGCTGCTGTTGGCGTTGCTGTTGGCGCTGCTGCTGCTGCTGTTGGCGCTGCTGCTATGCTGCTGTTGGTGCTATTGCTGCTGTTGGTGCTGCTGCTGCTGCTGCTGCTGCTGCTGCTGCTGCTGCTGCTGTGCTGCTGTTGGTGCTGTTGCTGCTGTCGGTCCTGCTGCTATGCTGCTGTTGGTGCTGTTGGCGTTGCTGTTGGTGCTGCTGCTGCTATGCTGCTGTTGGTGCTGTTGCTGGTGCTGCTAGGCTGCTGCTGCTATGCTGTTAGAGAGTACAGCACCTTGGAGAGTACCTAGCTACTTAATCCCGAGCCACACTGGCGTACCTGGTGTGTGCCTGCCCGCCATGGAGGTTGACCCGGTGTACTGCGCGAACTTGAACACAGCTCGGTGCCCGTAGGGGCGGGCGGAGTTGGCCACGATGTCCTGAGGGTTCTCAATGGCCACGATGATGCGAGCAGCCAGCCGCAGCTTCTCGTAAGTCTTCTCGAGGTTGATGATGTAGATGCCATCGTCCTGCCTGCGGCTGTGAATGTAACGACCCATACGGTGGTCAAGATTTTTGGTGCCCAGCTGACATCCAGCTGCCACCATGAGCTGAATGTCATCCTGTTTCGTGTGAGACATCTTTGCTGCTTGTGGTCAGGTTAACTGCTGAGATGGTGTCTAAGAGGGTGACAGAAACGGAGATTCCTGCCTGCTGCTGGTGTTTGCCGGTCGGTAGCGCCGCCAGAACCTAGACGCAAGCACAGCAAGAGGGACTGGCTCGCCCTGAAGCTGTTGGGCTTGCTAGCTGCGGTTTGAGCGAGAAGAGGAGGGTCCAAGGCCGCGAGAAAGACCCGACCCGCCACCTGGTGCTTCCGAAGCCAAAAACGTGGCCGGGAAAGGCCCTAGGGGTAATCTCAGATGCTGGCTGCAACAGGATCAGGGTTAGGTCAGCGAAAGGGACTCGGAGGGTGGAGATACCCCAGTCCAAGGGGAAGGCGGCCAACACGGGCTAGTGCTGCAGCTTGAGATGGCAGTAGCTGTATGAGCCGACTCATCTCCCTCGGCCGCTGTGTGACATCATACTGCGTGAGCGTCGGCACCCACACACCACCGTCGCCCTTGGACTGCTAGCGCCGCGCATGGCTGTACATCAAGAGGCTAAGGCTGGGGGGCTAACAATGTACAGCCTCGCCGTGGGATTCTTGGTGCTGAGCTGCTATATAGACAGCGCTAGCGTCCTCTCTCTGCCTGTCAAGTGGCAGGGCTGCATCGTGCCAATACGACAACCAGCATCTGCCGCAAGCAAGATGCTAAAGAACAGAGAATTGAGGTAATTATCATTTTGTTTGTCCAAGCTTCAATCTCGAAGCCCATTCACAAAGTGACGAGTCCTTGCAGCCTTGGACCGCGCTAGACAGCATGCACCCGATCAAGAATGTTGACGCCATCACGCTTTTTGGTCACCTGCACAGTTTTTAGCATTTCAGATTCCAATACCATCGTAATGCGTCCGAGCTGCCCTCAACGACCACACATTGGGTCAGTTGGACAAGGCAGTACATGAAGCAATACAAACTGCTGACGTGGCCAAGGACCCGCACATGCCTCGAAGGGTCCTCCTTCTGAGCTCCTGTTGACTTGATCATGGTTGCAACCTTCTTTAAAGGATACACGATAGAGAACTTGGGCTCCTGCACCAGTCTTTTGGCCCAAGCTCCACGATCGAGCCCCACCGGGGAAGATGGCAAACCCCGCGTATGCACAGCTGCAGGCAGCTTTGCAATATACCCATTCCAGGAGCAAACCTCTACTAGGCACAAACCAAGAGCTATTGCGTCCAAAGTCCCAGCTTAGCAACTGGCTGATCCCAGGATACGTTATGCTAGGGCCCTACCCAGGAGTAGATGGTGCCAACGTACCTGACGAGGCCACTGCAATCAAACATCTCGCAGCAATACTCGCTGACGGCATTGACACGTTCATCTCCCTCTGCGCGGAGTTGGAGCCCCAATCTGAAATAAACCCCGGACCTGCAGCTGTGCCTCCAGACCTCCCAAAGTATCGCAACTACGCCTTCACAATCAAGCAGCACAGCTTAACCAAGAAGCAAATCAAATACATCCATTTCCCCATCCGTGACCACGGGACGCCACCGGACGATATTCAGCTCGCGGCGCTGCTGACTCGAATTTTGGAGAAGCTCCACAAGGGCCATAAGCTGTACATCCACTGCTTAGGCGGCCATGGTCGCACCGGAACCTTAGCAGGCTGCTTGCTTGCAGCAATCTACCCCTTCTGGGACAGCAAAGCGGTTCTGGAATACATCCAGTATGCCCACAACTCGAGGATCACGAATGACCTGCGCTGCAAAGGGGTCGTCGTAGCATCGCCAAACACTCAGCAGCAGCGTGCTTATGTGAGGAGGTTTGCAGAGTATGACAACAACACCTTGAAGACCCAGAAGCAGCTTGCAACTTTAGACCCACCAGCAGCAGCTCCAATTGCAGAAAAAGACCGTAACAGTAAGGCATTTCCGGCCATGCAGGGCCCTGGAGAACTTCCGGCAACTGCAGTAAAACCAGGGGTCTGTAACCTCACCTTGGTCCCCTACCAGCAGACAAAGCTTGCATTTGATACGCCACGCCGAGGGCTTCCATAATGCAGCAGCACGTATCGACAAATCCAATTACCTTAGCAAGAAGTGGGAAGATGCTCATTTGACAGCAGTAGGGTGGCAGCAAGCTCGTGAACTGAACAGCCACCTCCGCAGCAGTGGCATCAAAGTGGACCTCATAATCGTATCACCACTGAACCGGACGCTGGAAACTGCGGCAGCATGCTTTGGCAACCTGGACACCCATGTCAACAGCAGCAGCGCCGGCAATGCAAACGTGCCAGGCAGGATCAGCAGCTGCAGGCCAACCACAGCACTGCCGCCTGCTGCTGCTGCTGCTAGTGCTGGTGCTGGTGCTGCTGTACTTGCCAACGGCCAGCGCAACAGCAGCAGCAAGAACAGCAGCAGCAGTTCAGCACCAGCTTCCCAGCAGCTTCTCATGCTCCCATGCAGCGATACACCTGAGCGCCAAGCAGCCCACCCTGCAATCTCCTCTGCAGGCCACGCCCCTTTTGTCTGCTATGAGGAATGCAGAGAAGTCCTTGGAGCGTACCCGTGTGATCGCTGGGTCAGCCTCGCAACTAAGAAAGCTACCTTCCCAGGTATTGATTTCAGCCGTATGGGGACGCAGGAGGACACACAGTGGTCCCCAAGCCACAGAGAGACATGGGAGGCCACTAGGCAGCGAGCTAAGCTATTCCTGCAGCTTGTCATGTCACGACCAGAGAGAACCATAGCTGTTGTCAGTCATGGGGGGTTCTTGCGCATACTGCAGTCGCTGGCTTTAGACATACCTGGAGGACTGGGGTATGGTGGTGTGGAGGAGTATGAGAACTGTGAGATGCGTTCTGTGGTGGTAGCAGACCTCAGCAGCAGCAACAGCAGCAGTGGTGCTAGAAGCAATGAGGGGAGGGTGAAGGACCCTTATTTCTGGCCTGGGGGAAGGCCAAGGGTTGTGGGGTGATGAGGACAGGGGCTAGCACATGCTCCATGGGAGGTTGTAGCAGCTATGTCAGCACTAGCAGCAAGGAGGAGCAAGGAGGAGGTCTGGCAGCAACAGCAGCAGCTTGCATATGGTGGTATGGAATTGTTTGTGCCTTGGACCAATGGGGATGAGTGATAATGGGCATTTTTATGGTTGCATGCCGACAACAACCCGTAATATGTTCCATCTTGCTGTTTTCTAAAGGGCGGTGCAAGACCCATGGCAATTTTGGCTTTGGCATATCATCAGCTGTAATAAGAAAGGTTAATAGCGGGTGATCGGGTGGCACGTGGGTGAGCTTCTGACACTGTGAGGAGAAAGGAGCCAAAGGATCTGGCCCTGGGTGAGTGAGTGAATAGATAGGCTTTAGGGGTTTTTTGGAGGTTTAGGGCGCTGCGCTGGTGAGCGCTGCGCACTCTTGACAGGGATGCCTATATGGATGCCTCCAGCAAAAGCCTTTAGCTGAAGTCAAGGTTTGGGCCTGTGGCATTTCTTATAGCATATTATGTGATGTAGTAATACCAGTCAGGGTTGAGAGAGCTTACATCAGACACTTGATACGAGGCGGCGCCAACATGTGGGATGAGCTCACTGCACAGCTGCTGGGCTGTGTAGCATGGGCCACATGACTCCAGCTGGATGTAGTCAATATGGCTTGAGGTGGCAACCATGACTTGATGCTGTTTAGTAACATGGTTACCTGATACGTGGTACTGTGTTCATTGATAGCAATGTACCTGACAAGTGGGTTGATGTCAGTGCCATCTTTTTGGGTGGGCCACCTGTAGTGACCCTCTAAGGGAAGGTAACAAAGCTTGTGGGCGTTGAATCAAGTGATCAATGCATGTCTACAATGTCACCCTGATGATGTGTGCACATTAATGAATGTTCTCCTCCAAGGTGTGGCGTGTGGTTTACACATTTGGGCATCTGTCAGTTGCATCATCTGTTAGGGCCTATGCCACTTTTTGCTATGGCATATCATGAAATGTAATAGCGTCAGTTGCAGCACCTGCCATCGCTTGGATGTGTATACGGAGGGCATACTGCTTTGCATCTGGGATTAATCAGCAAGCAGATACAGTTGCTGTGGGCGCTGCTGCTGATGGTATTTGGTTGTCCTTTGCCTGTGGATTGCATGCCTTGATAATGCCAGTGTGCGATTATGTGATAGATGTAGCAGCCACGCAAAGGATTAAACAAATACTTAAGTGTGGCCATCGCGCGAGGGTTCTTAGGTCTGGCCAGCCAAACACATTGCTGTGTGTTCAGACTAGTACATGTATAAAGGTTTGGCTACCACTTCATCTGTTACAGGTACTACTGCACAATGATTTCACTGTAATGTGTGCAGGAGGTGCTTGCATGCATGGCAGGAGAATCCCCTAGGTAACTGGTATGTTATGTGTGTTACTCCTACACTTGGTGGCTGAATTCAGTGCTGATGGTGTCGACACTCTGGGGTAGATTATACAGATACATACAGTTCTTTGCACTGCATCTGCATTTCTTTGCATTTCTTTTGCAGCATGCTAGTTGGCAGTGGCCTCGTGAGTATGTATCTAGGCATGCACAGGTATTGCTGGCATCTGTGCTAGTCATTATGCAGGTTCCTGTAACATCTAGAGCAGCGCTTATTCCTGGCAGCACACTGCACCCTTAGACATTGTCAATTTTGATCAGCATGCTGCTTCACCACAGCACCCGCAGGTGGGTCACCCTAGCAGCTCGACGCGCAACCGGGCAGGAACCGGATCTGCCTACTCGCTGGCACATTTGGCTGCGCCATATGTAGGACAGCAGAAGGCCTCCATTATCAGCTCTGATATCACTGCCGCTAGGTGGATAGGCAGTAGCATGGATCTAGTGCCACTGCTACAGCTGCCGGCAGAGGACACAAAAAAGCTAGTACAGCAGCAGCAGCAGCAGCAAGAGCAGGAGCAGACACAACATTAAGGGCGGGAGCAAGTAGTACTGGTGCTGCTGCTGGTGGTGGTGTTCAAATGGTGGTTCAGCTGTCAGCGCTACGCTGCTGGGAGTGTTTAATCATCTGCAGCAGCAGTGCACTCAAACGGAGTGCAGTGGAGTTGACAGATGGGAATGAAGGAGATGTACAGGTGGGTGCAGGTTTAAGGTTTTAGTGAGCTTTTAGGGTTTAGGCTGTGTAGTGAAGTTGAGCAGTAAAGGCAAATGATGATGTGGGTGGGAGCCAGTGCCAGTGCCAGGAGGAAATAAGATTCAAACATTTGTGTTAGGTCCCCTTCAATAATGATTTATTCATGGATTTCATATGTTGGCATCTTGATGGTATTGACACTGCTTGTGTGGCAGTATGACGATGCAAATGCTCAGCAGTTTTCCCAACTTTAGCATTGCAGAACCCCCTACCCCAACCCCAGCATCACCACAACTTTCAGCCCCACTCAATTCAATTCTACTAAGCGGCGTTAAATTTCTTTTACCTCCTAGCTGGTTGAGTTAAGGAACAAAGTCACCAAAGGATAGCTGTGCTTAAGCTGAAATGCATGTATTCATCAACGTAGCAGCAACCTCACATTTGCTGCTTGTGGGGTTCGGTGCAGATGCAATGCCTGACCACAGGTGATGGTAAAGTCCGCTTCGACCCCAAAGCTTTATCTACGAGACAGATCACTGCACAGCTTCCGGGCCGTGCTGCGCCCGCCGCATGACTCCAACCAGTTTGTCCGTACTTGGAGAGCAGAAAGCGACACAAAGAGAGCCCCCCCCCCCACTTCTATCTATGAGTGCGGGCAAGGTGTGGTTGGCACTGTTGGGCATGTGGTCAGGTCCCAGCTGGAACCCGGCAGTGTTAACACTTCTGCAGGTGGGTGATTGATTGGTTCTAGTCGGGCTAATGGTGAGGGTTCTGCTGAGGGTGGGGGGTGGGGGGTAACATGGGGGCTGATAATGGTAGAAAGGGAACGCATACTCCGTGCCAGTAGTGTCCCTTACTTAAGCCAGCGTAGGCTACGGCCCGGCGTGTACACATTCGCTAGTGTTGAGGTTCTGGTCAGGGCACAGGTGAGGGTTGGGGTGAGGTTTAGGATTGAGGGGCAGGGCTTACGGGCAGGGTGGTATGCCACGGCCGCCAGTACTGGTGCATCTGCAGGTGGGTAATGTGAACGTTACTGACTAGGGTTCTGGTTAGGGTGCAGGTGAGGGTTTAAATCAGGGGGAGCATGGTAATGCAGTCGGGCTGTATGCCGGCCCACCGGAGTCGGCACTTCTGAAGGTGGGTGTTGATGCTGGGAAAGTATTTGGGTGAATGTTTGGGTTCCAATATAGCTCTTGTGAGAGCTCTGCTGAGGGTTTTGGTGAAATTTATGGGTGTAGTGAGGGTTCTGCTGGGGGATCTGATGAGGGTTTTAGGGAGGGCTTAGTGACTCGGGTTCAGCAGGGACCTTCTAAGCAAAATGCTGTGTTTAAGAAGCACAATAAAGCTGTTAGGGTAACAAGCCTGTATGACAGGGGGGAGCGAGGCCCAGGCAGGGGCGTGTATGTACATGGGAGAAGTTGTTGGGGAGGGAGGGGTTGGAGGGGTGTTATCTGTTGAGAACTTAGGCCAGGGAAATCGAAGGGCTGATGCATGATGGATGCAGGCCAAGCGGAGTCCCCTAAAGACTAAACCCTAAGTCATAAAGAGTGATGCTAAACATTTGATTCCCTGTTATGTCACTCAATGTTTTGATAACTATGAAGCAAGGGGTGCCAAAGCGGTATTTGAGCTACAAGGAAATGATTCTGGCAGCCTTGGCAGTCTTTGCTCACTGACATGGCATGGAGGATGGAACTTGGTCTCAATCTCACACATTGACAAGCTGGTTGGCTAAATGTGCATCGGGGGCGTGAGGGCTGTGGAGTGATCTCTTCATGTAGGAAATATGGAGGGTTGGGCACTTCGGCCATTATTTCGTTTTGGGATGGGCTGCGGTTTTGTGCATGTCCGGCTGCACTGAAATGCTTGCATTTGCTTCGTCAATCTATGGGCTGAGGCAGCTGAGTGTGGTGCAGATCTGCATAACTCTGCTGACATTAAGGTGTGGCAATCGCGAGAGGGCTGCTAGGTTGAACCGACCAAGCACAACCTTGGACGGATCCCAAGACAAACGATTCCAGACCACCAACCAAGCATGATACACAAGGCATGTATCCATCTAGAGAACTGCAACCAATTAAGTCTGACGCCTCTTGAGCAGCAATGTCTTAGTCAGGGTTTGGCATCAGAAACCTTGCACCTACTGGTACTGTGCTTCTAACGTCCCCGTGGCTTTTCTGACCACAAGCAAAGAAGCAAGCACTTCAGGTGTGGCCAACCGCAAGAGGGTTGCTAATTCTAACTAGTGACAGAACACACCATGGTAGCTTAAGGTGTGGGACCTGTGGCACTTTTGCCATGGCATGTATTATGAAGCTGGTGAGATAACACAATGCCGCTCCTGCTGTTGCTGCTGTTCATGAAGGTGTTAATAGCATTCAAGCAAGGCCCTGGTCCCAAACTTCCACAATGAACCTGGATGCAAATTCTCCATGCCACATACATCACGTGGCAAAGAGGAATTAAGGCTACAGTGCAATGTGAACATTCGGCTTGCTACAGCCAGGCATGCTATACTAGGAGCGTTCACTTCACCCACAGTGTAAGGCAGCTCTACAGGCACACTGGCAGCTGAAGGTGCAAGAGGTTCTGGAGACCCTGAGGCAGTGGGTTTTGGAGGCTAGCAAGCCTGGGGGCCTGAAGGGGTTTTTGAAACAGCTGGAGGCAGCGTCGAGGAGGGTTGCTGTGATGGCTGAGCAACAGCTGGAGCAGTAGAGAAGACAACAGCAGGAGCAGGAGCAGCGGCAGCAGGAGCGAGTGTAGCAGGAGCAGCAGCAGCGACAGCAGGAGAAACAGCAGCAGGAATGGCAACAACAGCAGCAGCAGGAGGAGGAAGATGGCATGAAGGCATTGAATCTAAGGGTGTATGCATGTGGAGGTGAGGGAGGCAGTAGCAAGCAAGGAGCCTTAGCTGGTAATGGTGGCAGTTGCAGTGGTAGGCAAGCAGGGCAGGATGTAGCTGCAGCAGGTAGCATGCATGGAAAGGGGGGATTGGGAGCAGGAACACGGCGTACTCGACTGGACTGTTCCACCCTGCTGTTTTTGTGACGGCTTGTGGTGCGGAGCCTATGGTACTTTTTGCTATGGCATATCCTGAAATGAAATGTGTGTTATGGTGATGCCCAGCCACCACCACCATGGGGCATGGGGCATGGTGGGGAGGGAGGAATGCTGATTGATCTGACAGCGGAAGAGGATGTATGGGGCCATAACTCAGGATGGTGCATCAGTTGCAGTCACTCACGCACTAGTTGCTTCGGGCTAATGAGGCTTCTACTGATTAATCAGGGCACACTGTTTGTTGAACATGGTTGTATATGCAAGTGTGGGCACAGCAAGCCATTTCACCGCGAGGACCGATGGTGAGAAGCGACGCAGCTTTGTAGTCTTGATCGGCCCTCGGCAGCTGCTGCCGGGCAAGTTGCTAGTCCCTGGAGGAGAAGGTCCCTGACAGAACCACTTTTGTATCAAAGCTGCATTCTTACCTTGAGGGGGAGTAGGGCAGCAGACATGTAGGTCAGAAGTTTTGGATGTGGTGGCTTGGGGATTACGAGGTAGCGCTGTGATTTCGTTCTTTGCAATGCAATTTGCTTATGGTTTGGAGCGTATCACGAAAGTCATTGGTGCTGCTGAGTCTTTAAATTCAGCAGGTCCAGGCTGTGGGAGGGGCAGATGCTGCTGTCACATCCTCCTAGGCAGTTGCTTTCTTGGAGGGCAAGCTTCAAAGCTGACCATGGAGTCATTGGATGCTGTTTTTTCCCATTTTGGGTTGGTGAAATTGGGATTGCTTGGGGTCAGTCAATGAGGCTTGTACAATGCTTGTACTGATGATCAAGATGCACTGTTTGTCGAACATGGTTGTATATGCAGGTGTGATCACAGCAGGCACACTAGGTCACTTAGACATGCAACTAGCTCAATGCCTCTGTTTAGTTTGCAGATTGTAAGTTCTAGTGTCAGGCACATTTTGGCACTATGGGACGATAGGTTTGCCAATGTAAGATTCACACACACACACATGGGACGATAGGACTGACTAGTAACCGACTTCTAACCACCTCAGCTGCCTGAATATACCTTCCTTTTACAGCGGGCCATTTCACCGGGATGCACCGATGGTGAGGATCGAAGCACCTTTGTTTTGATCGGCCCCCGGCAGCGGCCGGATTTGCTAGTGCGGGTTCATCCCTGGCCGATGCATGAAGGACCCTTATAGAACCATTCTTGTATCGAAGCTGCGCTCTTATTTTAGTTGATATTGCCCGATTGCTTGATCAGGCAGTACTGAAAATGGGTGCTGCTGTACCTACAGTATCAGGGCGCATGATCAATGCTTAGGCGGTTAGACTACCCCACAAGTCCGTTGTAGTGCTTGACGTAGCATGCCAAGCATACCGTAAGCTCGAAATGGTCATTCTTCTGTTGGGATGACAGGGGGCCACGCCCCTCGGATGTGGGAAGTTTAGCTCAGCGAAGTCTGAAACTTTGGGCTCGCCCCCTTGCCAACCCATGATGTACACAGAAGAGACAGCGTGTTAGTTCCATTAGCACCCTGTGAGGGGTGCTGGCTCAAATGAGTGGGTCCGTGAAGTATGTCCTGGACGACGACGAGCACGTTGAACAAGTTCGGGCTGTTGGGCAGATTGCTTCCTTCCAAGTAGAGCAGCCTCAAAGCACAGCTCTTAAACCAGCGAAGAGCGGGAAAGAAAAGGGCTGGGATTTGTCGGTTGCAGTCGGTACAGTACACTCCTTTTTATCAGCCAACAGCAGCAGGGTTTAGATTTGAGTCAACTCCAGGACCACCAACTAGCATGCGGCCGAGGCGGCTGGGATCGCACTATGAGGGATATTGCGTTTTACTTCACACACCTGCATACATTATGCTCCAAATGTTACACTGCACCGTACTTGCAGTCCATAACGGAAGCATAGTTGATCAAAGTGCACTCCTTGGCTGGCTCACCTGGCCGCCTGATCCATCGGTCCTTGGCCCTCACAAGCGAGCTAGGATCACAAGCAAGTCGATAAGATACTTTAATTGTCACTTCGGACTCCACACAAAGAGACGTCTCCTGTCACGTGTGAGGGCACCAGGCGGGCCGTACTGGGCCCTCCTAGTGTTCGAACCCAACACGGTGCCACCACGGTGCCTCCATTCGAGTGAGTCTCCCAAGTCCCAAGCGTCCGTCGCCACCGACCGTGTCTATATGAGGTGTTCAGTGAAGATGGAAGTGATCTGACAGTGTTATCTTGTGTGCTAAAGCTGACACCCTTCTTTGTTCAAAACAAGACACGTTATACAATATAGATTGCCATGGCCTCTGCTACTGTAGTGAGCCCTTGCCCAGTAGTGGCTCATCCTGAGCCGGACTCAAAGGACCATTTAGTATGTAAAATGGATTCCTTTACGCGTAAGATTCCAGGAAACGTAGGAGGGCTGTTCAAAGTTATCGCCATGATACTCCCCCAGGTGAGGGTGGTGGACGGCAGGCACGTCCTAGTTTTGCAGGCAGGGAGGCGGCATGGAGCCTTCCCGGTAAGCCCAACACTTAACACGGCTTTGTGTCTGCAGATCTTTGCCTGGACCTTCAATGTATTTGATCTTTGCAAGGAGGCGCAGGAACGACCACTCGTCGTGGTCGTGATGGCTCTTTTGGAGGCGGAAGGGCTACTGGTATGTCCTGCAAGGCATAATGAGCAATTGTTTACCGACTTACCCCTATATTACCATTGAGCATGGCTCGTTACAGCGCTTGTCATGGATTCGTAGCCGTAGCCATTGCCCATCAGTGCCTCTAGTCCAGCCGTGCCGTGCAATCAGAACAATTAAGCATGCCGTCACCTGCATCATTCACAGGTTGGGAATCGCAGGTGGTACCGTGGATTTTGCTTGGCCTTTGACTCATCCTGCGCTTGTATCTGCCTCTCGCAGCACGGGTGGCTCCTGGATCCCATCGTTGTTGCGAAGTACCTCGCTCAGGTCGAAGATGACTACATAAAGGCCAACCCCTACCACAACAACACCCACGCCGCAGATGTCACCCAGACTGCAGGTGTCATCCTGCAGGCACTGAAGGCCTACATGGCACGTGGAGGGAGGCCCCTGAGCAACATGGAGAAGTTCTGCGTTATCATTGCTGCTGCAGTGCACGACCTGGGCCACCCCGGCGTGAACAACGACTTCCTCATCCGCACCAGAGGGCGCATGGCCCTTGTCTACAACGGCAAGAGCGTCAATGAGAACATGCATGTCGCTCTGGCCTTCCGGATCCCGGAGGACAATCCAGAGATGAACATCTTCTCAAGGTTTTCTCCTGAGCAGTACAAGCAGGTGAGCCCTGGCACAGCAGCTACTGCAGCTATTGATGCTGGCTTTGCAGGGCATTGGGCAATGGCCCACTAAGGTATCTTGGTGTATGCGAGCTCATAAGCATGCCTGCACTGGTGATACCCCTACTGTCCTCATACATAGCAGCCGCATGCAGAGCTTGGGCACCTCGGCACAGTGCAAAGCCTGGAACTTTGACCATGAGGTTGGATGTTAGCCAATAATCCATCAACTGCAAATTGACTGAAGCTGACCAGCCTTCCTCCCCCTCCTCTCCCTTCTGGAGGTTGAAGAGAGTTAACCTGCAAAGCAGGGTAGAATGATGTGACCCAGATAGGCAACTTGTAGGCAGAGGGCCTGGATGTGCAGACATGTCGGGGTTCGTGCGTCCCCTCTGCTTTCAACGTGCGTCCCCTCTGCTTCCAACTATCATCTTTCTTTGTCTTGTCTCCAGGCCCGGAGCCAGATTGTGGAGATGGTGCTGAGCACAGACATGGCAGGGCACCGGGACCTGCTCAAGGACTTCACCCAGGCCATTAAGGTGCAGCCCAACCCCAAGGAGTGGGACGCCCGGACCCTGTCGTTGATCCTCGAGATGCTCCTCCACCTTGCTGACCTGGGCAACCCCGCCAGGCCCTTTGAGATGGCACGCAAGTGGGCAGAGAGGATCACCACTGAGTTCATGAATCAGGTATGGTGTGTATTGATGTCTCCTGCTGGTGCTTCTGGTGCTGGTGCTGTCTGCTGCTGGTGCTGTCTCCAGTCTCCTGCTGGTGCTTTGTTTGCTGGTGCTACTATTTGCCGTGTCCGTAGTTGGATGTCTGCTTGGGTATTCCTCTTGCTTGGTGGTATGGATTCCATTGTTTTTGGACCCATCCGCTGGTGCGTTTGGTCGTTTCGACTTAGCAGCCCTTTGTGGTTGCCGCACCTTAAATTTTTGTTTGTTTGTTTGTTTGATAAGGGTCTCCACCTTCATCATGCGCTACATTGACCTGTAGTATGCTTCTTTGCTGGGCTCAATGTTTCAATCTATATTTGTTATTGTTTTCCTGAAATAGTAAACTAAGAAAATGAGCATTGGTTAGCAGATCAGCCAGTTGGGCTAAGTTGGTTGCTAAGATGCTGTTTATCCGTGGTTACTTTCCTCAAGGGCCCTCATACCATACTTCATTATAGTTGCACACTTCCTCGCTATGCAGTGAGCATTGCCCCTGTAACCGTGGTGTTGTCTACTCCTTATGACTGATTGTGCATCCTCTGTTGCCTCTGTCGTCTTGTGGTATCCTAAACCCTAAGCTTTAAACTCTAAACCCTACAATCAAAACTAAACCCCTCTGTCTTCCTTTTCCAGGGTGACCAGGAGGAGGCTGCCGGCATTGAAGTGTCCTCAATGTGCGACAAGGCCAAGATTTGCATGCCCAAGGCCCAGCTATTCTTCATCGAGCACTACATGAAGCCCGCCCTAGAGGCTTTTGCCGTGGTGGCCCCCACCTTTGCGGAGATGGTGCGCCCCTGCTTGGCTGATACCACCAGGAAGTGGACCTTCTACAACGAGGCTGGTGTGTGCTTCCCCGCTGCCTTGGACCACGCCTACCCGGAGTTTCCCGTTGCTGAGCAGCAGGCCCTGGAGCAGCTGCAGCAGAAGCTTCAGCAGCAGAAGCTGGCCGGTGAGGAGGACTAGTGGTACTGTCCCACTGAACTGCTTACCAGGCCAAAGTGGGCATCCTGTCTCATCCCATCCCTCCCTCCCCCCCCGCCACCTTCCAGCACCCCAGCATTAAGAGTGCCACCCATTTCAAGGCCAAGCACCAACGGTATCCTTCGCCTTGACTGCTCTCACATCCGAGAGACACAGGGAAACGTGGGTGCCTCTCATACTCCCCCGCTTCTCCAGACTCCAGCAGCTCCAGCATCTGGAGTGGCCCATTGGCAACTCAGCCCTCAAGCCATCTCAGCCCTGACTGGGCTGACCTGACTCAATCTCTGCCATGTTTTGGCGGACCATGGGCGGAAGCCCCCGGATCTGACTCCCACCTAGCGCACCTGTGCTGGGCCTCAGACAATCCTGCCGAGTCTCCTGCCGAGTCCAGCCTCACAGCCCTGACAGCCCCTGGCATGCATGCGCTGCCACTGGTGCTGCTGCAGCTGGGGCTGTTGAGCGGAAGCGGCAGTGGACACGTGCATAGCTCAGCAGCTCAACAGCAAGGCTGCAGTGTGGCCTTGCTGCCAGCCCAACCTCCTACCCGCAGATTAGGGCGTGCTCTCTCTAAAGCAGCTATGCATCTTTGATTTGATTTGATGAATCCTTACATAGTCAACCATGTGCAGCAGTCCCTGGACCTTAGAAAGAACAAGTCTTTTATGCCTAGCAACTTTGCACCACTAGCTGCTCTCAGCTCCTTGGTCTGGCTGAGCCTATACAGACCAGCCTCATAGACACTGACCAACATCGGTCCCTTGGATGATCTAACTTAGCTGCGCTACTTGGACCTTAGCTAGAACTACTTTGGTGGGGACTGTTCCACCTTGCCGTTCTTGTGACGGCCTGATGTGTGGGACCTATGGCACCTCTTGCTATGGTATAATACGGAAAGTAATGATAATACCTTGGAGGGGACTGTTCCACTCTCGCTGTTTTGATGACCGGTTGCCTGATGTGCGGGCCTATGGCACCTTTTGCTATGGCATATCATGAAATGTAATAATGCTACCATTAGCAAGGACTGTTCCACCTCGCTGTTTTGATGATGGCTTGCCAATGTGCGGGGCCTATGGCACTTTTTGCTATGGCATATAATGTATGTACTAATGCTACCTTGAGCATGGACTGTTCCACCTCGCTGTTTTATGATGGCTTGCAAAGGTGCGGTGCCTATGGCACTTTTTGCTACTGGCGTATCGTAGAATGTAATAAAGCATGGCAGGGACTAGGGTGCAGGAGAGGTGTGTTCACAGCATCTGGAGCATCACAGCCAGAACGCAGGGAAGAGGTTTCTACTCCTGTTTTTTTAGATGTGTTTGCAGAGGGTATAAGGATGTGTCACCAGCAGTAGCAACATCCATGCATTCACTTATACGGCTAACAGAGCTGACAGGGTGACCGATAACTTCAGGAATTGTTTGACAATTCTGAAGTTGCTATGAGAAAGCTTATGTGTCACCCAAAGCAGCATATCCTGGCAAAGTTACACAAGATGCGTGCTTTCAGAGATGGAGGTACTGAGTGTTCAGTGTGACTTGCAGCTTGATAGATTCGTCTGAGGCTAGTGATGTTGAAAGTTGTGGTGAGTTTTTTTAGTAGTGATAATGATGAGAATGAGTTGGTTGAAGTGGATTTTAGGAAAGTGGACTTTGGAAACCCCTTGAGCCTCCTGTTGCCTCCAGTTTTTTTAGTTCTTGTAAGTTCCAAACTGTGTGTGGCCTGTAGTCTGCATGCAACCTATTTCTCATGGATTCTGAGCGAAGGTTTGGTGCAGGCATATAGTGTGGTTGCATATTATGGCCTACTGATTGATGCTGTCTGTGCATGAGCATCTCATTTTCTTGGCATGGCTGGTGAGCACGCTGCAAATTTGAGCTGCCCCTGGAATCAATGTCAAATCAATGTCAGTCCCATGCCGTGTATTATTTGCTGGGTGACTTGTAAGATGGCGCAACACAGGAACTGTGACATCTGAGGGGAGCTCCAATTAGGCCCTCTTGCGGTGCGGCCACATCTTAGGGATATGTTCTGATTATAGTAAACTCTGCACATGGGTGCCTGCAAAGGAGGTCTCTATAGAGTTTCAAGGCTTCCTGGTCCCTTGCCTGCCGTGTGTGTAATGGCTTTACTCATAACAATATATTTGTGAATATTTCTTGCAGCTTAGATCTGTGTTGTTGGGTACCCGCTGGTAGATTGAGTTAGGGAGTGTTGGTGTAGGTGTGTGCACAAGTAGTTAACCTTCAGAATGTTCAAGAGTAACACAACATATGTTTTGCTTTGCAACCAGGGCAAATGCTGCTTGTATGCATGCCCCTTTGGCTTGGCATACTCCTTATATATGAGGTAACAAACAAGAACAAACAAAAATTTAAGGGTAACTTGGGAATGTCTCTCCTTGGCTTACATGTTGGGGTTCTGTGGCAACTGCTGCATGCTTGATTTCAGGGTTTCACTTTCTGCTGCACCTGATATGTGGCACAGTGCTTGCTGGCTGTGGTGTGAATGTGAGGGTATGGGAATGTATGTTGAGCTGCTGGGGTGGCTGCTGTGATTGGCAAAGCTTGGTGCAGATGGTTGCAAACATCCTGTTGTGTGGGTGTGCCAACGTGCAGCGTGCACCATGCCATGCTGCTTCAGAACATGCAGGGGCTTTGCAAAGCTGCAGCTCATGCCACCTCTTGGTGCTTTGCACGCTGTGCATCAATGATTGATTGGTGCTATTGGCTTATGATGGGATTTGAAGGGTTTTGGATTGCCCTATGATCCATTGGCTTTACCCTTTACCACCTGCTCGGTACGATATTACCAACTAGCCCCGCTATTTCGAGCGACGCCCTTCTGGGCTAGTTGGTAATCTGGTAATCTGGATGGAAAGTTGACTATGTGATAATCGGATTGCTGAGTGCACTTATGCTGTCTGACCATCTTTGTCTCAGTCCACTGGAAGTCTTGGGGCCATATGCGTGCAGCTCCTTTGCATAGATAGGGGACTCTAGTCAAGCCGGACGTCCGAAATGACCCAGCCGTGCATGGGGTACTAGTATTGGGTGACATTCTGTAGATTAGCCACAGGGCTGTACACACATCAGCAGTATATCTCAATAAGCATACCGTAGTCGTACTGACCATTAGGCACTGACCAATAGAGCCCGCATAGGCACTTCAGCTCGGTGTCGGTGGGTTAGTCAAGTGACTGTCTATTTCAGTATCATTTCCACAACACAGCATTCTAAGTATTAGCAAGCCTGTTAAACCGAAGCTGAGCTATCGATAGAGCGTGAACTAGGTATGCCACCTTACGTCATAGCCATGCACGCTAAGTCGTACGGCCTTGACTCGCCGGAGAACGCTCTGCCTGCTGGAAGTCGTTGAACTGCTTTTGACTGCCACGCTTTGGCGGTCCTCACACTACAATGGAGTTTGTTTCTATACCTCCGCTCTAGCGTGCACGTTCTGTTCCCTGCGCTGCATGTAAGCGTGGGTCTCTGTTGCAGTACATGCCCGCAAGAACTATTGGATTTTTGGAATGTTCTGTGGTGGTTGATGCTGAAAGCATGCTCGCACATCCAAGCCCTCATTGTCCATGCAGGACCCACCTGGCCTGCCACCATGTCTGCTGCGGACCCAGAATGGAGCAAGCTCTTCACATCCTGGGACAGACCTGACATCAAGGAGTGCCTAAAGAGGCCAGCACCGTCTCCCCTGCCAAAAGGCGGCCCTCTAGACCACCTCCTCAAAACGACATGCCAGCTCCTGCGCAAAGCCAAGCAATCACCTGCACGAGAAGCAGCCAATAAGGCTGTGCCCTGTCACGGCGTGCGCGTGCTTGCCACCATCCAGCACTGGCTGCAAAAGACACCTAATGATGAGCTTCTTCAACTTCCATCTCACTGGTGGACGGTCACGGCCACTCTGGCTCATTTGGTGATTGGCTCTGGGGATGGTAATCAAAGCCAACTAACAAGAAGTTGTTGGGAGCAACTTACTCAGCCAGAAGGTAAGCATCTGGTTCAGAGTCATCATTGCCATCTGCAGCCCACAGAGATAGTTCCTTGGCTGTCGCAACAATGCGGTGACCTTTGTATCTTTCAGTAATCCAACTAAAAATGTCTTTCAACCTCGCTGTTAGGCAGGCGAAAGCATCTTGGTGTCAATGCCACATGGATAGATCATTTCTCCAAAGGCCGTCCTCTACATCCTACACTCGATTGTTTAGTTGAAGGCAGCAGATGCTAAGGGCACACTATGCTGCCTCCTTCCCTTGCAGGTTGGATGTCCAGCACACCGGCTTTCCTTCTGTGGTGGCTTCAGCACACAAGCCGGCCTGACTTCCCTTTGGTGAACTTGCCAATCTGGATGTTGCTCAACTACATGTGCAACGTGTGGAACAGAAACAGCAAGCTGCTAGGTCTCTCCCCAGTGTTCCTGGACTTCCTTCAGAAGATGCCTGCTATCAGCCAGAAGTATCTCGACGAACTCAGCCCTGGCATCCGTGCTTCCCAGCAGGGTCCCCGTACCAATGCTTTTGAACACTACAAGATGATTGTGACCTTCCAACATTGCTTGCTGAGTGTAATCGAGGACGTCCTACATCTCAGCTCCTTATCAGACCCACAGCTTGAACTCTTGCGGTCTGCACCAGGACCCCTAAGCAGCATTCTGCTCAACCCAGTGACAGAAGCAGCTGCAGTGCTGCAACTGGCAGGCACCTACCAGTTTGTCTCTGGAAAGGATTTAGCCAAGGGACCCAGGAAACAGACGCAGCAGACCAAGTCCCAGAGTGGCCAGAAAGGAACCAGCGCTGAGAGCAGCAGCAGGCGAGCCGTTCCCGGCACTGCACTAGATGGTTTGAATTACACTCCTCCAGACCACGCTGCAGCGGCAGTGCGTAATGGGCAAGTGGCAGTCTCAGCTGCAGCAGCGGCGCTTGGTGAGCGGTTAGTACTGGTTAAAGCGTACACCATGAACGATGCCTTCGCCCCTCCATTGAAAGTCCTCACGGCAGTGGTTGAGATGCGGTATAACTCCCGACGTGAGTCTTTCAGCCAGATGTCCCTTGCATCACAAGAGGGCTTAAAACTGCTGCTGGAAGTAGCCGCCCTGCTGGCTGGTATGGAGGGCACTTTGGAGGAACTCGTCACCGTGATGCTACAAACCCTGAATCTGCTCAGAACTGCTGCTTGCGGCACCAGCTTCGATCAGCGGCGGGCCTTCATTGCCGACAAGGGGAAGCTGATACTCCAGGTGTTGTGGCGTGTAGGCAAGGCTATGAGTGCTGAGAGTCAGCAGAAGCAGCCAGTTTGGGGTGGTCCAGATGCGCTGGTTGACCGGGCGTTGAGGGTGTCAAATAGGGCTGTCATCAGCATAATGGTGGAGTTCCTAGATGTGTTAGTCCGCCCCTCCAGCACGAGCTCCAGCATTATTGCAGGTAAGGACACAATGCAGTTGATGATCACAAAGTGCTTGCAGTATGCTGCTTATGGAGGAGTGACGTGCATGCTTGTGTGGCACTCCTTGTGTCTGTTATCCTCTTTCCCATGCTTCTGGGTTTTGTCCCCAGTATGTAAATTCAGGCTCTTCCTACTGAAATGCCTATTTATAAACACAGCTAGAGCAACAGGATCAAAATACCCTATTACCGTATGCAGGATACACCAATGCTGCCATGTAGGTGCCGACCGGCCCTGCTTTCTTGACTCCTGCCAATTGTACAGTTAAGGGCTACAAGCAAGTATCTGTGAGTTGTTGGTCTCATCAGTCTATCCATGCCAGCTGTGACTCGTATGCAGAGGTCAAGAACTCCCACTTCATTGACTCATACCAATGGCCGGGTAATGGATGCAAGTGATTATTGCTATTATGTACCATAATCTTTAGTATTGGTTGCAAAAGGTTACAGCCGCAGCATGTATGCACTTGTTATAGTCTTGGCAGTAACAGCCGTCCATGGCTCTTCCTTGTCCTGTTTCCTGTTTGTCCAGGTACTAGTGGCGAGCTCCTGACACAACTTGCTGCAGCATGCCCCCTCTCCTACTACAACCTGCTGGAGCTCAGCTGCAGAGGTGGCCTGGCATATGGCAACCCCATGCTTCTGGCCACAACTGCCACCAAGCTGCAACTTGCTGAGCTCCTGGTAGGCCAAGGACATCAGAAGCTGCTACCAAGCTGGCAACACTACAAAGCATACACCTCAGCCACTGCTAGTTGGGTCAAGACTTACACAGGAATGCTTCAGGCACTAACTACCCCCGCAGTAGCAGTAGCTGGTGGTGGTGAGGGGGGGTCGGGCTCAGCAGCAGGGGTGGGAGTGAGAAAAGGGACGACACCGGCTGTTGATGCGTTGATGCAGTCCCTGAAGTGTCACCAGCAATGGCTACTTACTGAAACCTCCCAGCTGCAGCTGCTGCCTGTAGGTGTGGGCAGGATGGCTTTCCTGTTTGCTGGCTGTTTGCACCGCTTTGAGCTTGACTCAAAGCACAGCCCCACCCCTGCTACCATTCAGCTGCTGCTGCTGGTGTGGTTAGCACGGGCAGTGGCAGTTACGGCAAAGCTGCTGCTGGGGGTTGTTGGGGTATGCCGGAAGAAGAAAAGCAGCAGCAACGCAGCAGATGGCGGACCAGGTAGCAGTAGCAGCAATGGGATGGACGGTGATGGTGTGGGGAGTAGCAGCAGGGGCGGCTTTGGTCCTGACCTTTCAGCTGCAGTAGCAAAGGCTGGGGTTTTTACAGGCCTGGTTGCTTTCCATGGGGGCCAACACCTTCATTGCACTGGCAGCAATGGAACAACTGAGACGGAAACGTCTGCCAGGGTTCTCAGCATCGCCCTCTTACAGTACCAAGCTTTGGCCCTATGGCATCAGCATGCTTGTAAGGCTGCGTCTGCTGCTGCTGGTGCGGATGGGAACACTCCGACAACATGTGGAGCTTCTTGCAATGGCCCACCCAACACCCCCCCTCCTGCTGCTGCTGGAAGTGGTGGTACCGGTAACACGACCCCCAGATCAGGCACATCTGGCACGCCAGGTGTGACAAGCCATGGCATCGTAGCAGCAGCGGAGACCAGCACAACCCCTGAACCAGCTCCTAAGGACTTTAAGGCGGCTGGCCCAGGCCCTGGAAGCCCACTAGTCCCTAGTCGCATTGCCAAGCTGCCTCAGCACGGCTTGCCCTCAGCAGTGGTGTCTCAGCTGGACTTCATCAACAGCAGCTGGCCTCACAAAGTGCTATCAGGGGCGCAGCAGCTAGCTGGAGAGCAGGAGGTTGAGAAGCTGCTGGAGGACCTGCTGCTGTTGGGGCAGCTGCTTATGGAGGAGGTGCCATCACCTATTGGGTGTAACAATCCGGGGTGTGGTGATCTCAGGGGCTTGTCAGAGTTGACAGCATCATGTAAGACATGCACTGGGTGTGGTGTGGTGAAGTACTGCAGTAGGGGGTGCCAAGTGGGACACTGGAAGGCACATAAGGACATATGCAAGAGGTTGCAAGGACAGGGGGAGTAGGGCAGCAGACATTTAGGTCTGAAGTTCTGGATGTGGTGCCCTGAGCAAGGCAATGGCTTGCTGTTGACTGCTTGGCTTGGCTTGCTGTTGACTGGGTCAACTGGTCAGCACATGGCAAGTTGAAATGGGCTGGCCTGACATACAATGGCTAGCAAGGGATCTAGGGTGGGCTGGTGGCAGCCATTGTGTGATTTTGGACAGGAACTTGAGTATGCCGTTGGAGCCTAATTTGGCTTCATCTTTGTGGGTGGCGCTGCCCCCACTGGCGCCCCACTTTGACGGGGCCATTTGGTAATTGGTAATTGGTGGTGGCTTGCTTGGGATTAGGAGGTAGCACTGTGATTTCGTTCTTTGCAACGGCAATTTGCTTATGGTTTGGGGCGTATCACAAAAGTCATTGGTTGTCCCTGAGTCTTCAAATGCAGTAGGTCCAGGCTGTGGGTGGGGCATATGCTGCTCTCACATTCCTCCTAGGCAGTTGCTTTCCCAGAGGGCAAGCTTCGAAAATGCCATGGTTCATTGGATGCTGTTTTTTCAAGGTTGGATTGGTAAACTGGGATTGCGTGGGGTTAACTAGGCTTGTACTGATGATCAAGATGCACTGTGTGTTAAACATGGGCGTGTATGCAGGTGTGATTACAGCAGGCACACTAGGTCACTTAGACATGCAATTAGCTAAATGCCTCTGTTTAGTTTGCAGATTGTAAGTTCTAGTGTCAGTGTCTAGTGTGAAGACCAACCCGTATTCTGTGCCACCTTGCTGTTTTTCCAGTGACAGCTTGGCACTTTTTGCTATGGCATATCATGAAATGTAATAATAGTGTCAGGGCTACGCTACATGGGGTATCCGGCATTCTTTGGCAGTACGGGACTGACTAGTA
This sequence comes from Pseudopediastrum boryanum, assembly GCA_963556185.1. Classification (NCBI taxonomy): domain Eukaryota; kingdom Viridiplantae; phylum Chlorophyta; class Chlorophyceae; order Sphaeropleales; family Hydrodictyaceae; genus Pseudopediastrum; species Pseudopediastrum boryanum. The sequence continues at coordinate 7,400,626 of OY744493.1, forward strand.
ACCGACTTCTAGCCACCTCACCTCAAAATAACTTCCTTTTACAGCATGCCATTTCACCGGGATGCACCGATGATGCAGTTAAACCAGGTCTCTGTAACCGCACCTTAAATTTTTGTTTGTTTGTTTTGCTCCCTTACCAGCACACAAAGTTGCTGCATTTGATACGCCACGCCAAGCGGAGGGCTTCCATAATGCAGCAGCGCATCGGTCAACAAATCCAAGATGCTCATTTGACAGCAGTAGGGTGGCAGCAAGCTCGAGAACTGAACAGCCACCTTCGTAGCAGCGGCATCAAAGTGGATCTTGTAATCGTATCACCACTAAACCGCACGCTGGAAACTGCAGCAGCAGTGCTTTGTTTCATGAGGGAGATTAGGTCCAGCCAATCAAACACATTGCTGTGGGTGTGTTTAGACTCAATATTTATACAGGTTTGGCAGCTTTGGCTCTCTGGCAGTGTTGCCTCTTACTTTGTCTCAATTTCTGTTCTTTACATACTAACAAACTGGATGGAGTTATGCCTCGGGCCAGGCTGCACTGCCCGGAAGCTGTGCAGTGATCTATCTCATCTAACTATAGTATACAGGTTTGGCTACCAGTTCATCTATTACAGGTACCACTACACAAGCATTTCACTGTCCACAGGTGTGATTTTTGTGCTTGCATGCATGGCAGGGCGTTCCCCTAGCGTTTAGGGATTAGAGTTTATGATTTTGTGTGTCACTCATACACTTGGTGTGTGGATTTAGCGCTGATGGTGTTGCTACCGTTAGCTGGGTAGGCAGTAGCATGCATTTCATGCCTCTGCTACAGCTGCCAGGAGAGGGTCCAAAGGAACTGCAGCAGCAGCAGCACCAGCAGCAACATGAAGGTCCGGAGCGAGTAATCGTGCTGCTGCTGCTGCTGTTGATGTTGATGTTTCATACTGGGGCTCAGCTGTGGCGCCTACGTTGATGGGAGGTTTGAAGCATCTGCAGCAGCAGTGCACTATATTCAAACGGAGGGGTGTAATCGGCCCGATAATGGTAGAAAAGGAAGGCATCTTGCGTGCCAAGGCACAGCGTCCATACACTCGTTAGTGTTGAGGTTCTGGTCAGGGCAAAGGTGAGGGTTGGGGTGAGGTTTAAGATTGGGGGGTGGGGGTTACGGTCAGATTGTATGCCGCCATGGCCCACCAGAGTCCCTGCTTCTGCAGATGGGTGATGCTACTGGTTAGGGTTCTGGTTAGGGTACCGGTGAGGGTTGGGGAGGGTTCTGCTGAGGGTTTAAATCGGGGGGAGCATGGTAACGCCTTCAGGTTCTATGCATGCCCAGCCGTGTCGTCGCTTCTGCAGGTGGTTTTTGGTTTAACGTATTGGGCGAAATGAAAGCTGGGGTTCCAATGAAGGTTCTGTGAGGGCTCTGGTGAGGGATTTGGTGAGAGTTATGTGTGTAGTGAGGGTTCTGTTGGGGGCTCTGGGGAGGAGTGTCCTGGGTTCAGCAGTGAGCTTTTAAGCAAAGTGCTGTGTTCAAGAAGCGCAAAAAAGCTGTTAGGGGTAATAGGCCGGTATGACAGGTGGAGTGAAACCCAGGCAGGGGTGTGTGTATATGAGAGAAGGGCCTTTGTTGAGGAAGAAGGGGTTGGAGGGTTGTTTTGTGTGAAGCAGTCCAGGGAATTTGGAGAGATTGATGTTGGGTGATGCAGGCCACGCGGGATTAGAGTGATGTCAAATTATTGTCAACAATTGATTCCCTGTGCTGTTACTGAAATGTGACCCCAAAATTATGAAGCAAGCGGTGCCAATGGCGCTATCTTTGAGCTGCAAGGAAAAGATCCAGGCATTTCCTGCTCATGGAGTTATGGAGGATGGGACTTGGTTTCGGTCTCTCTCACACCAACAAACTGGTTGGTCACATGTAACGAGCAGAGGCCTGAGGGCTGTGGAGTGATCTCTTCATGTAGGAAGTATCAATGCTTGGTCATTTTGGCCATTACTTTTTATTGGATGGGCTTTGCTCCTTTACATTGCTGGCTCCACTGAAGTGCTTGCACTAGCTTCCTTGATCTGTGGGCGATGGCTGATGCAGCAAGTGTGATACAGATCTGCCTACTACTGCCGACCTGATGCTTCTGGAGTAGCGATGTCTTAGTAATTAGTTTTGCGTCAAGATCTTCTGTGCTTAAATGTCCCCATGGTCTTTTCTGAGTACAAAGAAATTAGCTATTACATTAGCTATTCTGCACGCCATTTCGAATTCATCAAAGTGTAAAAGAAAGAAAGAAAGAAAGAACAAAGCAAACATCTCAGGTGTCACACGGTGGCCAAAAGCAAGAAGGTTGCTAGGTCTTATTGACAGCCCACACCATAACAGCTTAAGGTGTGGTACCTGTGGCACTTTTGCTGGTATTTTTTTGTTGAAATGGCTCAAGTGGTAATGTGCCCTTGCTGCTGTTTCTGTTGCTCATGCAGGTGTTAATCAGCCTTCAAAGCATGGTCCTGGTCTCGGACCTCTTTAAAGAACCTGGAGGCGAATTCTCCATGCATACATCACATGGCAAAGAGGAGTCAAGGAAGTACAATGAGGACACTAAATCTGGATGTCAGGTTCCAGCCAGCCAGTTATCCTTTATAGGAGATTTGGCTTCACCCCCAGCTGCTTTTAAGGCAAGTCTACAGGCACACGGGCAGCTGGAGGGGCAGGAGGTTCTGGAGATCCCGAGGCAATGGGTTTTGGAGGCGAGGAAGCCTGGGGGCTCAAGGGCGGGGTCTTTGAAACAAGTGGAGGCAGCGTTGGGGAAGGTTACTGTAATGGCTGATGAGCAACAGTAGGAGCAGTAGGAAAGACGAAAGCAGGAGCAGGCGCAGCGGCAGCAGGAGCGACAATAGCAGGAGCGGCAGCAGCGACAGCAGGAGAAACAGCAGCAGCAGCAGGAATGGCAACAGTAGCAGTAGGAGGAGGAGGATGGCATGGACGCACCTGTGGAACTGGAGGTGGAGCTGAGGGAGGCAGTAGCAAGCAAGGCTTAGCTAGTAGTGGTCGGTGGCAGTAGCAGTGGTAGGCAAGCGAGGCAGGATGTATAGCTGCAGCAGGTGGTCCAGGGGGGGGGGGGGGCGTAATAGGTAGCATGGAAAAGGGATGATTGGGAGCAGGGACACGTGAGGGGATCGAGCATGGTTCGTGGGGAGGAGTGATGATGATTGATCTTGTGGCTGTGGGTCGAGTGGGTGAGAAGGACATGGGCGTCTGTGACTCGACATAAACTACGAGATGGGTTGACCAGCGGGCTCCCTGGGCAATGGCCATGTGGGCATGTAAGGTTAATACCTTTACTGACCTAGCCGAAGATGTGGACATGGGGTGTATGGTGGTCGTGTGGTGCTGGGCATCAGTCAGAATGGTGCATCAGTTGCGATCACGCAGTTGCTTGGGGTTAATGAGGCTTGTACTGATGATCAGGGTGCACTGTTTGTCGAACATGGTTGTGTATGCACGTGTGAACACAGCAGGCCATTTTACCGTGGGATTGATGGACCTGTACCGAATGATGGTGAGGAGGGAAGCACCTTTGTCTTGATTGGACCCCGGCAGCGGCCGGGCAGGTTGCTAGTGCGTCTTGTTACCTGGACGAAGCGCGAAGGACCCTTATAGAACCATCCTTGTATCGAATCTGCACTGTTACCCTAATTGATACCGAGCGGCAAGACTTAGTCGGCTGGGATCGCGCTATGAGGGATATTGCGTCTTCCTTCACACACCTGCATCAAACATGCTTCAGATATATATGTTGCACCGTACTTGCAGTTCATAACGGAAGCAGAATTGAGCGAATGCATTTCTGGCTCACCTGGCCGCCTTATGCATCGGTCGATGAATTGTCGATGGACCACAAGCAAGTCGACTTTAGTTGTCAATTCGGACTCCACTCATTTCAAAGAGACGTCTCCTGTGACGTGCAGGGCACCAGGCGGCCGGGCCCGTACTGGGCGCTAGTTCTGGTGAGTCAAACCAAAAGAACCACCACGGTGCCTCCATTGATCGAGTGACTCTCCCAAGTCCCAAGCGTCCGTCGCCACCCACCGTGTTTATATGAGACTGTGTTCCCGTGAAAATGCAAGTATTCTGACACTACTCTTGTGTGCTTGAGGTGACACCTTGCTTCGTCCTGCATCAAATCTTTTGAAACAAAAAAGTTTCCGCGATATAGATTGCGATGGCCTGTGCCACTGCAGTGAGGCCCTGCATAGAAGTGGCTCATCCTGACCCGGACGCAAAGGGGATCCATCTAGTATGCAGGTTGGATTCGCTTACGCGTAACCCAGAAGGGCTGCACAATAACATCGCCGAGACACGCTCCCAGGTGAGGGTGGTGCGTGGACGCCAGGCACGTCCTAGTTTTGCACGCAGCGACGCGGCATGGAGCCTTTTCCGTAAGCCGTACGCTTAACAAAGCTTTGTGTCTGCAGATATATGACTGGGACTTCGATGTATTCAAGCTGTCTATGGGGGCGCAGAAACGACCACTTTTCGTGGTCGTCATGGCTCTCCTTGAGGAGGAAGGGCTCCTGGTATGTCCTGCAAGAAGTAGTGAGGCAATATGTTTATCGTTTTCGTATTGCTACCATCGACCACGAGCTCGTTAAAGCGCTTCTCATGGAGATGGAACCATAGCCAATGCCCACTAGCAGTGCCAGCCTCCAGTGCCGTGCAATCGTTAAGCATGCACTCATCTCCCATCATCCACATGCTTGGTAATTCTAGGTGGTGCCAATGACCTTGTTTGGTCACTGACTCACGCTCTGCTTGTATCTGTCTCTCGCAGGACGGGGGGTTACTGGATCGCACTACGACCGCGAACTATCTCGCTCATGTCGAGTGCCTCTACCACACGGACAATCCATATCACAATAGCATCCACGCAGCCGATGTCACCCAGACGGCCGGTGTCATCCTGCAGGCACTGAAGTCCCACTTGGCAGGTGCAGGCAGGCCCCCCCTGAGCAACTTGGAGAAGTTCTGCGTGATCTTCTCTGCTGCGGTGCATGACCTAGGCCATCCCGGCGTGAACAACGACTTTTTGATCCGCACGAAGGACCGCCAGGCTCTTGTGTACAACAACAAGAGCGTCAATGAGAACATGCATGCCTCCCTCGCGTTCCAGATTGCACATGACAATGCAGAAATGGACATCTTCTGCAACTTCTCTCTTAAGCATTACAAGCAGGTGAGCCCTGGCACAGCAGCTAGTATTGATGCTGGCTTTGCAGGACATAGAGCGATGGCCCAGTGAGGTATCTTGGTGTATGCCAGCCCGCAAGCATGCCTGCACCGATGCTACCCTCATTGTCCTCATACATATGCAGCAGCATGCAGAGTTTGAGCACGGCCTCGACTGCATACTGATTGAAGCTGGCCAGCCTTCCCCCTACTCCCCTCCCTTCTGGAGGTTGACAACAGGTAATCAAAGCACGATAAAGAAATCTGACGAAGAAAGGCAACTTCCCTAGGCCTAGGCCCTAGAAGTTTAAGCTCCAGGGCGCTAGAGTGTAAGCCCTAGGCCTAGGCCCTGGGGTTAAGGCCCAGTCCCTGAAAGTGCAGACATGTTGAGGTTCTGACTATCATCCTTCTTTAATTTCCCTCCAGGCCCGCAGCCTGATTGTGGGCATGGTGCTGCACACGGACATGGCAGTGCACCATGTCCTGCTCAACAGCTTCACTCAGGCCATTAAGGTGCAACCAAGCCCTATGCAGTGGGACCCCCAGACCCTGTCCCTGATCCTCCAGTTGCTCCTCCATCTGGCTGACCTGTCGAATCCCTGCAGGCTCTTCCCCTTGGCACTGGAGTGGGGGCAGAGGGTCATCACTGAATTCATGAAGCAGGTATGGATTGGGGCGCGTGGTATCCACCCGACCTTCATTCATGTTTTGCAGTCACCTGGTACCATGGTTGTTTGCTGCGTTGACTTGTGCCACCAGTTTATTGGACTCATGTGTAAGTAGTTATCTAAATAGCAGATCAACTAATGTCATTCAGATGGTGGTTAAGATGCAGCTGTCTATCCGTGATAAGGTCGTCCCTCCTGCTTCATCATTTTTGTCAATAGATTGCAGGTCAGCCGATGGCGTTATGTGATGATTTATGATGTGTCACCGTGATTAGATGGTTCCTCATGTTTTATTAAAGTCATCGCACACATCCTCGTTACATGTTGAGCATTTCACATGTCTCTGTGGTGTTGTCGTTTACTCACAACTGATATAACATTCTCTTCGGTGCCTGTATCTTCTTCTGGTGTCCTAAACCCTAATTTCAAACTAAACCCCTCTGTCCTCCTTTCCAGGCTGGCCAGGAGGAGGCTGCTGGCATTGCAGTGTCAGCCATGTGTGACAAGAGCAAGATCTGCATGCCCACTGCCCAACTGTACTTCATCGACACCTTCCTGAAGCCCGCCCTGGAGGCATTTGCTGTGGTGGCCCCTGCCTTTGCTGAGATGGTGCGCCCCTGCTTGGCTGATACCACCAGCAAGTGGACCTTCTATAAGGAGGCTGGTGTGCTCCTCCCGGCTACCTTGGGCGCGGCTTACCCGGAGTTCCCCGCTGCTGAGCAGCAGGCCCTGGAGCAGCTGCAGCAGAAGCTTGAGCAGCAGAAGCTGGCCGTTGAGGAGGACTAGCGGCTAGTACTGTCTTCCTCAACTGCTCATCAGGTCAAACTGGGCATTTTCCCAGCCCTGGTCCCCCCCTCCCCCTTACAGCACCTCAGTATCGACAAGTGACACCCAGTTCAAGGCCAAACACCCCCGATCTTCTTCGCCTTGACTGCTGTCACATCCCTCATCCCGGAATCACAAGAACACGTTGGTGCTTCTCATACTCCCCCTATCTCCAAGACTGCAGCAGCTCCAGCATCTGGAGCGGTCCATCAGCAATTCAGCCATGCAGCCATCTCAGCCTTGACTGGCCTCACCTACCTCAATCTCTTCCATGAACTTGGCAGACCACGGGCAACCCCCCCGGATCTCTAACCCATTTGGGCGGGATCTGCAATCTTGCCGAGCCTCCGACTTGTTGGCCCTGTTCAGCCTCACAGCCCTGATTGCACCAGGCTCCTACCTGCAGATTGAACAATGCTAAGTCTACAGCAGCTATGTGTTTGTGATATGGGTTGGATGAACTCGGGCAGAGCCAACCATGTTTGACTTTACCACAAGACCTTGCAGTCTCTTGGCCTCAGTGGGAACAAATCTCCTACGGCACAAGGCTTCCAGGCACCACTAGCTGCTGGACCTCATGTCTGGCCATTTTTATCGTTGCATGCCAACAATACCCTGTATTCTGTTCCACCTCGCTTGCAATTAGTGCAAAAGCTTGAGGTGTGGGGCCTATGGCACTTTTGCTATGGCTTACTATGAACTGTAAAGTCAAAACAGTACCAATAAGGAAAATGGAAGCAAGAGCTGGGGCAAGAGGTGCACTTGCTGCCCTCGCTTACTTTATTGAGTACACTGCCATCTGCAGGTACTTTGTAAATTTCCAGGTGGAACCTTTCAGTATTCTTCTAGATTTCACTCACAGTGCTAGTCACCTTGGTGTGCAGGTAGTATATGCTCTGACCCATGATATGGAGTTTTGCAATGGCACGTCTCGGAGTGTTATTGTACTGATTTGGCATGTGAAAAACTGTAGAAACAAAGGAAGGAAGGGGGTGCTGGCATCACTAGTGAGCTGTCGTGTCTGGATGGCACTTTACTTCCTCTGATGGATTCTGGGCTAGGTTTTATGCGGGCATTTAGTGTGGTTCCATACTATGACCTACTGGTTGGTGCTGTCTGTCTGTGAGCATCTCATTTTCTTGGCATGGCTGGTAGTGAGCAAGCTGCATATTTGAGCTGCCTGGACTGTTTACAATTTCTGAGTTTAAACAGCAGAGAGTGACATGGAGTGGCTGGAGAGTGGTTGGATTGTCAGTGCCATGCCGTATCTGAAATGCCGGATGATGTGGAACACTACAGGAATTGTGACAGCTGACAGGGAATCTAATTAGGCCCTCTTGTTGTTGCCACACCTTATGGGTGTGTATTGTTCTACGTCAACTGCTTTGGAGGTGTCTGTGATTCAGGAGGTCCGAATAAAGAAGACTTCCTGCGGTACCTTGCCTGCCTTGTGCATGATTGGCTATAGTTACTCGGAATACATCATGGTTTAAATGATTCGTGAAGTATAGATCCGTGACTCGGGTGTGCCATCCTGCACGCATGTTTGACAAGGAAAGTTATTGCATGTGCGCAATCTCAGTGTGCTAATGTGTGCAACAAGGATTTTCCCTGCATGCTGTGGTTGTTCCCTGCCGCTGCCTATTAGATCCTTGGAGGGCATATTGCTTTTGCATGTGAGTTTAGCAGGAAGGAGAAAGTTGCTGACAGTGCTGCTGCTGCTTGCATTCTTCCCAAAGACACAATACCTGGTCGTCCTATACACGTCTGGGTCTGCGTATGCATGTGTTTGGTTTATGTGTTGCAGGGTGGCATGCACATATCTTTCACTCTGAAGGTGTGAATGGGGCACTTGCATGCATTATGGCAGGACACCAGGTCACCTCTAAACACAGTGCACACTAGTATGTATCGCAGCAGCTTTGGCCAAATATATATCTGGGTCGTCGTTTTTGCCGTCGGCAGACATTGTAAAGCAGATTAGTGGAGGGCATTATTGGCGAAGATGGTTTCTGATGGTGCCTAGTTGTAGCATCAGTTTGTTTGACAAGATGAGTCGTGATCCGTCCAGGTGGTTGCTGGTCCTGGTTTGATTACGTCTTACAAGACAGTCCTTACTTAACCCTCAAGTCAATTGCAAGGCTTTGCTCGTCAGCATGGTGGAAGCGTTGTGGCCTGCACGGATCCATGCGGTCAAGTCGGCCCCGTTCGAATCTCAGTAGACGGTATCCAAAAGAAATGAGATAATGCATATGAGGATTTCATGCCAGTTTTGAAGCCTCAAGCACATGGGGATCCCTGTGGCCTTGATCATTCACCAGAGTGTGGTGTGAAGTGTGACGGTGTCCCATCACCTTCACCAAACTCCTTCACCTTCCAAGATTCGCAGAAGTAAGCTCCACTTGCTGTGTCCGAGTATCATGTGGCACATTCATGTTCTAAAAATACGTATAGGACGACTTTCTTTGCCAAGACCCCATACGGGCATCCGAGAAGGTTCTGTTTGCTTCCGTCCGACGCCGAGCATAGCCTTTGCAAGTCTAAGGAGGTCACTGCTAGGCTTGAAGAGGTGTTACCTAGCAGCTTTGAGCTCGTTTTGGGCTGGCACATGCTCCTGCAACACGCCCATGTAGTGAACGTTCTAGGGTCAACGCAAACTGAGATTGGCCTGCAAGTGCCTATATCTAAGCTGAAACTAATTGCGTGAATGGGCGTAAGCAAGCACAGCCCGATTGTAAGTTCAGAGCATCAAAGTACTGGCATCCTGAAGTGCGCTCGCTCTGTCTAACCAGGACCTTCATTCGTGCAGGGGACTGGGCTCCAATCGCTTCCTGCTGAGCTATTGACACGAATTTTCAGCCTCATCCAACCCAGGCCAACCCAATCCAACCCAACAGTCCCATCACTGGTGAACCATACCTGGAATGAGCTATCAGCTCTCTCGACTGCAGCCCTTGCCCTCCACCTCACCACAGGAAGAGATGCAGACCAGCTTGCCAAGTGGCTTGCACATCCGCAGCGACTGCTCAAGAAGCTTCAGCTCACTGTATCAGCCGGTGCAAACAGTACCTTCCACAGCTGTCTCAGGATCCTGTCGCAGAATGCAGATACCCTGCAGTGGCGCCTTCGTCTGCAAGTAGCTCAGTTGGACACTACTGATGTCACTGCTCTGGTGGAAGGTGTTGGCAAGCCATCTCAGCAGCTGCATCACCTGGTCCTATGCGGTGCCATCAGTCTTACCCCTCTCCCCCTGCATCCAGACTCCCTCCAGCACCTGGCCTCTGGCTTCACTCAGCTTCAATCCCTTACTCTCCACAACTTGCACCTGAGTGAAGACACAAGCACACTGGTGGAACTGACCCGGCTGACTTCTCTCACCCTCATCAACTCAGTGCAGATCGGGCATCCCATCCCAGCCTTGCCCCCCACCTTACAGCACCTCAGCATCCAAGAGTGGCACCCAGTTCAAGGCCAAGCACCCCCAGCCCTATCCACCTTGACTTCCCTCACATCCCTGGAGCTGTCAGCTTGCAAACACCAGAACTCACAGTGGCCTCTCATACTCCCCCACCTCTCTACGCTCCAGCAGCTCCAGCACTTGGATGTGGCCCATCAGCAATTCAGCCCCTCAGCCATCTCAGCATTGACTGGCCTCACCTACCTTAACCTCTCCCATGCTTTTGGCGGACCATTATCCCAGCCAGAACACAACCCCCTTGCAGCTCTATCTCAGCTAACCAACCTGAAGGTGCTGGACCTGCAGTTTTGCCGGGTGTCCAACTTGTCAGCCCTTTCCAGCCTCACAGCCCTGACCTACCTTGATCTCAACGGCTCCAGCCTGCATCACTCAGATCCCGAGCAACTCAAGCTCGCACCTGTGGGAGCCCTGCAGAAGCTGCAGTACCTGGATATCAGTAATTCGGATGTTGTGAGGATCTCACCAATCTCTACGCTCACGGCGCTTACGTACCTACGTATCAGCAAAAGTTACGCTATAAATGACTCGTCCGCGGGTGTGGTGTTGGGCCTGAAGCAGCTGCGGCACCTTGGATTAGCATACCAACGGCGGCCAGTCAGCTCAATAGAGATGGGTCGCTTGACGCAACTTACACAGCTTACTCATTTGGATCTCTCTGGTTATGCAAAGAATATCTTCAGGGGCATGTATCCTATGCCTGGAGGGGGTGCAGCTGCAGTTGGTGCTCATGCTGAGAACTTTCAGGATGCTGAATGTCACGGCAGTGCAGCGGGTGACTCGCTGGCGGTCTACCCTGTCCCGTCTCATGCAGTTCGCAAAGGAGCAACAGCAGCAAGAGGGGAGAATGTGTTAGACGGAGGAGCATTTACAGCAGCTGAAGGAGCAGTCGCACCGCCAGCAGCACTACATGAAGCAGCAGCAGATGAAGGCGGGCCTTGCCTTGCTGCTGCAGCTGCAACTAGTATACCATCAATCTCCCAAGGACCTCAGTTGCAATCAAGCGCAGCTGCTGCTGCATGGGGCAGCTTTGGCATAGCACCTACAGCGGGAGCATTTCAAGGCTTGCCTCTGCAACCACCCTTCTTGATGACAGGCCAGTATGCCCCTGCCTCAGCAGTTGGCTTTGGGCCCAACGCACGTTTGTTCGCTGGCACATTTGCCTTTGGTGCGGTGTTTGATGGCCCCGTTGGCTGCTCATCCTTGCAGCCGCCCCTCCCAACTGAATTACCCGGGGGCTTAAGTACTTTGAACCCCAACTTTGCTGCCCAGGCAGCATTTCCAGCACCCTTCAGCATGCATTCTGCAGCCTCCGCCATACCTTCACTTCACCCAGCCTCTTCCCATAGCAGCATGCAGCCCCCTGTCCTGGTGTCACGGGATATATCCAAGGGAGCTAGAGCAGCATCAGCTGATGGATCAAAAGGCATTGATGACCCAGCAGAGCTGCAAGATGCTCAACAGGCACAGAAGGCAGCTACTCTGCCAGCAGCAGCCCTAGCCGTTGCTCCCGTCCCCCCTATTGGTAGAAACGATAACCTCTGGGTGGCAGCAGCACCATCCACTGGTGCTGCTCTCTCTCAAGCTAGCAGTAACCCTTGGGTGGCAGTAGCAGCAGCAGGTTCAGCTGCGGTCGTTAGCAGCAGTACTCCGTGGGCAGCAGCTGCAGCTATAAAACCCCCTCCTGGAGCATGGGGCGGGTTGCCTGCATCTCCTGTCCCTGGCTTTGGAGATGTGAAGCAGGCAGCAGCTGACACACAGCCGGCCCCTGGCATAAATGTGCAGCTAGCCAAGGCTCCAGAAGGGAGGCACAATGGTCTCCACCTATTTGTATCTTCTGCTGCTGCCACTGGTGGTGCTGCTGCTGATGGGGGGCTGGATGAAAGAACCAGCAGCAGCGGACACGTGTATAGCAAGCAGCTCGTTCTTAGCACTGCAGTGTCCCCCTGCTGCCCTAGGCTACTACCAGCAGGTCAGGTGGTGCTCCCTCTACAGAAGCTATGTGTATGTGATATGGGTTTGATGAACTCGGACATAGTCAATCATGTCCTGCTGTACCGCAACACCCTGCAGTCCCTAGACCTCAGTGGGAACAAGTCTCTTACAGCACAAGGCTTGGCACCACTAGCTGCTCTCAGCTCCTTGACCTGGCTGAGCCTGTCACATAGCAACCTCATAGATGTCAGCATCAGTCCCTTGGGCAATCTAACTCAGCTACGCTACCTGGACCTTAGCTACAATTACCTTGGCGGGGACTATGATGCAGTGGAGGGACTTTCCGCAGCATCTGGAGCAGCACAGCCAGAACGCAGGGAAGGGGGGTTTACTCCTGTCTTTTCAGCGGTGTTTTGCAGCGCGAGGCAGGATGCGCCAGTGCCTTCAGCAGCAGCAACATCCGCGCATCCACTTGCACAGCTAAGAGAGCTGACAAGGTTGGTGCTGGATGGCAACCTTCGTGCTGGACAGATTCAGCAGCGTTTGGAGCCGGTTTTGGGCAGAGAAGTCTTCCAGGGCAGTGGGAAGCACAGGAATGTGTGGGGCAACAGATGCACTTGCTGCCCTGGCTTACTTGGTTGATGCATGCGCCTGCAAATTCATAATTACTTCTAGGTAGAAGATACCAGTCAGCTCAGGCACTGCTATTCATTCCCAGTATTGTTCTAGACTTAGCTGGTCATCAGCTTGGTGTGCAGGTGGTACATGCTTTAAGATGTGGTATTGACTTTTGCTATGGCATACTATGTCTGTTGGTATTGCCACCAGTCTGGTAGTATTGTGCTGGACTTGCCAGACGGCTTGCTTCCTGAAGCTCAGTACTTGGGTGAAGTTCCATAGCTGGATACCTGCTTGTTGCCATTCTTGGTTGGTGATTCTGGAATTCATTGTCTTGGGATCTATCCGATGGTGTGTTTGGTCGGTTCGACCTAGCAGCCCTCTTGCGGTTGCCACACCACATCTCAGGACAACAACAACTGATAAAAAATATGTATATTGTTTTGCTTTTTTTTGTTATCCTGAGATGTTGTTATATAATTTGATCATTAGAAAACTACAGAGACCTGTTCAAGTAGGGGGGGGGGAGAGGGGAGGGAGAGGACCTGGTATCACCGGTGAACAGAATGCTGTTGTGCCGGCATCTGATTGGCAGATTTCTCTGATAGATTCTTGGGCTAGGTAGTTTGGTGCGGGCATATAACGTGGTTGCATACTATGGTCTAGTGGTCGGTGCTGTCCTTGTAAGAGCATTTCATTTCTTTGGCATGGTTGGTGAGCAAGCTGCGATTTCCCTCCATGGAGTGTCAATGCCAGCCGTGTTTAAAGTGCCGGATTACTTGGACTGATGGCATACTACAAGAACTGTAACATGTCCACTTAGGCTCTCTTGCGGTTGCCACGCCTAAGCGATGTGTTTTGTTCACATAGTCAGGCAAACACACACACACACTATGTTCACATAGTCAACTCAGCAGATGCCTGTGAAGGAGGTCCAAATAAAGGAGGCTTCCTGTAGTACCTTGCCTGCCTTGTGTGTGATGCTTTATCTATTATGTCTTAATCAGAATATGCCACTCTATCGCATGATAATTGCAGGCTGTGAAATCCGTGACTCGGTGATGTGCACTAGTACTCGATGTGGTATGCTCATATTCAAAATAATTGCTGATACTTCATCCAGCTGCCCTTTGTGCAAATTTCTCTTGCTCACATATGGGTGTCAGCGGAGCCGACGTCTTCTTGGGACGAAGCTTTCTCTGAGTTTACTTTACTGCGTCCGCGATGGATGGCGGGGATCGTAGGCTACGGAAACGTAACATTGGCCACAAGGGTGCAGAGACCAAACCTAAGGCAATCAGACGTGCCCCCAATAAGTCGCACACGGTCCGCAAGGAACCCTTTTGCTCCAGCCGAGGACAACCCACGCACACAATGCGCCGGCCGCCCTTGTTCGCACAAGCAACGGACGGCAGCAAATACACAACCCACACTGTTGAACTCATCAACCACTTGAATATGCAACAGCCCCCGGAAGAGCAAGTCTCTCAGCGGCTGGATGCAAATCATCACGGTCCTTATACGGCCAACGCACACCGACCAAGCTCCTCCACTTGTACCACGAGACCCCATCACAAGGCTGCGCACCACATACCAAACCACCTCTTCCTAATGATCATTCTCACATCTAAGCTGACAGCACCCAACATGGTGTTCAGACTCTGCCTCTGCAAACTATATCACCCCCGCCACCCACCAATGCAACCCCACATCTCCAACAACCCGATCAACCAGTACCATCTAGGGGACGCCTCCATGCTATCCAAGAGGTGGCTCAATAACTAAACATTTCTCCAAAACTCCCTTCTCAGCCCGGCATCACCTCCCCCCTTCCCTCAACACCCTACACCACGGCTCCTTGCTCCACCTCATGCAAACTTCTTAGCCACAGCATCATACTTAGGCAGATCATTCAGCGCCCCAGCAGCCACCAAAGTCGGCTGCCCTTTCAGCACCTCCCCAACATACTTGCTCACATCAGCTGCCGTCAAACCCCCCACAGCCGCCACGTAATCCCCTGCACTGAACTTCCCCCTAGCCAGCAGCTGCAGCCCCATGTCCTGGACCACTGAGGCTGTAGCTTCATTAGCAATGGAGTAGCTGCCAATCACAGACTGCTTAGCGGCAGCCAGGCCGGTGTCAGAGACGGACTTAGCCAGGGCCTCCAGGCGTGAGGTGAGGGCGCTGGCGGCTGACACTGCTGCTCCGGGGGTGGTGGTGCCCATCAGGCCGATGAGACCAGTGCTGCGGTACATCTGCAGGGAGAGGGAAACAGAGACACAGCAGGTAAGGTATTATTATAACGGACTTATCATGCTGCCGTACATCTGCAGGGAGCAGGAAACAGAGACAGCAGAGAATACGTGCATCATTAGCAGAGAGCTGACATAAAGGATGTGGGGGACAAAATGCTTGTTGGCATGGCAATGGCGGCAGGTTTGGGTGTACATGCATGCAAGGGCTTGTAGAACCTGCTAAATGCAACCTTTTACAAGTAACCACCAATGACAGACATATTATGCTACGCTCAGGGCCCTCATTAACTTCCACGCAGAGCGGGAATAAATGAGTGAAGAGGTGCTACCACCATGGCACTCATGCGTGCCCCCCTCCAGCAAACTTTTACTTCAACTCCTCTCCCCTTCCTCATGTCCCCTCCTCCTTTCTTCTTCCTGATTCTTCCTTCCAAACAGCACTGATAGGTGCAACTTTATACTCTCACGATAGGTCTTACTCACCCTGCTTCCAGCTGTGTGTCTTCTCCCTCCCTCTGCCCCCCCCCCCCTGCCTGGCACCCCCCAACCTCCCACGTATGACTGTCCCCCCCCCCCCCTTCGCCGCAGGTGCAAGGGATATAATTGGTGCCTGCGCCTTCTTCTTTATCTGCGGCAGCACCTGCACCCTCTCTCCTGTCCTCAACCCTGTCTAGTCCCTTCCCGTGTTCGATCCGGTGTTCACCCCCCTCTTCCCATACCCTGGTGTTCACCCCTCCCTCTGTCCCCCTGGCCAATGCCCCCAAACCCCTGCTGCTCTTGAATTGTGATTCCGTGGTGTCGGAGGATTGGCCAGCTGGCAACTTTCCGAAGCGGCATGCTGGTGCGAGCTTTTGGTCTCGCTACCGCCTGTGGTATTATGATTTACCTCTTGCATTCACTCATTCTTTCCAGCCCCCTCCCAGAATGGCTTTTCCCCCTCCCCGCCTTCATGCCCTGTTTGCCCCCTCCCCCCATGCCCAATGCCCCTCACCACCCCCAAGTATGGCTTTACCCCCCCCCCCTCCCCTTCATGCCCTGCTTCTCCCTCCCCTCTGCCCCCCCCCCCCTCCGCCCAGCGGCCCCCACCCCCCTCCCAGATGGCTTTCCCCCCTCTCTCACCTCCACCACAGGTGCAATGGATGTGAGTGGTGCCTCCGCCTTCTTCTTCATCTGAGGCAGCACCTCCGCCGTCTCATTCAGCAGCTGCTTCAACACAGCAGCAATAGCAGCGGACTTGATGTCAGCCAGCCCCCCCTTGGCCTCATATGCTACCGCCACAGTGGGCACTACACCCGGGGCCAGGCAGGACAACACCCCGCCACTGTATGTGCTGCTGCTGGGGGTGGAGCCACCAGACCCGGAGGGCAACAGGGCAGCTGCTACCTGGACAGAGCACAGCAGAAGCAGGAGCAGCAGGAGGAGGAGCAGACGCAACAACTGTGAGACTACCATCACCAGCCATAGCAATTGTGAGCACGCCTCTTCCGCGCTGCTATGAAACTAATAGTGACACAAGCCCAGCTCCAACCTCCCTCAGTCTTACCGGCTTTCCCACTGGCCCTATTTGAACCCTAAACCCTAATTAAGCCCTAGACCCTTACCCTCGCCCCCCTTCCCAGCTGCCCCTGTGGGGGACCACCCCACCTCAGATGCATCTATCCCCCTCTCATCAGGGGGCGCCCAACCCCTCCCCCACGCAGCCCCCGGCCCTCTTAAAACCCCGGCCCCACTATTCCCCCAGGCCCGCCTCCCAAGCGAGGTCCCCCCCTTGTCCCTCCGCACCCCATTCAAAGTACTCAAGCTGACTCCTGCCCCTGTGAGAGCCAGGGTCTGAGGCTGGATGACTGCAGCCACATACTCCTGCAGCACCTCTGCCCTCATGCTACCCAGCCTGGCAGGGTCTGGCAGCAGGGCCTGGGACAAACCACCAGAGAAGGCGGCACGGTGCAGCAGCTCTGACGCTAAGTTGCCGGGCTTGGAGTAGGCGGCGCTGATATCAGCAGCAATGGTGTCAATCAGGTCATTGACCTCCCAGCCGGCCAGCCTGTGGAAGGAGATGGGGGAGGGGGATAAGAGTCAGGAAGGAGAGAAGCTCGAGGGCTGAGGAGAGAGGGGTTAGGCGTGGACACATTGCAAGGTGGGACCATACGTGTACGTCAATCCGGGTAGATTGTAGCATAAGCCATGCAGGGTTCATCTATTGCATGTAACAACCTCTACTGTCTTCCTGGGCCCCTGCCCAGTGCCATCTGCATGACCAAATTGCAAGCCCCTATCAGTGCTGGCCACCCTTCAGCTTCCATCTTCCCCTCATCAGCGCTGCTCCTCTATCTCCCCCTGTCACCAGAGACAGTCCCTAGCATCCTCCTTGCCTCCCCTCCCCTTTGGTCCATCCTCCCTCCTCTTTGGTCCCTGTCCTCCTCCCTTTGGTCCACCGCTCACCTCATGTTGAGCACTGAGTCCAGCAGTATCTCAGTGACCTCAGCGGCCTGCATCTTAGTTGCCCTGATGCTGAAGCCCAGGTGCTCACGACCTGCAAAGGCGCTAGTGCTGGCACCATACTTCTCAAGCTCACGAGTCAACCTACACAGGAACAACAGCAGCACCAGCAGAGCAGGGTGTGCTTCAGTACTCAGCAGCCGCAGGAGCAGCAGCAGCAGGAGAACATTGTCCATGCTGTCCCATGCCGCCTTCACCACCCACCAGGGCTGTTCTATCTACACGCTCAAGCTGGCGCCCACCTATCAACCCACAGCCATACTCTTCATCAGAGCCTCCCTGTAATGACCCTGCTGATACCAAGTAGGAAACCCAAAACCTGCTCCACTTCCACCACGAGCTGAGGCATGGTTGCAGCACACTGCTGCCAGCTGCTTCTTGCCTGGTGGTGGTACTGCTGTGAACTAGACAACAGTCACAGCACCCTCATCATCATCCGGAGCTGCCGGCACTTGTCTCAATCAGCACTTTTGCTACTGCATGCTGCTTCCAGGTTTATTGTCATTTTGTGCCGCGCGCCTTGCTTCCCAGTGCTGCCTGCTGCTGCTGACGCTGCTTTCACTCCAGCTGCTCCTGCAACCCTTGTTGCTTTGGTAGCTGCACTGTGCACTTGCTCATGTGTCTATCTTTCCTTCTTCATACTCTTGTGGTGCTGCTGCATTGGCTATGTCCACATGCCCTGACATGTCCTGAAAGCACTTCATCCCCAACCACCCCCTCCCCCTGCAGCTGCAGTTGGTTCCCTTGAACCCTGCCCACCTAAAAGTGGTGCGATTGGCAGTCGCCATGAAAGCAGCAAACTCCAGCAGTTTTGCAGCACCAGCAGTAGCAGGGGTCTCAGCTGAGGATCCTCCAGCAACAAACACCCCCACTGAGCAGAGGGGGCCAGCAGAGTCTACTGCAGCTGCCTTCACACCATTCACATTGCCAACCTGGGGGATAAACACAAAGGCAAGCCACTGCAGGTTACTTAAGAGTCAATGCTTACTGAGCTGAAAAGCAATATGTGCTGAGAGAGACAGTGAGATAAGGAGCAAGACAGGATCGCCGATTGAAGGAAACTGAATAACAGAATGCAATGCATTAGGAGCAGATGCATTCCCAGTTGAGGCCTTTGGTATCCTGCGAGCGGAGTGTGGAGCAGGGAGGAGGGCCCATGGACACTCTCATTGCCATGCAATGCCACCACGAATAAGCATGGCTATTGCACCTGGTGATGTACTCGCACTTGCCAACCTGCTTACCCATGGCATGTGGCCTGTGGCTAGAAAGCAGCAGAGCCTCCCTTTTCCTTACCTCAAACTTGGGTGCTGCTGGCAGCTCAGCCTTGGGGATGTGCACACCCTCCAGAGGCTCAGACAAAGGTGTTGTGATGCGCTTCCCGCTGCTTATCACACTTCCAGCGACTGCTGGCACAGCATACTGAGCTACCCCTTGACCAGATGCGAAGCTGCCCAAGCTTGCCACCATCGGGCGTAGGTGCCTTGCCACGCCCCGCACCATGTTGACTGCCCCTACAATACGTTGCAGAAAATGTGTTACCAATGTGTAATGATGGCTGCTCTGAAGTAGATTTCGTCCGGTTCGAGCTCCTAGCTAGCAAGCGATCTAGCTATGGGAACCTTCTGCACGATTACGCTAGCTTGCCACCACGGACAGTAGCAATATGAGAACTGCTGCTGTTCACAGAGCCTTGTGCCCAGAATCTCAATCCTGACGAACAACCTGACAGATCGCTAAGACGTGGAGCATGTGCCAGGCTAGTGACTCTGCTTCCGGCAAGGAATACCACTTCCTGAAAGCAAAGAGGATGAGTACCTTGTCTTTTATGCGCGGACGGTTACAAGCTCGTGCAGATGGACCTCGGGTCGTGGAGTGCCCCAGGGTGCGTTGTAGGGATCGCAGCAGGCCTGTGGAGAGAGCAGGAGGCCTGGACTAAGCCGCGATGTGGAACCGACCGTGGTTGTCATAGAGAAGCAGGTAGCTGTCCAAACTGCCACTCAACCGGTCTCACTTGATCCAATACAGTGTGTTCCCAGGCAGTAGCCCCATCAGCTACTGCTCCGAGTCCCCAACACCTCCGCAGCTTGATTGATTCAACATGCAACCGACGGACGAAATATGGTCTGAAGCTCAGTACAGACAAATGGATGCTGTAACAACATGGTATGTTGTGGATGTCTCTCGCCAAGTTAGGCATGCTGGACGTTCTTTTGAGCCAGCGATACTATGTGCCTGCACCTCACCAGCCTCCTGCAACACATATAAACTCTTTAATGCAGTCTCCAACCAAAATGCACCACACTCGAACACATTCCATACCCTCGTAAAGGGGGCTGCCGGGCTTCCACCCCAGTTGTTGGGTGCAACTTTCGCGCCAGCGAATCTCCATGCAAGGCTTCTGACGACGACAGATAATGGCGCAGCTGTACAGGGCATGGCAGCTTGATAGCTATTGCGGTTGTGGGGGCTGGAGATACTCCTCCTTAAGAGGTTGCAGAGGTCGATGGGGCCTCGGGGCTGCAGCCAAGAGAAAAAGAGAACAAAAATATGGAGCAGTCAAAGCACGACTAGGGGCACCGCAGACTACATCACAGCTTCGGGTTCTAGTCTCCCATACAGCTCTACAGTTGCAGAGTTGAACATGGCATGCATGGGCATCTGACCAACACGTCTGCTACATGGCTAAAGGAATGGACCTGCACGACCTGCATGTTAAAAACTTGATTGCATTTGCAGCAGCTTATTGCAGGCGATGTCTCAAGGGCTGATGGTGAGGTTCATTGCATACAGCAGTTGAACAATCCAAGTCGCAGCTGAGATTCAAGCCTATGATAAGCATCGCCCTTGACAGCCTCAACCGCCACTAAGCCAGGGCTAGATATCAGAGACTCCATGCCTCAATGGAACAAAGTTTGACTCCAGGTTTTAATGTCCCACTGAAGTTCTAACAAATGGATCATCAAGCATATAGATAATCAAGCATGCCATATAGATCATAAAGCTTGCCATGCATTCAAGCTTCCCAGCTGTACAGATGCACTGCTACCAATGTCTGTAGCTACTCTTTATTGTTACAATTCGTAATATGCCCAAGCAGACAGTGCCACAGGCCCAGCACCTCAAGGTGATACAAAACAACGAGGTGGAACAGAATACCGGCTGTATTTGGCATGCAACCAGAAGTAATGGCAACATATGCTTAGACATGAGGTGCCATGCTACTCTACTTGCCTCCCTGCATCATTGACAAGGCCCCACATCAACTGCAGCTGCCAGACCCCAGGCCCAACACCCTAGTCTGCCCCAATTCACCTTACTGCATTTTGTCGATTGGACCTAGCAACCCTCTTGCGGTTGCCACACCTTGAATTTTTGCTGGGTTATCTGTTCATGCCAGCCTTCCGACCCCTGCTGCCCCACCCCACCCACCTGCTGGATTGCCTGCTATATAGAATTCTTGCAGCACTTTGATGGCCTCTTCAGCAAACAGGCCCCCTTGGGACTTGAACGGTTGACCTGGGTGTAACTGCCATTGACGTTCCTCATCACCCGTCCTGCAGCAGCCACAGAGCAGAAAATGATGCAACCAAGAGAACATATGCTAGTCCTTGCCGTTGCCAAGCCCCCATAACCACATCCTCCAGTTCATGTCTCTGCCACTCAGGCAGCCGCTAACGGCTCCGAAGACAGTGATATAGAGGCAAGGGCCTGCAGAGAGACAGGGCTGCGCTCTGCCTGCACGCACTACAGGGTTTCCCTGGTTGACAGAAAGCAACTGGACCTTTCAGCTACGGGTGCCTGTGCATAGCATAACAGCTATTTGGCTCATCATCTCCAACATAAGGACCATCAAGCAGAAGATTTCGCTGCCCCCCACTTTCACAGGGAGCAAAGTTATTTGGTGGCACTGTTGCAAATTTGCAGCACATAGCAGCTGCACCAGCTCTGCAAAAGCAGCCCCCCGAGGCAACAAACCTGTTTCACCTTCAATTCATCTCCTGCTGCCCGCCTTACAGAGGTACTGCTGATATCTGCCCTGCCTAGTCCACTTCCACCCTCCATAAGAGGCCACGTAAGCACCAAATCAATTTATTCATGGAGAACACATGGCAAGCGGCCTCCCTTCAAGGCCATGCACCAATTCCAGCATCCGACCCAACGTCAACAAACCCCCCTTACCCAGCACATACGCCACAGCCCTTTTGGTGCACAGGCAGAATGGATCCACATCCCCCAAACTTGTCATTGCCGCAGCCATACACCACCTCTCCCATGCCTACCAGTGCCAGCGCCCCAGCACACATGATACATGGCTCACAGGTAACATACAAGGAGCACCTGTGGAGGAGGGGCAAGAGGGGCAGCAGAGGGTACAGCTCAGGTGTGGCTGCCAGACAGGCTATGTTGTAATGACCCTCCCGGGTTTTGTCCAAGAGGAAAAAAGCCAAAAAGGGGATTGAAAACGCCATGGTTCAAACCGGGCGCACTCAGGTCTGGTCCATATGAGTCAGCGTCTCGCTGAGGTGTGTCCTCCACAACATGCATTGGAAGTACTTCACGTTTACGTTCACTTTAGTCTTGTATATTCATTCACCATTGTTGTTGGTAATGTATCAAGCATGTTGGCAACTACTGCAACTGCCCCTGAAAGGGCCTTGCCATCATTCTGCTGAGTACTCAATAACTGCCACAGATGCATCAAATGCAGCTTGTGTGTAAGGACAGTGTTTGCCAGATTGCACAACAAAACAGCAGGACAGCCCCCCTGCCAGCATCACCACAAGAGGAGGTGGTTGACTGGCCCAACTGACTCCCTGATATAATTACCATCCGGCTGTTGCAGCTGCTGCCCTATCCCCTGTTCTGCCTACGAAGCGGTGGTTGGAGTCATGTGGCCGTTGCTGCATGGCCCGAAAGCTGTCTGGTGATAGATGTTAAGAAAATTGACAGTAAGAAAGTTATCAGGTGCAGCCTACGGAGCGCTTGTCTCTGTCTCTCATGATTTAGGGCTCTGTCTCAATCTCTCACCCTCAAACACACTAAAGAACTGGGTTAGAGTCATGCTCGGGTGCTGCACGGCTGTGCAGTGGTCCCTCTTAACCAACATAAAAGATGCACATGCAGTTCTGCAAGCTGCAGCTTGCAACTGTAGTATGCGTCGCTCTTCATAAGGTACCTCCATCAGCACAAAGGCAAAGCAGTTGGCCCCCCCACCTGTGGAATGCTGCAGCAGAAGCATCTCCACCCGCTGCCGCCAGCACTTGGTCAATAGCTTGGAACTCAGCATGACGAGTTGCCTGGATCAAGTGCAGGAAGGTGGGGGGTGTTGAGTCACATCAGAAAAGGGGCTCCAAAGAAAGTCATCAGCCCAGGTCACCTTAAACAGCCCTGCTGCACCTCCGTACAGACAACAAGAAGCCCAGGCACCACAGAAACTCACACTCTGTCGCATTGGTGTAAGCATAAGCCTGTAGTCTCTGGATTTACATACTTCACACACTAACACACTGGCTGGAGACATGCCATAAGCTCTGCACGGCTGCCAAGCTGTGCACTGATTCAACTCATGTATGTACTGTAAAACAAGGTGACAAGTACAAACTTCTCTGTGGCACGGTGCAGTTTATATTTGGTTCCATAAGCTTGGATGCTTGCAACCTTTTAGAATGCATTAATAATGTGCACAGCTTATGTATTCTGGAGTTTTGTAAGGTCACTCTAGTCTGCTATTCACCCAAAGTTTGCATCATTTGCTTGTATGTAAGGCATGGCCCAGCTACTACAGGTGTTCATGGCAAGATGATGTTTGTGTGCATGGGGTTCTGCTTTTCTTAGAGCAGGTACAATCAGTTGTTGTGCAGTCAGCCATCGGGAAGGTGGAAATGTAGAGGAAGTGAGGAGCTGCTTGAACACTAGACATCAGCACTGGCTGGTAGGCCAAGCCATCGTCACAAGATGGCTGCTATGTATGATACAAGCAGAAGATCTCTGTTCTCGTGCCTTACGAATTATCATTCCAAACTCGTCATAAGAAGAAAGAGAGTGACAATACCAAGGTCAGGGAACATCTGCAGCTCGGATGCTTTACAGTAGCATAGCCCAAACGAGACTGGACATGAGCGGAAGATGCTGTAGATGAGATGTGGCCCTTCAGTGCCCTCAGCAGTGCAAGGGCTTCCTAACATGCGGCTATTTCTTAGCTAGCGTTGTTACTCTACCTCCATCTATATGCCAGGGGAGCAGGTTGCTTACATTTCTCAGCTCATTGGTCAGATTAAACCCTTCTCCAACGACATGGCCATCTCGTATAATGACACACCTACGCTCAGATGCAGCTGCATGTTGCTGACGGCATAGAGCTTCGCCTTGAGTTGCAGATTACCGGTACCTTGCTTACCCAACAGGAACTTCTCTATGCCGCAAGGCCTTCTTAGCCTGCAAGCGGCCAGTGCGTGGTGCGATATACTCTGTCAATGATTGACGTCTTTGAGCACAAAAGTGCATGCGAGGCATTACTCAAGGCACCTGTTCCAGGGCAAGCTGCATGTACTGCTTCTGAGAATCCGACCAGGCGACACCTCCATCTGAGGTTGATGTTGGAGATCCTGTTTGCATATTCACTGCACTACTGAGCAAGCTGGTGACAGGTCGACCTTGTGTACACAAGCGACGGGCAGAGCCCAAACGCTGCATAAGGATGTCAATAACAGGCAGCCAGCTGCATTAGAGAAAGCTCAGGACGAAATCCTGAGATGGCCGCCATGCTTTCAATGTTTTCAGGTGTTTCTCAGCCTGACTTGCCTTTATGTCGCAAGCATCTTTAAATTCAGGCCGCTCAAGAACGCTGGCGGCTGTTCAGTTCCTGCGAGTGACACGCCTGTGAGTGGCTGATGAAGATTGCCAAATTTGCAGCGCGACCACGGGCTCTAGGGCCCTAACAGGCAGCATTGAATACCCATTTTACATTGGGCCCTTCCTGCATTTGAAAGGGATTGCATTTAGCATTGCAGAGGTCATACGTAAGACAATTGCACTGCAAGCATGCAGAGAGCACTCGGTCAGACGCTGCCAAGCAGGGCTGCTCACCCCAGGGGCCGTGCTGCC
Organism: Pseudopediastrum boryanum; assembly: GCA_963556185.1. NCBI lineage: Eukaryota > Viridiplantae > Chlorophyta > Chlorophyceae > Sphaeropleales > Hydrodictyaceae > Pseudopediastrum > Pseudopediastrum boryanum. The sequence goes on from OY744493.1 coordinate 7,425,204, forward strand.
AATGGCATGAAGTGTGTCTGCTTGCATGGTACCGCTTCCGCTCCTAGCAGAGCCGTACGGCCAGCAGTAGGCAGGCGCATGTTGAACATCGTATGCAAGGACTATCCCAAGCCAGCATTCGAGACCTCTGGGACTTACCAGGAGATGGCCGCGCTGTCCGCAAAACTGAAAGCTGCACCAAGGCCTGAGAAGCCATTGAAGGTGGTCATTGCTGGTGCTGGTTTGGCTGGGCTCTCCGCAGCGAAGTACCTCTCCGATGCTGGGCATATCCCTATTGTATTGGAAGGCAGGGACGTTCTGGGAGGAAAGGTGCGCATGATGGCTAGATTATGCGTTCTGTGTCTGGTGTACAGGCAATGGGCTTCATAGCGTGTGAATACATCCTCCCGTCCTGGCTTGGCCCCCAATTTCACGTACCCACCCTAGAGGTTTGGTACTGCGTTTGAAGTACTAGCTCAAAGCCATTCTGTTCAAGCAGCAGGCTCAATCAATCAATCAATCAAAACGCAAGACCAGCAATGCCAATGGCCAAACAAACCTAGGCCACAAACACAAGGCTCCTGATCACAATCACGAAGCCACACAACCGATGGTGGATTTGCCACACACAAGCTGAGGCTAGATGCAACGGCGTGCACACCAAGGGGAAACAAACACCACCACTAAAACCCAAAACCTGCTCCACTTCCATCACACATGGGTGGCGGGGAGGCAGCAGGATCAAGCACCACCCTAGTAGGGGCTGGAGGTGGCTCCCACCACCTAGGTACTGGTGAACCACCATCCTCCCAGCCACTGAAAGGCAGTAGGCTCGCTAAGCAATTCTCCTCCTTGACCCCGAAGTCGTGTTGGTAGACGGTAGGAGCAGCAGTAGCAGTTGTCTCCCAGTCCTTCAGTCCTACATCTCTGAGGCTCTTGCAGTATGTTCTGTGCAGTTACATCACCAGATTGCTCAGCATTCCAAATCCCTCCTATGTCAGAGTTCAAAAGGTGCAGGGTATGCATACATGGATCTGTGACTCTGCAGAAGAACATCTGCATTGACTCCTAGATTCCGTACATCAAAGGCACATATTCTCTGAAGCGGCATCTATGCAGCTTGTGCATGTCATGGTGCACCTCCCTTGCAGCCTCCTTATCCGCCTCTACTGGCCCCTCCTTCGTTCCTACCTTCCCCAAACTCGCTACCCACCCCCAGGTACCTGCCTGGAATGGTCAGGATGGCCACTGCTTTGGGTGCCCTCTTAAACCTCACAGACAGTTCTTGGTTTGGTTTGTATCCCCTCTTGTTGCCTGCTACCACCTTCCGATGCTCCCTGACCCCTCCTTATCCCTATTCCATGCCCCCCCCCCCCCCCGCTTTCCCCCACCCCCCACCCCCTTCTCCCCCCAGGTAGCAGCCTGGAAGGATGAGGATGGTGACTGGGTTGAGACTGGTCTTCACATCTTCTTTGGTGCCTACCCCAACATGATGAACATCTTTGCTGAGCTGGGCATCCAGGAGCGGCTGCAATGGAAGGAGCACTCCATGATCTTTGCCAGGCCAGACAGCCCAGGGGAGTTCAGCAGGTTTGACTTCCCTGATATACCAGCACCTTTCAATGGAGTGGTAGCAATCTTGAGGAACAATCAGATGCTCACGTGGCCAGAGAAGGTGCGGGGAGGGGGGGGGGGGAGGGCAGGGAGGAGGCGTGGAGGCAAGAGGGTTGACGTGAGGGGAGAGTGCTTGGAACTTCTTCAAAAAGTGAAGTCACAGTTAGGGACAGGAAGCAAAGGATCTCTCTTGGCGTTAACTCTCTGACGGATGCTAGGGAGAAGTGGTGCAATCCTTGGATTGAGCTTTGGCTGATAATGCAGCTGGTGCTGAACATGAGGGTACCTTCAGGGGTTTAAGGGTTGGAAGGTGGGGGGCACTGATTTGCAGACTTGTCCGAACATGAAGGGAGGATGTTGGGCTAGAAAGAGGAGGGGGGGGAGGGAGGGGAGGGGGAGGGGACAGGCAGGGGGGGGGGTCAGGGAGTGCTTGTAGTGGTGGTGCCGCAATTGCAGCAGCACGGGCGCTGGGACCAGGTGGACCAGGGGGAGCAGATATGGCAGGTGGAGCAGAGGCAGAAGGAGGTGAGCTGTGCTACCGGCGTTTGCATGGTGCAATGCAAGTAAAGGCTGTCGTGGTTTTCACGTAATATGGGTGGTAGTAGGTATCATGGTGCTGCAGCAGGGTGGGGCTAGTCAGGCGTCAAACAATGTGGGCCTACATCAGAGTCAGCTCATTGCAGCTTACAATTGCAGCAGCAGGAAGGCAGGAGGAGGTGAATTACTATGCGATAGTGCCCCCTAACATCAAATG